>WHYT01014765.1:2917-28750 GCA_009806455.1 Tetrax tetrax | reverse complement strand
GATACAGTGGAAATAGTCCTTACTGCTCCCAGCTTTTGCAATGGCATAGAAGATTAACAAATATTTACTGTGATTGTCTTCTGTCTCTTTCCTCCCACGCTGTTGCTGTGAGTAACTTCTTGCAGTAGAAAATGTAACCTCAAGTCCTTTTTCACTGAAAACCAATAAAACCAATGCCTTCTTTGCAACAAGTCATATAAAAGCACTATTTTTGTTAAATTGCTGCCTGTGTCTGTGTGTGGAGCAGGAAGACTTCAGTTTTGGAGATCGCATTTCTGGTTTATCTGGAATGACCTCCCAGGTACTGCATCATGTTGGTGCATATTTTCCATGCAAGGTGATGGGAGATGCTGCCTGGGAAAAGACAGGAGGACTGGGCACAAATTTCAGTGTCTGTATCTCTGAGACAGCTGTACTCCCACTCTTAAACAGTATCAGGAAGAAAGTGTCTCTCGGACATAGTCATAAGATTAGGCCTGCCCTGGGAATTAGCATATACTTCGGATTATTTTCAATGCCCATTACTTTTTATAAATCTTCCTATGGATTTAAGTTGAAGGAAATTAAATCTCTATTTGCCCTTTGGAGAACAGAGGGAAGTAGGGTAAGGAAATCACGTACAGGAGAATTGGGTTCTGGGAGAGCTGTTGGAAGCTGTGTTTGAAGGGTGAGAACAATTTTCTGGGTAGGTAAGAGCTAAGTAGGAACCAGTGAATGGAGACATGTTTCAAGGATAAGAAATCTGAATGTCTGAATGTTTAATTTCATAAGTAAATCACATATCTGAATGTTTAATTTCTGCTCTGACAAGCTTCCAACAAAACTGGTTGAGCAATTTCCAACTCAACACATTGCCACAAAAGACTGGAGAAAATAAATACAACAGAGTGAGTTTCTCTTCCATGATGTGTGTTTACGTATTTGAACATTGTACCAAAATCCAACGTTGCAGCTGAGAGTTGAGATATTTTGTGATCCACTACATTTTCATGGTTCCTTGCAAGAGTTGCAAGTTTCGTGCTTCGGCTCACATGTTCTTCTAGAAGTCAGATTTTTAGTTCAATCAAACTTTCACCAGTGCCTGTCATTCTTTTGCCTTTTATGGAGGCAGTTGTACTTCAGTATTCTTGGCTATTATGTAGCTTACTGTACTTTTCCAGAGTAAGAGGGAGAAAAATGTGATTTGGAGATGGCTGAGAAGTACACACATGTACTGAAAAAAAAACCCATGTCATTTTCTGATTTTTTTTCAAAAAGGAAAAAATAAAACCCACCAAACTTTGGCTATCATGTTTCCTGTTTCATAGTGCTAAAATAAAGTTTTATGAAGCGAGCAGGATCATTTTCTTACTTTTTCCTGAGTGGATCCCATGTCTTTCATGTTCCATGTATTCTCAGTTGGACAACATTCTTTTAAGCTCACACACCATATAAATCACCTTGTTCTTACTGGGCTGCGACAATGTCCTCATCATGTTCATAGACAAAGCTACATCAGTACATCCTCTTTTTCTTAGGGAGTTCTTCCTGAATTACAATCTGAAAAACATACTATTCATGAACAAACCAGCTCTAACATTCACATCCCTCAGAAAGGTTAACTGCAGAGCACTCAGCGGGACAGCAGAATTCAAGGAAGACCGTTCCTCACCTGACCTCTCTGTTACCATTGTGCAAGAGCTGTTTCCAGCAGACCCATACTCAGAGGGATGTGGGTGGAATAAGTCTCCTCTTTGATCCATACATCTCAAGGTTATTCATGAAATTAATGTTGACATACGTATTTGTCAGAGAAGGAAAAAAGGACCCTCCTCAGGTTAAAGTGCCCCTCACAATCACCAAATGCACTCTACTTTCAAGATGAAAGTAGATCTTTACAGAGCTGCACAGCTGCTAGAAACTTGGAAGAAGACTTCCTCACTTCAAATGTCTCAAGAAATTTAGTTTTCTGCTTGGACTTATCCTAAAGCTGACTGCACAGAAAATCATCCGGGTTTGCCTTAGGTGGGTTTGGTTTTGGGAGTTATGAGTTATGGGAGAGGATGGTTTATAGCTCTTCCCGTGTGGGAGGTCTTCTGCTGGATTTTGCTTTTCATTTCCAGGTGGTTTATGGAACCATCAGAGTATCATTTTCTAGGTGCTGGAAGGGAAGAAAGAGGTAGGCAGGCCTTTAGTTCCTATTACGGGTTCAGCATGACACAGCCTTGAGAGGAGAGAGACAGAAGAAAAAAGGTAAATCCTAAACTCTCTTCAGGCAGTAGTAGAAAAGGCTTAAATGTTTTGTTTTGCTAGAGCACCAAATATCCATTTCTACATATGTGTGAGCTTTTTGAGACAGATATAACACTTGCAAGGACAAAAATCAATGATTTCTTGTCTGATATACCTCACCAAACAGAAACTCATTGAAAATAAGACAGCTTTGTGCTGGTACTTGCTTTTCTGACAGCAGCGCAGGCTTGTGAGTCACAAAACACTGGTACAAATAAAACACAAGTAGCTGTCGTAGAGTGCAGCCTATAACCGTTGGGTCATGTTCAGCCTATTAGGGGTCAAGATTTCTGACGAGGTCTCTCAGGACCAAGCTGCTCATCCTGTCATTCACTCTCCTCACCCTCCAAGGGAATGGGGGAGAGATAACAAAGCGTTTGAGGTTTGAGATAAGGACAGGGAGAGATCACTGAAGTTACTGTTAAGGGCAAAACAGAAAATAAGAGTTTTATCTGCTGAAGATGCAGAGAAACTGAAAGAGCAACACATAAAGAAAATACAGATCTGGTGCTAAACTCAGGTGTTATTTATATCAGTAAAGTATATTGTGGAGTTAAAGTAGCCAAAGATGAAAAAGATAACTGGGACTAAATCAAGTGTAGTGATAATGAGACAAAAAAACATTAACAGAAAGTTGTTAAAACATGCAAGGTTTAGACAACTTAGATAACTTAGATTCATCTTATATGGCTGAGTCTCTATAAAGAAGCACTGTTGAATCTTTGAACTGCTAATGCATCAAGTGTGCTAAGAAAGTAGCATTTAGAAAGTAGCATTTACTGATTATGGAGCCAGGTAAAAATTGATAAACGAGGCTAAAAAAAAGAAATAATTCTTATTTTGTGGGGAAGAAGAAATTTCTGACAGAGACACTTTGCTGTTGCTGCATCTAGGCTACTAGCAATGCTCTGAGATTGTTTATGATGCCTCAACTCTCCAGCATCCATGAGAAAAAAATGTTGAAGTTATACAACCCTTACATTCGGACTGAGACTGCATTGACCTCTGCAAACGTTAAACCAATATCTTGATCTCTCCTCTTTCTCAGAAATGCAAATATCTCTGTTTGTCCTAATGACATTATGTTAAATACCAGAAATATGGTTTAGAATTGGAAAACAAGAGACAAAAAAAGAAAAAGTATTTGTAAACAATTTCAAGTTTGAGTGTGAAGAAAAACAATGGCTTTGACCATGGCTTTGTGCAGCAAATTCCAGTAGACATTCAACACGCTGCGACTCCCTGCCTGCCTACCCATCCAAAGGCGGATGTATCTATAATAGAAGTGGAAAAAAAGCATGTACTTGCAGCTCAGCCACCTCAATTCACAACCTGGTGTCTTTGCTCAAACTTCCTCTGCCAGCACTAAACTCAAATATCTACGTGAGCTGGCATGGCACTGGTACTGTCATACATTCTTCTCCAGTGACTCTCTGCTGTGGAGGAGTTAACCAATGTCTTCCATGGTGAAGGACATGAGGGTAAGAGACCTTTTATTGCTGGAGGTTGGTCCACCAGACTTCATCTGCAAGTAGTCTGGAGCTCTACAAGAAGATTTCTGTGGGAGAACCTTTCTGGTAGACTAGTTAATGGCTGTATGCCTGGCTACCATGACTCCATGTTTAGCAGCATGATTTCTTCCATCCTCCCAGAGAAGTGTTCTTGTGCTTATCAAAGGCTGAAGCAGTAACACAAAATGTTAACAGAGAGAGGATAGCTGTTTTCTGTAAGAGCGAAATATTGACAACTTGCCTAGTAGCAAAACTACCTCGAAAGATGCCTTTTGCCATCCACCCAGCACACAAATTGGGAAGGATGTTTTGTCAGGAAAGACAACAATTTTGCCATTATCTCAACTGAAGCTAATGACTGTTTAAAGTCAGGTTATTAAGTTCCACATTCTTCGTCTCTGGCTTTCTAACTACTTTCAGTTATAGCCTGTGAATACAATGCTTCCTAATGCCCAGTCTGTGTCACTGCACTATAAATACCTAATTCTGCAAGGTATTTAGGAATGCGAATGTCTTTAAGATGAATGGAGTTGTGCACTCCCTGAGACTACTTCTCATTTAATTGTGGACTATTGTGGTTAATAAGAACACTGTGAAATTAGGTCTAATTCTCTCCCTAATTCACTGTTTTCCGGTAAATACAGAGATTGCAGGGAGGATGATTCCCTACCAGGGAACAATGGGCCTGTGAATGAAGTGACTATTCCCTTATTGCAGAGCTTGGTAAAGGAGAACAGAAGATCATATGGACTGAGAAGGTGAAAAACAACTGAATTGATTTGTAAGAAGCATGACTTGGTGAGCAACAGGAATTCAGAGGCGCAAGATTGGAGACTTGATCACGTTGAACTGTAGGTATATGAAATCACTCTTACAAATAACCAGAATATAAACAAGTAAAGGACCCTATGTAGAACAGAGCTTTTCTTTAATGTGACTATTTGCCATGGATATTGGATTTGAAATCCACTGTAATTGATAAGAAAAAAATGAAAATACCCATCTGTAGTATTCAGAATATTACAGTGAGATTCTATTCAGAAATTGCAGAAAGCTATAGAGAACATCTGTTGTCAGATAGGACTATCAAGTGTCTAAAGATGAAATTATTAGATTGTGGCCAGAATTAATGCAAAGTCAACATAAACTTTAGCTCTTTTGACTGCAGAATAGTTGTTCTAGTTTTAATTTTCTTCCAACAACAGAATCTATTCAAAATTCATTGGTGAGCTCTCTGTCAGTAGGGGAAAAGATAGTTTCACTATGAGTTTTCATTTGGAAAATTCATTGGAGTATTTGTTTTATTCTGTCAATACACTAAAAGGAGACTTGAATTGGAATTACATTGAAGACATTGGCCATACCAGGACCACAACAGCTTTGGTTCCTGCACAAAATTCAAATGACACAGCAGTGGTCAAAATTGTCTCTCAGGTGAACAAAGCCAGATTAAGCACAGGTCCTGCAGTTTACTTGTGTTGTGGTTTAGCCCAAGTCACCACACAGTTTCACATTCACCCTCCTCCCCAGTGGGATGGGGGAGAGAAACAGGAAGAAATGAAAACTTGTGGGTTGAGATGAAAACAGTTTACTAGAATAGCAAAGGAAAACTACAATAATAACAAAATATAAGGATACTAAAATATATAAAATGAACACTGTACGATTTCTCACCATGTGATATCTCAATAACTGACACAGCCTGTCCCGAGCAGCAATCATGGAAATGAAACTGAGCAGCAAGCAAAGGAGTGAAAAGAAGCCAGCAAGGTAGAGAGAGTGATGACAGATATATCGATAGAGGTGGATGCCCCCTGCCACTAGCAACTCCCTCTTATATACTGAGCATGATGTTTATGGCATGGAATACTCTCTTTGGCCAGTTTGGGTCAATTATGCTGTCTGTCTTTCTCCCAGCTTCCTGCATCTGCACATTAGCAAGACTTGGAAAGCCAGACAGTGTCCTTGGTCTCATTAGAACAACTCATATCATCAAGGTGTTTATCAACATTCTTCACACCCAAAATCCAAAACACACCACCTACTAAGAGGAAAATTAACTCCACCCTTGCCAAAACTAGGACAACATGTATGCACTTGCTTGTGCCAGCTTGAACCTGTTTATTCTAAAAATTTGTAAAGTAAAGGGCAAGATGGAGCTGACTTCCTCTGAAGAGACAGTGCATATAATGGCCCGAGATAATTTAAGTGCTCCTCAGCAGAAAGAATACAAGGAACCTAAAGAAAACAGTGTTTGAATTGCTGCAATAATTGAAGGAAGAGGCTCTTAGTGGAGACAAGCAAGCAATGGGACATACATGTTGCAAATATTTCTCTATCCCAGCAACAAATTAAATTTTGAAATAAGTGTAAGTTGAAAAAAAAAAAAAAGAAAAAAAAAAGAAAACAAACAGCAACAAAACTTCAGCCTTGATCCTTAGAGAGAACTGCAGGTAACATTGTGACAGTGTGCTCCCCGCACTGCCCTGCCTGCAGACCTGACCACTTTTCCCATAACCTTGCCCAAGCAATAATCACCAGTAGCAGTCATGATGGATGTGTCTGGTCATCCACTTCAAGCATTTGGCTTAAAGTGGATTTGGGGGAGACCGAGAACAGCCCAATAGCGAAGGGCTAGTTATGGTAATGTGCCCACCTACCATAGTGCTTGTCAATGTACCACTCATGCCAAATTTGACAGAAATGAAGGTCTGCAATTGGTATGCAAATGTGACTATGAGTCAATTATATTACTCCATAATTAGTGACCAAACCCAAGAACTCTTTGAGCTCTCCTGCATGGCAGCAAGCTGCACGTTGGGATCTCCCCTTGAGTAGGGGGGCCTCTCAAGGTTACTCCTCAAGATTGAGAGAATCCTTGCCGTAACGGATCCTCGGTAAGTGAATTGGCAATCAAAATGCCGAAACCTTGAAGTCTTAGCTAAGCGATATAAAATATTGATTGTGCACATATAATCTTTTAGGCATAAACCATTGGTGAAGCCTGGGACTAGGATTGGATCCAGCTGCACCTAGACTCCTCTCTGAGAAGAAGTTAAGAAAGCAAGGGGTTTCTTTTATGAATGTCATGACTCAATGTGAGGGTCTTCCTGGCAGTTTTGTCTGATTGTGTCCTCTATGCAGTAAATGATACAGTGTACTTTACAATCAAATCTTTTTACTGTCACATTTACAATTTACTATCAAATTTGTTAAATCACTCTTTTATATCAGTAAAATATACTGTTGCTTCCCTCTTATGAGTGAGACAGACAGAATAATTAACCCAAACTGGCCAAAGAGAGTATTCCATGCCAGAAACATCATGCTCAGTATATAAGTGGGGGTTGTGTCAGGGGGCATCCATGACAAATATGCAATATTATGTATTTTGGAAGATGTTTACTGCCTAAAGAGGAAGGAAACAAATATTAACAGGGCCAGAATCTCAGCAGGTGCTAATGTCTCAGAAGAATGATTTAGACCAGTTGAAATTCTTGATTGCAAGTCAGCAGATTAAAAATCACGCATTGGAAGGCTCTTCTGTCAGAGTGCATGAGTCTTATAATATGCATGATGTGAGGAAAAGATGTCATAGTTCAGGCCCAATTGGGACCAAACTATGCAGTCCTTTCTCACTCCCCAACCCTCCAAGAGAACAGGGGGAGATGATATAAGGAAAAACGGCTCAAGGTTTGAGATAAGGACAGGGAGAAATCCTTAAAGTTACCGTCACGGGCAAAATAGACTCGACTTGGAGAAAACTATTAATTTATTTCTAGCAGGAGAATGAGACAGCAAACAAGATAACCTCCTCCCCACCCCTCCCTCTTCCTGGGCTTAACATCTCTACTACCTTCCCCCTGCCGAGCGGCATAGGGCGTAAGAGGGAATGGGGGTCGCGGTCAGTTCATCATGCGTTGTTTCACTCTGCTATTTCGTCATCGGGGGAAGAACTCCTCGTATTCCTCCTCTGCTCCAGCGTAGGGTCCCTCCTATATGCCACAGTCCTTCGTGGAACTTCTCCGGCATGGGTTATTTCTTCCATGGGGTGCAGTCTCTCCAGAACAGCTGCCCCAGTGGGTCCTCCATGGGCCTCTTTCAGGCCTCCACCTGCTTCGGCATGGGGTCCTCCACCTGCTGCAGGTGAATCTCTGCCCCTTTGTGGACCTCCATGGGCTGCAGGGGGACAACCTGCTCCACCATGGTCGTCACCACAGGCTGCAGGGGAATCTTGGCCAGGAGCCACATTACTCCCCCCCTCCTTCACTGACCTTGGCGTCTGCAGCCGTTCCTCACAACAGGCTGGCAGACACCTCTCAGGATCCTTTTTACATCTTATTCACATCTCATCTCCTGTCCACCTCTTGCAGCCAGGCTGGGCTGAGTTTGGCCCAGTCGGCTGCCTCGTGAGAGGCCAGAGGGTGAGGCCTGCAAGGCCCACGAGGCCCGTGCCTCGCCCTCTCTGCCCCCGTTCAGATGCTTCACATCTTCTTCCCTTTTTATTTCCTGATTTCTCCTTCTTAAAAACGTTATCGCAGAGGCGTCATCATGGGACATTCTGCTACCAGTAGGCTCAGCCTTGGCCAGCAGCAGGTCAGCCCTATGCTAGCTGAGTCCACTGAACAAAGGGGAGCGACTTCTAGCAGTTTCCTGCAGAAGCTGCCACCTTATGCACCCCCTCACCAACAAAACCAGAACAGGTTGACAATATCAAACCAATGATAACAGAAGATCTAGTGGACTTATAATGAAGAAATAATAGGTAATTACATTTCCAGTTATTGTAAATAATAAGGTCTCTCTGGACAGCATCATGCCCTCTGGTGTACAGACTAGTGCTTACAGTATGTGCTTGTGTTCAGAAAATTAGAGGAGGAAATATTATGAAGACTGGATGATAGAAAACAGTAGATCTGTTGGGGTTTATCAGTACCAAAACAACTGTCTTTAGTGTTGTTCACACATAAAAATGCCTGCCTACACAATTTTTACTTTTATTTTTGTTCATGAATAGCTTTTTTTTTTCCCCAGAAGTAAATGGATTAATCACCATATAGTAAATTTTATATTAATAAAAAACCAGCATATTCAAGACAAATATACTGATCTCTGGTTACTGTAAGTTATAAAACTAATGCGAGCCAAAAAATTAATATAATGAGGTGTTCCTCTTTGATGATATTCACTACAAAATAAAATATTACATATTTCACAGATCCTCTAATTAATTTCTTTAAAAATAAGTAAGCTGTAATGTTCTTTATAATTCTGTCTGAAATTATCCAAAGAAAACAAAATCAATAACTCAACACAAACAAATGTCTATCTCTAATCCTATTCTTCATTAAGATTCTAGATGACCTTTGAAGGTCCCTTCCAACCCTAACCATTCTATGATTCTATGATTCTTTAAGTCCTGCCATGCCATATTCAACCATAGAATCATAGAATCATAGAATGGTTAGAGTTGGAAGGGACCTTCAAAGGTCATCTAGTCCAACCCCCCTGCAAGAAGCAGGGACATCCCCCACTAGATCAGGTGGCTCAGAGCCCCATCCAGCCTGGCCTTGAACGTTTCCAGGGATGGGGCATCCACCACCTCTCTGGGCAACCTGTTCCAGTGCTCTACAACTTGCATTGTAAAAAAAAATTTTCTAATATCTAATCTAAACCTACCTCCTTCTAATTTAAACCCATTACCCCTTGTCCTATCACAACAGGCCCTACTGAACAGCCTGTCCCTATCCTTCCTGTAGGCCCCCTTGAGGTACTGGAAGACCGCTATCAGGTCTCCCCGGAGCCTCCTCTTCTCCAGGCTGAACAGCCCCAACTCTCTCAGCCTGTCTTCATAGGAGAGGTGCTCCAGCCCTCTGATCATCTTCGTGGCCCTCCTCTGGACCCTCTCCAACTGGTCCATGTCCTTCTGATGTTGGGGACTCCAGAACTGGACGCAGTACTCCAGGTGGGGTCTCACCAGGGCAGAGTAGAGGGGCAGAATCACCTCCCTCCACCTGCTGGCCACGCTCCTCTTGATGCAGCCCAGGACGCGGTTGGCCTTCTGGGCCGCAAGGGCGCATTGCTGGCTCATGTTGAGCCAGCTCATGTTGTTCTGACCATGGTCAGAAACTGAAACATTGGGTTTTATTTGTTTGTTTTTTTCAAAGTAGAAACAAGTAGACTACAAAATTGTAAGATTCTTTTAGTAATTGATCACTTCCCATATAGTGTAAGTTGAAGTGTGTTTGTACATCATTAAAAGATACAGCTGTAGGCAAATCAGACACCCGTGACCCCTATGAGTTAAAGCGTACTAATGAAGAAGTAGATAATATAATCTTGTCTTGAACCACATAGACATAGTAAAATAGTGTAACCAAAAGTATACGCAAATATTTAGTAGCCAGCTGTAATGTATAAGAACTTTAAATGTATATGAGAAATGTAAGTATCAAAGGGACAATGACATTGTAGTTGCACTTAGAAAGCATCCACATAGCAAAGACTTTCCAGACAAAGGACAAGATAAACATAGGAACAGCAAAGAGACAAGGCATACTGGCATGAACACAGAGGAAAGATTACTCACAAAAGGGAAAACAAGATAAACAACATTGTCAGTTGATTACTCTGCCAGTAAGGAGGCAAGTGGTGTGGAAAAAACAAATATAAGCATGGAGGGATGGCATAGAAAGAATTTTGCTGCTTCTGTGTTCACTTCGCTAGTCATAGGTATCCCAAGCCTGAGCACCTTAGCCCTAGAAACTTTGACCTCAGCAAGGTCATGGTTTCATCAGACCACTGTAGCATCAACTCTAACTGTATGGCATGTGCTCCATGGTGTTTCATACCCACAGCTACTTTAGGATAGGTCTTGGAAACTTAACAGTTTGGCACATGGAGCAATATGTAGTGAAAATGCAAATACAAATCTTTAGAATAAATGTATTTGCAATGAATGAATGCAATAAATTCCATTTTAAATTTTCAAACTGAACTGACTTGTGACTAAACACTCTAATCACTGTGATCTCTAACTCCCTGATATACACATACACATATAAATACATATTTATATACAAATATATTCAGCTACAACATCATTCTCTGTGCATAAAGACACACAGAGCTTCAGGACAGCACTGCACTTAAAGACCTACAGCAAATCCATACCCTTTTCTTTTAAGCTGCTAAATACAAGGTAATACCAAAAATGTAAAAACTTACTCTGCGTGTTATTTGGACTCTCAGGTGAGAAGAATGTCCTCTTCAGGCACAGATATAAAGACATGAGACATTCTTGTGCTTACTGAGAGCCTCAGAAGAGAAATTACTGCCCTCCAGAAGTGACAGAAGAGTAAATGAAGCTGCTCTCTTTTTATTACTCTGTTCCTGGATCTAAGCAGTATTGAGTCATGCTTTACTAATTAAACTATCTAAGGTCATCTGTTTATTGTCATCTATAAACAGATAACAATGTTTGTGATGGTGTAAGCTTTATTTCCTTGACTGGCATGTAAAGGCTAATCAACCTCCAAAAAGATTCGAGTGTGGTAGAGAAAGCTGACATCATCCGGAGGCAGTTAGTGTAGGTATGCTTCATATGACATGATTCAGTCCATAACTACATAAATATTGAAACAGGAAAAAAAGTTAGTGTTAATTTTTCTCAATCAGTTTTGCTATAAACGAGGTCAATAATCCAATGACCAATTTACTATGTTCTACTTTTTCAAAAAGATTTTGTAAGAGTGGAGTTCATCGCAAGTCACTATTTTGTATCATTAATCAGCAAATGAAAGCAATTGTCTTTAGTAAACCCAACCAACCTTGGAGAATGGAAGCAAATAAAAACTAACAACTCTAGACATAATTGTCCTCTGTCAGTCCCTCTTTCCTATGTATAATTAATGCATTTGAATATTTAACAATCCTGTGGATGACAAATATTTAACTCTGTCCTCAGCAAATTACTGTTTTCTGCATTCTTCCCCAGTCTGAAGACTTTCAGTTTTTATGGGGTGAGATGTTAAATCCTGATTTGTAAGTGTTCTTTTATTCTCGTACATATTTAACCTATCATTATTGCTACAATTTTATCAATGATTAAATGGGCGACCATCCACAAGCTACCAGGATTTTGTGTCCCTGATGGAATATTATTTTCCTTACATCTCTCTACTTTTTATTTTTGTGTTTCTGAATAAAAAAAAAAAAAAAAAGAATAGTCTTTTTTTCTGTGCTAGTTGGAAGTTCAGTAATTTCTACCCCTGTTTCTAAACTCAGCTCTCTTTTTCTTGGTTTATTTAAGTTACTTCAACATTTTAAAATGTACAGAGGTCAAATGACAACCATCACAAACTTGAGAACTCTAAAAAGGCAGGTCCCAGTGTCGTGACCTTCATGTCTTCATTGGCCTTGGCAGTAGGTGAAGATTTGTCTGTATCACTCTAAAGCGTAAAGCATGGGCATTGCTTTAAGTCCTCAGATGTTATGATAATACATTTATTTAATTACCTTCCAACCTATAGCATATTTCTCACTCTGGTGTTCTTGCTACCTGATTTGGTAACACCTGTTCTTTTGAACCCTTTAAAACATAATGCAGTTTTTTTTAACTGCATTTGACCAACTGGATATTGTTATAAATAAGTGAGCTTTTTACTACCAAATATGTGATGTTCAACGTCAATGAACCAGTTCACATCTTCTCCAAACTACGGTTGTTCATCACAAAACTAAATGGGTAATCTGATAAAGGAGGATGGTCCCTGCAAATATCTCATGTCCTTAAAGGAAAATCCACTGAAAATTCAAAGTTTAGTTCTTGAGTTCTTTCAGAGTCACGCATAATTTTGGAGTCAGAGAGCTTCCAAACATTCAGCTAAATAACAGCAATTTTTGAGTCTTTTTAATGTTTTATAACGTTTTATTATTTACATTATGGATGTAAAAAGCCACAGCTAGCAATGAGAGGTTAGTGGGAATGTGATTCATTCAGTCAGGAAAAAAAAAAAGGAAAACATTTTTTTAGCATGTGCAAGGTGAAAAGATAACTTTTCACTCTGCTCATCCACATTCAAAACCAAGATGATTGTGACCAAAAGTGCCGTGGTGCTCTGATAACAGAGAGCCAGTGGATCTATGTGGAAGTGAAGTGCATGGTGATGAGCTCTTGGAAGCAGCTTTCCTGTCTTGTCATAGTCATGTTTCTGTTCAGTGAGTCTAAGCCAGCTGCTATCTAGAAACAGAAAAGAAGAGAGAATGCAGCAGTGTCTTTAATTGGGATGTACTTACACAACATTGGGATTTAACTAGAGAAAAAAAGATGGAACTGTTGACCGCTGTTGTTCTGTAACATCTGGTGAATAGTCTGGATGCCCCAGAGAGAGAATAAATGTGAGCATTTCATTATGGTCTTTGTCCATTGCTCTAGGAAGAGTTTATAATCCCTGAAAGAATCAGAGAAACTGTAAAAGGATACACGGGTTTTGTCTGTCTTTACAAGTACTGGAGAAATGAAAATGATCACCTGCTACAATCACTAATATTTGGAGACTAGCTGTGTTATTGTCCAGTTGTGGATTTGGAATGAGGTCAAGGACGGGGGACAGAGGAGAGCCCAGAGTTACCATTAATATCAGTCAATACTGTAAATCTGTAAATGTTTCCCATTGCCCTGCAGTGGTGACGTACCAACCATATTTTCTATTATCCTTAAGGGACCAAACCTACTTCAGGCTTGAGTATCTCATGGCAACAAAATCCTGTATTGCATGTTTTCTTCATGAAAGACTGATACCAATTCATGTTAAAGAATTGTTTATTGCAAACCGTTATACCACTTTTTCCAAAGCATATTACAGAGAGCACTTAATCTGTATGACATTTTTCCCTCTTCAGCATTTTCTTCCCAATTTCTAGACCTCTTACCTGAAGTCTGTGAAAAATCTATTTTCCTTTATTTTATTAAACAGAAAAATGGCTAATAAAAATGTGGTGAGTGGAAGCCTTTAGAATTCATTGTGAAGTTTTACCTGCTTTGGAGATTAATTATACTGCAGAGAGCCAGAAAATTAGGATATCTTTTCTGCAAATTGAATCCCGTATATCTGAACAGCTTTATTTTTTAATTGAGGCATAGTTATAATCATTCCTAGAACACTTTCAACTACACTGTTAGCCAGATTTTTCTATTTTCTTAAGAGGAAAAAGCTCCACTCTTAAAACTACTGTCATGAATTTGTGAGATTCCAGATCACTGTGCCAGCAAATTCAGTGGACCGACTGCTCAGTTCACAAGGATCCTCATGCCTCATCAGCATCCTTTGTTGCTTAGCCATCATCCTTGAGTTAAAGTCTATTTCTTCCATCTCATACAGTTAACCAGAACTTTCCCCCAAAAGGCATTAGGGAATGTGTGTTCCTGACCTGTTTCAAGGAGCTATGGATGAAATAGCCTGGATAAGCAGGGAGCAGTTTCTTCACATCTGGTTCCACGATTCTTTGTTTTCCTTGAAAGGGCAGAATAATCTCTGTTCTTCAACTGGGAGGAATCTTTTTGCTTTTCTTACAGAGGTGCTAGGCAGCAACACAATTGCTTGTTAACAATTTCCAGTCACTAAGGAGTTGCCGATCTTCTACAACTCAGTCTCCACACAGATATTTTCTCCAGAAAATCCTATAGAAGATTTTTTTTCAAATGCTCTTAGACTTATCAACATCTCTTAAATATGTATTGTTATTAAAGTAGTCTAATTTTTACCACAGCAACACTATTGGGATACCACTACATGAAATATTACATGAATAGGGAAAATAATGTAATGTTTTTAAACTGGAAACTAGACATTTAAAAATAGTTTCAGAATTTCATAATATTAGAGGCTGTGCAATTCTTTATATAGGGCTTGTAAAAATACTTTCTTTTCCTACAGAAAAATTGGGATGAAAATATTTTACTTGGCATTACTCAGTGTGTTGGAATTTCATCTGTAATTCCTTCTTTCTGTTTCTTGGCTGATTGTTTGAGCTTAGGCTTGATTTTATTTTTTTCCTGACTGGTGTTATGCTTTAAAACCAACAGTATTTTTGAGATGAAGGAGCTGAAAATATTAGAATCATAGAATCATTTAGGTTGGAAAAGACCCTTAAGATCATCAAGTCCACCAGTTAACATAACACTGCCGAGTCCACCAGTAAATACGTCCCTAAGCATCACATCTACATGTCTTTTAGATACCTTCAGGGATGCGATGGTGGCTCAACCACTTCCCTTGGCAAGCTGTCTTAATGCTTGACAAGTCTTTCAGTGAAGAAATGTTTCCTTATATCCAATCTAAACCTGCCCTAGTGCAACTTGGGAAAGTTTCCTCTCATTCTATCACTTGTTACTTGGGAAAAGGGATCAACACCGACCTTGCAACAACCTTCTTTCATGTAGCTGTTAGAGAGCTGTAAGGTCTCCCCTCAGTTTCCTTTTCTCCAGGATAAAAAACCCCAGTTTCCTCAGCAACTCCTCATAAGATTTGTGCTCTAAACCGTTCTCCACCTTCACTGCTCTTCTTTGGATGCACTCCAGCACCTCAATGTCTTTCCTGTAGCGAGGTACACAAACCTCATGTTTAATTCAGTAACTTTTTGGATATTTAATGACTGCTTCTGGTTCTTAGTATTTGATCAAATATGCTGTGCTATGTTTAATAATGGTGTAATATTGTATTTTTTTTTTCTAGCATGAGTACGTGCCTGTTCATCCTCAGCTTTGACTGGGGATTCAGATATTTTTTTCTAGTAAAAAAAAAAAAAATCAATAGTGTGTGGTTTGAGTAGTCATTAAACACAACCTGCTTTGAATAAAATTCTTTACCAGCCCTGAAATGGAGGTGATCCAGCAGGAGTTAAACCATGAACTTCTTCTGGAGCCCTGGTTCCTGTCCAGACAGAGTCTCCAGAGCACTAGGTTAATGTCAGTGTGACTCCTCAAGAGAGGAAACTGCTCACACTCTGTTGAAATGGCTTTGCAAACCATGAGCTATCACTCCATGTGGTGACATCTTAAGCAGATGTGCTTGCTATGTTTTTGGGTATTGTAGTTCAGCCCCGATCTGGACCAGACTACTCAGTCTCTTTCTCACTCCCCCCCACCCTCCAAGAGAATAGGGGGAGATAATATAAGAAAATCGGCTCAAGGTTTGAGATAAGGACAGGGAGAAATCCTTAAAGTTACCGTCACGGGCAAAACCAGACTCAACTTGGGGAAAACTATTCATTTATTACTAAAACTAGCAGGAGAATGAGACAGAGAAACAAGATAACCTCCTCCCCACCCCTCCCTCTTCCCAAGCTTAACATTCTACTACCTTTCCCCCGCCAAGCGGCACAGGAGGGAAGAGGGAAAGGGGGTGGTGGTCAGTTCATCACGTGTTGTTTTACGCCACTGCTTCACAGCTGTGGGAAGAACTCCTCACATCCCTCCCCTGCTCCACTGTGGGGTCCCACCCATACGTCACAGTCCTTCGTGAAACTGCTCTGGCGTGGGTCTTCTCTTCCATGGAGTACAGTCTCTCCAGAACAGCTGTCCCAGTGGGCCCGCCACGGGCCACAGCCGCCTTCACGCCTCCACCTCCCTCGGTGTGGGGTCCTTCACGGGCTCCAAGTGGATCTCTGCTCCTCCGTGGACCTCCATGGGCTGCAGGGTGACAAGCTGCTCCACCATGGTCGTCACCACAGGCTGCAGGGGAATCTTGGCCAGGAGCCGCATTACTGCTCCCCCTCCTTCTTCACTGACCTTGGTGTCTGCAGCTGTTCCTCTCACAAGAAAAGTTCTTCACAACAGGCTGGCAGACACCTCTCAGAATCTCTTCACATCATCTATCTCATCTCCTGTCCGCCTCTTGCAGCCAGTCTGGGCTGAGTTGGGCCCAGTCGGCCGCCTGGCGAGAGGCCAGAGGGTGAGGCCTGCAAGGCCCAGAGGCCCACGCCTCCCGCTCTGCGCCTCTGCCCCTGCTCACCTTCTTCACATCTTCTCTTCTCCTTTTTTTTTTTCCTGTTTTCCCCTTCTTAAATATGTTATCGCAGAGGCGTTATCACGGAACATTTTGCAACCAATTGACTCGGCCTTGGCCAGCGGCAGGTCAGCCCTACGCTCAGCTGAGTTCACTGAACAGAGGGGAGTGACTTCTAGCAGTTTCTTACAGAAGCTACCACCTTAGGCCCCCCCTCACTAAACGAAACTGCAACATTGGTTATGTTGAAAAATGTTCTTGAGTTTACCAGGTAAATAAGCTGGGCGTTCAAGGAGAATAGTACCACCTATTGGACAAACCGCAACAACCATGCTGGATGCTACAATGTACTTCTAGCAGGAGCTTGCCTTCATCCTTGATGTTCTTGTGGCACTTTTACAAATTGAAAATTTACTACAGTAACACCACTCTGGCCAATAAGTAATCAATTTTCAGTTGTTTACCCTCCTTTACCAGGTATGACATTCTTCACTTATGCTGGTATTTTGTCTCAGTCTTCCCATCCTTTTCACTCTTGAAGATTATGAGATTTCATCTCATCTTGCAAAGAAAATGACAGTATGAGTCCAGACTACCTAACTCACAAGTCTTTACATACACAGCCAAGCTTTTTGAGGGCTTCTTCAAGCTGCTGTCTTTGCTGTCTGAGAGTATAAAACAGAAACCTGAATGACCTGCCCTGCCAGATCAGAAGAGAATAACATGCTGAGCTTCTAGGTCTAGTACCTTAATGGAGTCTTCCTATCTGTTGATCAGAGCATTGCATCTTATTCTCAGTATTTCAAATTAACACAGTCATTGACTGACATACACAAGCCTTTATCCAAAGCCAGTGATTCTAAAAACTTTCAGAAGACTTTGGTTTGTATGTACTTGAAGTGCAGTTTTCTCACCATTGCAGATGCCGTGACTGACAAGACTGCAGAATCGGAACACCTGGTGTAATTTTTGTGTTGGTTACTCTCATCGAGTGAGTCAGTCACCTCATTGTAGGCTGTACAATATTTTCCTTTCCCAGCCAATCTTAATTTATGGGTCTGTTATTCAGAAATGCTGTGTTACTGTAGTGTTTGCTACAGAGGATCTCATTCAATTATCCTGTATACGATATACTTAAAATACAACCTTTTCCTTAAATGCTGAGCTTTCATGCTTATATTTTGTGCCTTTATTTTGTATTTACTTAGCATTTAACCATGAAAAATTCAAATCCAAAATCCAGCAGTATCTTTTCACTGTTTTTTGAGACACAAGAATGCAGCCTAAGTTGGTAAACTAAAAGTAGTATGTAAAACCTTAATTTTTAAATAATAAGGCTTCTTCTCTGTTTCCATAACTGTATTTTCTGTTGTAATTCCACTCTCTGAGAGCCTTCTTTTAACTAAGAAGTTTTGGATACGAACAGTGTTGTTTTCCACTCAAGATGATAGGACAGAGAGAAGGAGCAGCAAGGCTGGGGAGCAGGGAAAAATGGGAGCACCAGGCACTCAGCCCAGGTTTTTCCTCTTTTCACAGCAGTGAGAAGCTGGAGTCCGCACTGGAACCCAAAGGGTAAAGGAAATTTGGAGATCTGGAAAGAGGCTTTTCTATCTGAAAGGAATTAAACATTTCCATTGAGCAAAATTAATGATAACTGCTTTGTTTGAATGCGTCCAAAAGTATTCTAGGGCCTTAGCACAGAGGTAAGGATTGTTTGAGCTTTTGACAGTCTCCGGTGATGTTAGCCACACTGCTTCATAGAACACCAGCTTCTTCTGCTGGAATGTTTTGAACCTGTTGGAATACTTTTGGGGCTTCAGCAAACATAGGTGGCAGCTAGAAAGCAGAACAATTTTTGAAGTGGGCTTTCAGTGAGATGTGGTGCTACTTCAGGCTATCACTGTTCATTGTAGTTGGTATCTGCTTGCTGCTGCACGTCTGAATTTAAGAACTACTTTTATGAGAAAATTGGAACTTATTTGCTTGGAATTTGAAACACCAGTCTGTCCTCACTTATTCAGTAGCTATAAACAATGTAGTTGAAAATGCGAAGTGGATAATTTTGTTAACCCTAAATTCAAAAGTGAGTCTGATTCTTGTAAGACACTAAACTAATCTGTACGTATTTTAATGTCCCCCCACTTGTCCTGTTCCCCTCACTCTCCAGGTCTTTTCGAGCCCTTTGCCAACCATCTTAGTTAAGGGAGATCTTGTTAATAAATAAATAATAGGAATAACACCAGCTGGAGTTTGAATCAGTGGGATTTTCATAGAAATGAGCCTTATTTTAATTCACTGCTCTTGGAATTGCTAGTTTTACAAACATCTGTATAGATACAGGACTTCTAGATCTGCTTAAGCAAACACTGCTTTTTTATTTCCACTATATATGTAAGGGGATAAGTAGGTTGCTATTTATGAAATTCATTAAAACCTTCAGATTCTAAGGCTCTTTTTTTTATTAGATTTCTTAATCCAATTCTCTTTATTGGATTGGGAAGTGAAAATAAATTTTCTTGAGCACAAATAATAAAAGGCAAAATTAAACATGATACACAGGCAGCCCAAACTAACAAAAAAGAACTAGCAGAACCAGTTTGAAAAACTGATTTTTCTTGAGTAATGTTACCAGACGCTTGACATTTTCTCTGCTACACAGTTGCTGACAGAAGGATTTGAACTTGAAGGTACTGTGTTGAAATTTCCAATCTCTTCAAATTAAATAACTCTTTTAGTTTTGAGATGTTTTCTCCCTTGTTAAATTTTGATTCTCCTGAGAGGTTCTTGAGATATGCAACTGTCTCTTTCCTGAAATGTATGAATATCTTAACAATTCTTTCAAGACATTCTAGGTATAGATGATTTGTTTTGCTCAAGTTGGTTTTTGCCTTCTGGATTTTTTTAATTTCCTTGTTTTAAATATAGAATTTTATTCACTTCTATCTCTTTTGGTAGAAACAGTTAATGGTAAGTTAATGTCTCAATTTAGACACTCATCGGCAAGTTTTAAACATTTATAAATGTTTATAGAAACTAATGCATTCGGAATTGGGAATGGAAGAGTAACATGCTCGTATACCCGTCCCTCGACATGCTTTCACTGATGCAGATTCTATGTGTTAGCTAATACTAACAGGCTGGGGAGAATAAACAGTTTGTGTGCTTCTTCTCTTCTCTTACCTCTTTCTTTAACTGAGATCTGACATGTTGAACCAACAGTAAACTAAGTTAAGTTAATGAAATTATATTTAGAAAGGGACTCATCATCTTCTAAGAAAGAAAGCTAGACCAATTACTTCCTGAGCTCAAATTACAACTTTCCTTCAAGGAGCAAGGGTAGAGTTAGGGATCATTTGCACAAGTTGGATAGAAAAGATTAATGGGATGCATTTGAGGATGTTGAGAGAATTGACTGCTATCATTAGAAAGCATCTCTATCATCTTTGAAAACTCCTGGGGATGAGGGGAAGCCTCAGATGACAGGAAAAGGGTGAATGTTTGCCCATATATGAAAAGGTAATAAAGAGCTACTGAGAAAACACAAATCAGTCAGCCACATTTCAGTCTCTGGAAAAATTATGAAAGAAGTCATTATGGAAGTTCTTTCCAGATATATGAAGGACAAAAAGTGGACTGAAAGAAGTCACTAGGGAGTTATGAAAGGTAGCTTGTGTCTTTACCAACCAGAATGCTTTCTAGACTAGACTATTTCAGTTGGAAGGGACCTACAAGAGTTACTCATGGGCAAAAGAAGAGCCTTGAACCTCACCTGCTTCAATTTTAGGAAGGTATTTGACCTGATCTTTCACAATGTCTGAGTGGATAGATGGACTACTGACAATAACCTGCCAATAATATGCCAATATCTGACAATAATCTGTCCAGGTGGACCACTGGCTTTTGTGGAAAACTGCTTTGTGGAAAACTGAGCTCAAGAGCTAGTGGTAAACAGTACAGAGTCAAACTGACAGCTAGTCAGTGGATGACTTCTTAATTCAATAATACTCTGGTATCCTGTCAGGATGACACAATTAAATGGCCATTCACCAAGTTTTTGGATGACTTCCTACTGAGAGGAGAGGTAGATATGCTGGAGGGAAAAATAGCTGTTTATAGAGACCTCAACAGACTGGAAGATTGACCAACAAGAGTTGCATGAGACTTAACAAAGTTAAGTGTCGAATACTGCACCTGGCTCTGAAACAGCAGGACAGAAAGCCAAAGGCTGACTACATTTGGATTAGCTGTAATGGAAAGACTCTGGAGGTTCTTTACAAACCCCTTGCCTGACAGTGAGTTGAGCATGAACCAGCAGCAAGGACCAACGGTCTTCTGGTCTGAACTGGCCAGAAGGTCAAAGGATGTGATCATTCCACTCCACTCACCACTTGGCAGGCCACACTGGGAGTATAGTGCCTGCTTTTGTTTCTTTCATTCAAAATTTTACCTAGATGTAGGATGAAAATACTTCAACATGAGAGCAATCGGTTAACTACATTGCTTTTTTAGTTTCTCATTCATGTAGGGAGTATACTTGCCAAGTAACAAGAGTAGTACTGTAAGGTAATTTCTGAAGTAGTATTGTAAGGGGATCTTGCTTAAATATGGAAAATTTCAACTATCCTGACAGTTCACCAAGTTTTGTAAGGACAGAATAGTTAGAATGAGTTTTATGAGCTTCTGGATTTTCCTTTGAGATCTGCTACTTATTTGTTTATCATTCGTTGATCAGTTTCACAGTCTCTTAAATCACAACAAAAGAAAGCTACTCAGACATTTTTTCTTTCGTTTGGAAATCTTATGAAGGCAGGTGTTCCTGGCAAATCTGAAGTTGCTTTTGCAGAAGCTCAGTGGAAGAAGAGAAAATGTTTCTACTCTTGCTGATTGCAAACTCAGACTACAAGCTCCAGAAGTTTCTTAATTTCATAAACTTTTTAATAAGTTTGGACTGAGTGTTAAACAAGCCTGGTAAGAGTCAGATAAAAATGTATATTTAGATTTTTATCCAGTTTCCATCAGGTTGATTTAACAGCTGTTGTGGGAAGATTTTTATGTTTGCTTGAACATAAAATTCCATGCAGAACTTACTAGCTTTGAACCTGCAGGAGACAGTTTCATTTTTCCAGTCAAAAATAGAACACCCTGCTAAGTGGAATGGAAGACTGAGCTGTCTCTGAGAGATGTGTTAGTACAGTATGCATTCATGGGTGTTTAGTTTCCTTTTGGACCTTAGCAGGATCAAATCACTGAACCTCATGGTGGGACTTTGACAGTTTTGCCTGTTATGACTCAGTCATGAGATGGGGAAAAAAAAAAAAAAAGCTGTTTTCCTAACTTTTTATGAAATGCAAATGCTCAGTGATGCAGTCATTACTTTTAGTTTTTTTGAAGACTGAATGGGTGACAAAGCAGGAGAGTGTAAAGTATTTCTGTGTGCATTAAGAGCTAGAAGGCCAAAAATGCCCTTCACTTTTCCAACAGAACTTCTATAGCACTTTTAAACTCAAAGAATTACAGGCTTTTGGGATACTGAGCACACTAAAGTTTCCACCCTTCAGACAATCCTGTCTCAAAGTCATCTGAACCAAAAACCTATTTCAAGCAGCTTGTACTGCTATTAATACGAGATCCTTGGTTGGTACCAGTTTCTTGGTTACAGGTAGAGTAATAGTAAAGTTTAACTTTTCAGTTCAGTCTGACAGAGCACATTATGTGGTCTTAGCTGTCAGATACCAGGACCATTGCCATTACTAATTTAGCTACAGAAGAAACTCTTAAAGAAAAAAAAACAAAACAAACAAACAAAAAAAAAAACTCCAAAAAAACCCCCCCTGGATTCAGAAAGGGACCTAAAGGTCTCCAGTGTTATTTCAATTTGAAAATATTTCAGAGTGTAATACTCTGAAGTCTTTTAAACATCTGCAATTTAAGAATTAAAGATGTGATTGCTGCTGCCTACTGACATTCACTGAAATTAATGAGCCTGTAGAGTGAAAATGTACTGGACAGTACAGTTAGGATCGCAGAAGTGTGTTTAAATGACGAACCATTAACAATTGCAGCAACTGAACTATTGTATGTTCTCCATTTTGTTGCTTTTTGTAGTCATTCTTAGAGTTTATGGTCATAAATAGTATTTCAGAAAGAGACAAAACAGAGCAATTTCTCTTTCTTTACATGCTCAGTGCAATTGGATTACTTTTTTTTGGTAGATATGTACAATTACAATAATATGTATTTGGAAATGGTGTTCAAAATATTTAGGTTAGGAAGTTGAATGTGAGAATTCTTTTTTGGTGAAAAAAATAGAGGAAAGTATGCATTATTTCCATTTCTTTTTCAGGAAGTCTTTTGTTTCCGAAATGCATTGATCTTTTCAAACCATCCCGTTACAACAGAAAATGAAAAAGGATAAAATAACTTGAAAATTAAGCAGAATACTTTGCTTGAACGGAAAAGCCCTGTGGTTTCACTTTAGCTGGTTATTTTATCTCAATGTTCATTTTCACCTTTTAATCTCACCACTTGTTTGACCAAATACAGCTCAGGATTGCCTAGTATGTATTTCCCAACGTACAGCTTTAAGCTTACAGAAACGGAGTATCTTATTATTAGATAAGAAGACTTTGGGAAAAAAGTGTGGTTGCCATAGTGTCTGCATAATGAAATAAATCTGTAAATATCTTGTCCACTACCATTAAAATTCAAATATTTGCACAGAAGAAGAGGTGGAGACCTTACTTTCAATGTATCTGATGATTACAGTGCAAATGCTTTCCTTTTCTTCAAACTTTATCTATTATTTGCAAAGAGATGTGATTGGATACTTCCAGTTATGATTAGGCAAAAAATTTCATTGGTTTTATTGCTTTTCAAGAAAGTATTATTATTGTGGATCTGACCTAAAGTCTTAACCTATTCCTATTAGGAACAAAGATGCTTAAAGCTGCAAAAGTGTTTAAATACATAATCGAGTCAAGGTCTGTATGAACACGTAATTGTTGCAAGCTTCATTGTGAGCAAAATGCTCACATTCTATGCAATGCTGAATTAATTCCTGAGATCAGTGATTAATTTATGTCATAGTTTTATTATTGCAGGAGCTCCATTTTGCTAGACGTGAGTTATAACTGAAATTATTTTGCAGTATTTGTCAGGAATTTGTGAAGTATAATTATAAATCATATGAGACTATTGAGCCTTAAAAGAATGAAAATCTCAAGGATCATTAAATATTAAACCAAATCTCCAAACCTCTAAAATATCAAGAGTAAAGAGTTCTGAAATTGAATGTAAATACCTGTTTTGGTGAAATCTTTTTGTGCATGAAGAGCTTTAATTTTCAATGGGAGATTTTAATTCTGTAAGAAAGCCATTATTATTACCTATATAACTTCAAAGAGTCAATACTGTATACAACTATCTCCTTGCATTCTTAATTAAGTAAATGCTGGTGAAAAGATCAAGGAAGGAGGGAATATAATTTCTTGCTCTTAATTGTGTTGCATATTAAGCATATGTAAGTCATTCAAAGAAATGCATGTCATGTTTTAAAGCACAAGACATAAAGGAAGAATACATTCTTTCAACAAAGGTGAAAGGGAGACAGGTAAATGTCTAGGTAAAAAATCTTTTGCCTGGAAAGGCCAACACATAGCTGATTAGGTAGAATAGCAGTGTGTATATTAATGAGAGAGGAAGAGGAATTATCTCATCTTTTCCCTATCAGCAAAGTTGTTCCTGCTGCATCATTGGCACTGTAATTATGTTTAGGGTAAAAACTTCCCTTAGTTGTGTTTTCTGTTGGTGCTTTTCCTCTGTTTCATCATTCTCAGTATCAGCATAATCTGAGAATAGTTGAGTACTGCCTTCCTGGACTATTGGATGGGTAAGTACACTAATCACAACAGAGCACTTTCCATAAAGTTCTGTCTCACAGAGATGACTTCAGCCAGGTAGCACAATGAACTGGAGCAGACCAAAGATCTGCAGCTACAGCACAGATAAGACTTTCACTTGATTTGAAAAATGAACAAAAATACTTGTTTCAAATGACTATAGCCCAAAAGATTTAGCTCTCAAAATATTTAATCCTTAGAAAACAATGTTCTAGTAAGTGGTCAAATCTTTTAAGACTACAAACCCATGTTTGATCTTAAAAAAAGTGTTAGTGATGGGTTATGGACATATCTATAGCAGACTTCTCACTGTGCCCAAGGTTTTATTTATTTTCTGCTACATTAAGTATGGCTGGGATTATTTGTGTGGTAGTTCGAGGTGCAGAAGATCAGATGCAAGGCATGCTGCTGCTTCTCTGCATGGCTGTGTGCCAGTACAGATGCTCTGGAAGAAACCAAAGCATCTTCCTTCTTACGGCCTTTAATTTTTCTCTCTCTACTTGTGCAGCAGGGCCTGTCACTTGCATCCAGTAGCCACAAGTGTGCAAGTCAGCTGTGGTCTCTTAGTGATGATTTCATTATTCAGGGTGAGTCACTTTTGAACTGCCCAGTACTTTTTAACTTCTTTTTTCTTTTTCTTGATGATAAGGATACTTACCCCGCATTTAGACAATCATATCCACTAACAGAAGTTAACCATCTCACACATATGCTATCCCTCTCTATGCTATGACTGCCCTAAAGCCCTCCTTTGTCCTAGCAAGAGAAATTTTTTAAGGCTAAACTCTGCTGCTGTTGCCATGGTGATCACCATCATCTCTCTAAACAGGCAAACTGACCCTTGGTTTCAAAGTGTGTCTAGGAGTTAGACATTGCAGTTTGCTGCTGATTTAGAAAGGTATTCTCTTGCATTTGGTAGCTGGAATCAACGGGAAGTCACGTTGTTGGATGGTGGTAGGGTTTGCAAATTGCTCACCCTTCATTATTCTTCCAGCAAAGCGAGAACATTGCACAGCTTTCTCAGATAACAGTGTTTGTACTTCTGACTTCACTCCTTCCACCCTCCTGAAGAAACACATCTGCAGTCTGAGGGGAGCTGCTCCACTCTGGGCCCGTCCTTTCCTTTCTGCAGTGAAAATCTCCTCT
>WHYT01014764.1:73173-85444 GCA_009806455.1 Tetrax tetrax | reverse complement strand
CCCCCCCCCACCTCCCTGCTCCCGGGACGGCCCGGCCGCGTCCCCGCTCTTGCGTAACCGGGGCCGCGGCAGCCCCGCTGCGGGGTCCGGCCCTGGCCGGTCTGGTGGCACTGGGAAAATGTTTACCCAGCGATGTCCGGCTGTCCGTCCGTCCGCTGCCAGCCGCTCGCGGGGGTCCGCTGGGCGAACCCCTCGGTGAGCCCCTCGGCTCCTGGGCGCGCGAGGGGGCTGCGCTTGGCAGCCGAAGGAGCCGCAAACCGGCAGCGAAGTTCCCCGCAGCGCCTGGGCGCGGGGGGCAGGAGGCCGCTTTTCCCTTTAAAAGTGGGGAGACGGGGGTTCTTTCCCCCTCTGGATTCCCCTGTCTCGATGGGAACGGCCTGGGAGACTGGAGCAGCTGACTGGCGAGGGGTTTTTTGGGAAGGTTTTTTCTGGCCCCGCTCTTCGCCCACCTTGGAGCGAAGCAGCTGGCGGTTGGTGTCGCGGCGGCAGCGCCTGACCCGTCGCCGGGTCGGAGGGATGAAGGAGGAGGGTCGGGCAGATGCCGGATCCCTGCCCTAGATCCGTGTGTGGGGCTGCGGGAGGCTGGAGCCTGTGGTTCCCACCCCTCCTGCCCTGCTGCGGGGCCAGGCGCTTCGTTAGCGTCCCTCGAAGGGAGGCGGTGGGAGCGGAGCCGCTGGTGGCACCCCGCAGCCGCCCCTGCTCAGCTGACACCCGCGCCCTCGTTAGCGCCGGGCTGATTGACCCGCTGGCACCCACTTAGTGATGCGGGTGACGATTTACAGCTGAGCCCGGAGTCACCTGCTCCCACCCCACTCCCCGGGTGCCGGGGGCATCGTCCCCGCTGGATGGTGGCCGGGAGCAGCCGGCGGATCCAGAAGTTGGTGGGGGCGGGAGGGACAGGCATCGCTCATTGCATAAGCGGCGTTGCCTTTGGAAACGAGCCTGCGGAGCCGCGATGTGCTGGAGGGAAGTTCCTCCATCCTCCTCTCCACCCTGACAGCCGGAGCGGGGCGAGAGCCAGCGCAGAGACACCCCGTCCCCAGGGCCTGCTTGGCCCCACGGAGCCTCGGGCGGGGTGAGGGGTCCCCCCGAGAGCTGGGGAAGGAGCCGGTCTGTGGGCAGGGAGGTTGAAGCCCCCCCATTCCAGTGGGGGTGTGGCTGGGCTGGGAGAAGGTGGCACATCGGTGGCACCTGAGCGGGTGCCTTGGCCCCCGCGATCCCGCTGCAGGCTGGGACGAGCTCAGTGCAGGGGGGCTCTGGGGGATCCGTGGCTGGGAAGTGGGAGTGGGCGGCGGGGTCCTTGTCCAGAGACCCCGCTCCTCGCACGCGCTCCCTCGGATGGCAGCTCTGTCCGTTTGTTCCTGGCTTGGGCCACAGGAGAAAGGCAAAGTCCAGCCGGTGCGGCGGCGGGAAGCTCTGCCGGGGGGGCAAAGGGCAGCGTGCACGGCTCCGGTCTGCCGCAGCTCCTCTGGCGCTTGCCGGGACAGCGCGCTGCTTCCGTCGGCGGGCAGAGCTGGGCAGCACCAGGAGAGGAGCAGGGGTTGCCCCCGCTCCCGTTTTGGAAATACCTGTGGCTGCAGCGTTTCAGCGCAGCGCTTCCCCCTCGCCGCCTTGGTGGTCTGGCGCGTCTTGTGCGCGCGAGGGTGAGCGCGTGTGCCCGCACGTGCACGCGCTGTCTCCCTGGGCGTGCGTGGATGTGCCCAGCGCCGTGCTGGGTTCAGCGGGGGTGAAGACGGGAGCTGCCGGAGGGGCTGCCCACAGGGACTGGCTGCGGACTCCTCCGGGCGATGGAGGGGAGGGCGCCCGGTGTTCCCAGGTGGAGCATCCCGGCGAGACCCTCCACTGCTGGGTTCCCGGGAACCCCGTGGGGCTCTGCCCCTGTGCGGGAGATGCCGTGCCGTGGGACGCCCTTGTGCCCTGGTGCTGCCGTGGTGTTTGGACGAGAGGGGTGGGCTCCGGCCCCCGTCCCTCGTGCCGTCCCCTCCCTGTCCCACGATGTGCATTGGCGTCGAGAGGATGGGGCGGCGGAGCATCCCTAGCAGCGCTGCCCATTTTGGGGCGAAACCGAAGCGTTGCCTTCTCATTGCCTGCCAAGCTGTGTCGAGGCGCTGTGGGTGGTGCGGAGGTGGCAGCAGCTGGTCCCCCCCCATCTCTGGTGTCTCAGCCCCACCGCTCCCCCCTTGTCTGCTCTCCGAGCCGTTTCCATGCGCTCCACGGGAGCCTGCAGACCGGGAAGGAGCGGAGGCTGCTCCTGCCATCCTGGTGATGCTTTTCCTCCGGCGTCGAGCACCGGTTGGAGCGACGGGGAGTAAAACCACCCCAGTCCTCCCTGTTCCTCGAAGGCCGTGGCCCGTGGAGCCTCCTCTTCCTGCGGAGCTGACTCCCTGGGGTTTTGGCGTTCCGTGGTTCCCCTTCGCCGCTAGCCCATGCACGGCCCGACCGCCGCTCGAGGGCTGCGGTTGTGGGCTGAGAGAGCGGGGCTGTGACTGGGGATGGGGCGAGGAGCCCTTTGGGCAGGAGCATCGTTACCCTTCGTAGAGGGGACCGTGCTGCCCGGTTGGGCACGTGGAGCCGCGCTTGCGTGTGCCGCGGGCCGCCTGCTGCCGCGCGGGTCGTTGCGCGGCTCGTTCCTGCACGGCAACGGCGCGAGCAGCCGGTGACGGAGAGGAGGGAGCTGCGCGGGCTGTCAGGTGGATCCTGCTGCTGCGGTCTCGCCACCATCTCGCGAGCGCTGGGGAGGCTCTGCGGGGAGCAGGGCTTCCTGCTCGCTCCTGCGGCCCCCGCTCCAGGCACCTTCCCCCGGGAATGGGCACCGGATGCTGGAGGATTCGCTGCCCTGCACAGCACCAGTGTCCTGGGAGGCTGGGAGAGCCGAGCTTGCATCTGCGGCTGCCCACGGTGCCCTGGGATTTTGGCTGTTCCTTTGGGATGGCTCCTCGTGGATGGCCTTTTGGCGGAACTCCGGCCAGCTCGAGCCCTGAGGAGCCTCCCCAAAACGGCGCGGGGAGCACGTGCCTCTGCAAGCGCCCTTTGCCCTGGGACGAGTGCGCGTGGGGGGTGCTTCACAAAACCGTGGGACAGCCTGAGGCGTTGCAGTCGGGGCTGGGCCCTCGGGAGCTGTCAAGCGCCCCGGGGTGGGACAGGCTGTGCCGTGGTCCTGCTGAGTCGGCACGATGAGCGCGGCGGTGACCAGCGGGCAAGGCCGTGGCTTTGTCACGGGGCTGGAGGTTCCTCTTCCAGGTGTTGAAATGATTGCAGTTCCCAGATCCGCGCTGAGCACCTTCATTGTGTCAACCCCAAAGACAAAACCCTCGCTCTGCGACCCCGAGATCCCCCGGTCCCCCCCACCCCCCGCGTGGGGCCCGCGCCGCGCCGAAAACCGCCCGCTGTCCAGCAGCGCCTCGGCCAAGCACAAAGTCCTCCCGCTCCCGGCTCATCCCAGCTGGTTGCGGTGCTCGGCTGCGTTATCCGGATGAATCCGGTGGTCCCAGGGTTGGGAAATGGGCTCCTTGGAGTCCGTGCCGGCTCCCAGTTGCAGCAGCGTGTGGCTGACTCAGCCGGCCGGCACGCAGTGGCCGCGTCTGCCCGTTTCCTTCCTGCGGGCTCCGCTGTCCCGGGCAGACAGGGCTCTCCTTGTGCTCCGGCTGAATTTTATCTCCGTCACCTCCCGGAGAAGCGCGTCTGGCTGCGTTCCCGCTGATGTCCCGCTCCGCGTGGGATGCTCGGCCCTCAACTGGGAGCCGCTGGCTGGGGTCCCTCTGGCGACCCGTCCCCAATTGCCCAGATGGGGGGCACGGAGCGTGCCTGCTGCGTGCCGCGGCGGCCAGCGGCACCCGGGCTGGGGGTGGCACGTGCCAGGGCCTCACCGAGCGCCTGGGGAGGTTCTGCGTCTGGTGCCGTTTTCCGCTGGCTCTCCCGAGCCGCAGCTTGGCGTCGAGGGGCTGCGTTTTCCTCCCCTTTGGGTTTTGCGGGGCCAGCCGGAGCTGCTTACGGACCAGGCTTTGCTGTTGACTTAACTTTCCAGTCACTTCCAGTTAACGTACCGTGGCAGGCTGGCCCGCCAGCCACGAGCAGCAGCAAATATTTTCAGTGTTTTCTAATTCGGCTCAAACTTCTTGTTTTCCTCACTCTTATTTTAAGAAGGAAAAGTCCCACGTGGGCCCTGAGGAGCGTTTTGCTGAACGTTATTCCGTCGTGCGAGGTTGCTCTCCCCGGCGCGCTCCGGTCGTTTCTGGAACTAAATATAGACGCACAACGTCCTTTCTCGGCCGCGGGGACGGAGCAGGCGGGAGCTGCCAGCACGCAGACGCCTCGCAGGATCGGGAGACGGTCCCAGCCGCGGGCTCGTGGGGCGGGCAGCCGAAACGCTGGGTGATGGCCTCATGGCAGCTCGGAGCTGCGCCGGTGGGACTGTGCTTGCGGTGCAGCCAGGGCTCCAGGGAAGGCGAGGGCGGCTCTGTGAGGCCCAAACCGCGCGGGGTGAGGCGTCGGTGGGAATTGGGGTGCCTGGGGAGCAGTCTGGTTGAGCTGGAAGGCTGCGTGGACCGACTGGCCTCTCGCAAGATGCCGTTTCTCCAGACGACACTGCGGCGAGGACAAGCGGGTGTTGGCGTTGCGTGCCAGTGACGGGCAGGTGAACCACAAGCGCATGGTAAATGGTGGGGGTGCTGGCCCAGGGGGGCGAGGGAGGGAATTGCTGCTTTTGGACTTGCTGCTGGGCTCAGCTCTGGTGTCCATCTCTTGGCAACTGGACTGAGGAGGATTTTGGCTGGGGGAGACGAAGGCTTTCCGCTGCTCCCCTGCCCCGGCCTTGCTGGGGGCGGCTGGGTTTTGTTTGCTGTGGGCTGCCAGGCAAATTGTTATTTTAATCTGCCGAGAGCCTCGCAAGGCATCAATCTCCTCCGTTTCCTGAACGTGGCGCGGCTCTTTGTTCGCCGCCGCCGCCCGAGCGCGGGGAGTGAGCGCTCGTGGGGTCCCGGATTCACACAGCGGCTCATTGTGGCCGACGAACAGCCGCGCGTCTCCGCCGCTCGTGCCGCTGGCGAGATGGGCTGTGGCGCGGCGCCTGCGCCCTCGCGCTGCTGCGTCGGGCTCTTTGGGGCCGAGTCCCTCCGGGCGTCCCCTCCGTCTGCTCTGCTGCGCCCCGCGGGGCAGAGCCCCCCAATGCCGCAGCGGCATGCGCCGGGGCTCCACCGACGTGCCCGGTGATTCTTCTCTTCGCGCCGTGCTCGGAATTTGAATGTCGTGGCCTAACGGGTTGCGCGGGGATGCATGTGCTCGTGCCACGCATGCGATGCTGTGGCGCAGCAGCATGCTCCGCTGCCCTGCCTCTCTCCTCTCCGCGGCCGTCGGACCGGCTGGCTGATGGTGGGGCTGCTGGTGGGCGCCCACCTGTCTCTGCATCCCCACCCACAGCCTCTGGCGTCGGCGCCCCTTGCCCGTACGCGCTCGGTTTGTAGCCGGGAGAGCGGCTGCAGCTGATGCACGATGCTCGAGGGCGGCTCTGACCTGGAGGGCAGCAGGATCCCGAAGCGCGTGGCGCATGCGACGACCCAGTCCTTCCTCGACATGCGTCGGTGCCGGACACCGTCCCTCGGAGCAGCTGGCGTGGGGACGGGAGGTGGGAGAGGACTGCGAGGAGATTTCTCCCTGCGCTTGGCGCCGCGGGCGTCGTGGTGCCTTTTTATTGTTTGGAAAAGGAAGCACTTGGGTTTAATACTTCCCGCGGCAGCCGCCTTCCCCGCGGCCCGGGCGGATGCTGCGGGGCGCCGGGGGCAAGCGCCGCGTGGAGAGGCGGGCTGTGCCTGTGCCTCCTCCTTTGCCCCTGCGCGGGGATCTGCGCTTCCCAGGTTAATTCCGAGGAGGGAAATTCCTGCCCCTGTCCCGAAAACATCAGCTGAAATCTCCACAGGCCCTCTGCCTTGTCCGCGCCGGGGGACGTGGGGCCAAGCCGGCTCCACGTCCCTGGGTCAGTGCCCGTGCCGCGGCCCCGGCTGCCGCCGGCCCTTCCAGCTGGATCCGCTCAGCATCTCCTCCTGTGGCCTGGAGCGTGTTTTCCCTGCGGAAGAGCGGATTTGGAGCCGAGCGCTGTACTCGCTCACCAGCTTGGTCTTCTCCTCCACAGCTGCTCTGGTGCCATCGTCCCCTGGATCCCACCCACCCGGCTGCCTAAAATCTTAACACTTCTTTTCTTCCGCAGCTTGCAGCAGGTAAAACCGGGCACACCAGGATCCCCGACCTGCAGGAGCCACCTCGGAGCATCCGGGCCGCTGCGGGCACGCGGTGCGCTGCTGGCGTAGCCGCGCTGGCGGAGATGCTGCGGGGCAGGGTAGCGTCTGCGCCCAGCGTTAGAGCAAACCTAACGGTACTGAGCTCCCCTTTGATGGTTTGTACTGGTTGTAAAGAGATGGGACATATCACCACGCTGAGAATTTTTCTTTTTTTTTTCCCCATTTGTCTCTTAAAATACAGCAGAGTGGGTGTCAGGGTCTCCTGGGGAGACCTTGAAATGGCAGGAGATGGCGTTGTGCGACGATGGCTCCGTGACATTGTCCTCCGCGGAGCCAGGAGATGCTCCCCGCGGTGCCCGGGTCCCACCTCAGCTGGGATGGGACCCCCGGTGCACCTGGCCGGGACCCGTGGCAGCGGGGCTCCCCGCATCCGCTGTCCCCGCGAGCCGGCGCCGCGTTCACACGGGCAGGTGGACCTGAATCCAGAGTAGCTCCCCGCACGGACGCGCTGCTCGGGAATAAAAGTCCCTTTATGCCGGAATAATTAGTGTACTCAGAGCCCGCTAATTATTCTGGGATAAAAGTGACTTTTATTCCGGCAGAGCGTCCCCTCAAAGGGCCCTTTCTGCCCGCTCCCGGCGCACAATAGCCGCTCTGCTCCGTTTCCCCGTCGCAGACAAAGTCCTTATTTGCGAAGCCAGCGAAATTGAGTTGACTAATGAATTAAGGCCAATGGTTCTGGCCCCGCTCCAGCGCTTTGAAAGCCTTGGCGAGCCCGTGCCCGTCCCGGGCCGGAGGCCGCGCGGCTCCCTCCTCGCCCGGCGAAGCCCCCGCGCCCGCCTGGGGCCGCGGCTCTGCTGCCCGGCTCCTGATTCATCCCGTCGGGATGAAATGCCTATTAATCCGTAACGTGGAATTGCTTTATCGCGCGGCGCGGCCGCTCTCTGGAGGAAGCCTTATCGGCTTTAGCCACCAGCCGTAAATAACCGCCCGCGGCGCAGAGCACCGCGTTCTGTTTGGGCTCCCGGCTGCCCGGGCTATAAACATCCCGCCTCGCAGTTCTGGGATACGGAGAGGGAATAAAACCTTCGGGGCAGGTAGAGGCGGCGGGGAGGTCTCTGCGCCAGCCCCCCTGCCCCGCGGGGTCCCCCGGAGGGGTGCGGGGCGTCGCAATGGCCGTGGGCCAGGGCCGGCTGCGGCCTGTCCAACCGCGCCGGGAGGACTTAAGCCCCTTTTTCTCAGCTGCAAATGCTTTTTTCTCTTTTTTTTCTTTTTTTTTTTTTTCATTTAAATTGCAGATAAGCTGCAAAAAAGAGAAAGAAATAAAAAAAAGCAGGATTCTGCCTCGGAACGCCCTCCATTGCGTGGCTGGGGCCTGCCCCTCTGCCCCTCCCCACCACGTTTTGTATGATCAGGCTCTTTTTTATTTTTTTTTTTTTTTTTTTTTTTCCCCAGTTCTGGAAATACTGCGGATTCGTTTCATCTGGTTCCATCTCCTGCCATTTTTCAGCTCATTCTTCTGTGGACCTCTCCATGGGGCCGGAGGCAGGAGGGGGATGAGGGGGACGGCGCTCCAGCGCCGATCTTCCAGCTTTTGAATTTTGTTTAAAATGCAAATTTTCTTTTTTTCTTTTCTTTTTTTTTTTTTAAAAACGCGTTTCGTCTGAAGGCAGCGGAGCCCTGGGAGGGGGAGGGAAGGGGCTGGGCGGGGGGAGCGCATTCCTCCCAGCGCGTCCAGATTTCCTGACGCGTGTTGGCGTTCCCGTCCGCTCCCCCCGGATCTGTTTGAAGTCAGGTGACCGCGGCGCTGTCAGGGATGGATGGAAGCAGCCCCTCGGGAGCCACAACGTGATTTTCTTCCCCTTCCCCCTCCACGCCGGGGATGATACTCTGGGGCAGCCTCCATCCTCTATCGTCCCGCGGGGGCACGCTCTCCCCATCCCTCGTCCGCCTTTGTCGGAGCTGGGGAGGTGGCGCTGGGCCCAGAGCCGGTGGGAATCCCGTCCCAGTTCATGTGGCGGGGGTGTCGGCGCAGAGCCGGGGCTCTGCCCGTGGGTTGCGTTGCCTCTCCCTGCCCTGGGGACTCGGCTGCCCGCAGGGAGCTGGGGGTGTCCCCGGCGCACCCCAAGGTATCCGGTTGCCCCCAGTCTTTGCCCTGTCCCGTGGGGAGCAGAAGGGTCCCGCTGGGGCAGCTGGGTTGGGGGTGGCGAGCTCCTTGCTGAGCACTTGCGCGCTCGTTGCGGCTCTTGGGCAGCAGATGGACCCCATCCCTCTGGCGTGTGGGGGGCAGTGGACCCCATCCTGCCCGTCACCCTGGCAACAGGATCTGGGGCGCAATGGACCCCATCCTGCCCGTCGCCCTGGCAACGGGATGTGGGGCGAGGGCCCTGGCTGTGCCCCGGGATGGGGCTGGGGGCAGGCGGGACGGGAGCTTCTGGTTGGTTCCGGAGAGCGTCCCCGCGTTGGGTCGGCGCGCTGCGGTACGGCAGGTCAGCGCCCAACGCCACGTCGGGGGCTCTGCCGGCGCTTTGCTTCGCTTTGGTTGGAATTTTGTCGTTTTCAGCCTCCTGGGTCCCTCTAAAAGCGGGGCCAGTGGCCGAAAACCTGCTCGTCGCCCTCGTCCCCCTCATCTGGACGCGCTCTTTTGCGGCCGGAGCCTTTCCTATGAATGGCGTTCCGCCGCCGCTCGAACATCTCCCTGGCAAAGCGGAGGCTGGCTGTTCCTCTCAAAATTGTCTGTTTTTTTTTTTTTTTTTTTTCCCTTTAAACAAGGTTAATGCCTCGTGATTTAGGTGCAACAGGCAGAGTTAAAAGGAAAGGGGTGGGGGGGAAATAAATGTATTTTAAAGTCAATATTTACTCAGCAATTGGAGGGGCCCCTCCCCGCCACGCATACCTGCGGCTTCTCCGGCGGGAACGGCCGGCGGCGCACAGAACGTCGTTCATGGAAGCGGCGGCTGCAACGGAGCAGCGGGTCTGGTTTGAATCTTCCCCTTGGAGGGGGCCGGGTGGAGGAATTGCAAAAATGCATTTCAGCTGTTTAGGCATCTTGTGTTTAAACGCAAAACAAACAAATAATCCTGCCTTTCCCCTTCCCCTTGGAAGATGACAAACCTTAGGGTTTGGTTTAAATGTCTCTGTTACCCCAGCTGGCTTTTCGGAGCCCGAGGACGCGGCAAATTTACGCTCGCGGATTCTGCCCGACTTCTGCGCCGTGCGTGCCCCTGCGGGGATTTGGGGTTCAGCCCCAGCAAGGGGGCGCGAAGGGGCCGAGGGGCGCGCGTGCCGGCGTGCTCTGTCCCCTCCCGGCGTCCGTCCTGCGGCTGCAGAGAAACTTTGGGAAACCTGGAGGAACAAGTTGGGTGTTTTCTGAAATTCGAGGAGAAAGGATGGGCAATGTGGGGGAGAAAAATGGAAACGGCATGAGGTGGCTCTGGTTTTGTGTTTGGGGAGCTGGGCGGCCTGGACAGTGGTCCAGCGTGGTGCCGCAGGACCGCGTGCCAGCGCTGCGGGGGTCCCGCGGCGGCATGGGCTCGGCTCTCGCTGGGAGAGCGGCTCGGAGCTGCGGGACGCTCCGGCCAAGGGGTGTCCGGAGAGCCGAGTCAGCGAGGAACGGCGGGGCGAAGGTGGGATGTTCGGCTGCCTGGTGAGACGGGCTATCCCCAGAGAGAAGCAATCGGCCAAAAGTGGCCAAAATTGGCCAAAACAGAGCAGATGGCAGCGGCGGCTTTGCTTGTGCCTTGGCGTGCGCTGGCACACCCGTCGTGCCGACGCGCGCGGGATTTCGGTGAGCTTGCCGTGGCTTGCTGACGCTGGAGCTTGGCGGACGCCACCATTGCTCGCTGGGGCTTCGCTGTCCCCCTGCTCTGGGCTCCGATGGCTTCCTGCCACCTTTTGCCCTCCGGAGCCCCCCGGCAGATCGTCATTTCGCCGCGGTGAAGCGCACACGTGGTGTCGGGAGCCGGATGCGTCCGGCCTCGTGCCGCGCATGTTGCTCCGGCCGGCCTGGGACCGCAGGGCGCCTGGCTGGGGCTCGGCGGCCCACCGGCTGCTTGCCCCTACGTCCGTCCCGGCCGGCGCAGGGCGAGCCCGGCGCTGTTTGCGCCGCGGCTTCGTGCTCCGGCAGACTCCTCGATGGGGAGCGCTGGCTGGGCTGGGAGGAATGCGGAGTGGATTTCGTTCTCTCCCTCTCGCACTTTCGTCCCCCCCAGAACATCTGTTTTGCACATCACGCTCATTCCAGGCTGTATTTATGGCCAGCGCCGTTTCCTTCGCGAAGCGCCGGCCGGCCGCCTCCCCTCCAGAGGAGGAGGAGGAGTTGGGCTGAAGAGGAGAGTGCAGCTCGCTGGGGGAAGGAGTTCTGTGATATTTTTGTGGTTTGTTTCCAGTTTCCCTAGGTTTTCGTGCCGTGGTCGTCTGTGCGCTGAAGGCGATTTGGCCTCTGCGCGAGGTGAAGACCCCCGCTCGCGGCCACGCGGAGGGGCCGGTTCAGTGGAAGCCTGGATTTCTCACTTGGGGCAGGAACAGAGTGGTTTGTTGTGTTCCCTTAACAGCCCTTGTTCCAGGTGTCGCTGGGACGTGCAGCCGGGCTCTCTGGCCCCGTCCCGCCTGGGAAGACCCCGATACCATTCCGCACTGCGGGGCCCGCTCCCGCCCCGTGCCGGGGAAGGAGGACCCCCTTTCTCGCACTCACATAGCCGGTTTTGGCGGTTTTTAGTGCAATTGTTCCCCCTGGGTCCCCTTTGAATCACTTTTAAGCGGGGATCTCTCCTCCGCCGGCCAAAGGGGGACGTGTTCCCCGCGGCCGGCGCTCGCAGCTGTCCTGGCCGCGCTCTGAGCCGGCCATTGTGCGCTGCATGAAGGCGCCTTTCTTCTCCGAGCCGGAGCCGGAGCTCAGCTCTCTGCTGCCATTGCCGCTTCTGCCGCTGCGGCCGCCCGGCTTTCGGAAAGAAATTTTGGCTCCATGTGAAGGATGCATTAACGGACACCTTCGCTAATTGTCCACCTGGCACAGAGGCATCTCGCCGCTTATGCTGCGGCCGTTCAGCTCGCCAGGAACGCGCTGTGCGGGAACAGCGAGCGCGTGGGGTTGCTGCAGAGCGTGGAGAGCCGGCTGCCGGGAGGGGAAGCCGTCTCCTTCCCTCCCCCGCATTGTGCATGCGAAAGCCTCTCTGGAAAAACCACAGGGCCTCACGCTGCCGAAGCCATCTTCGTGTCTGGGAACGGCGGAGCGGGGACGGCCGATGCTCTGAGCTGGGTTTGGGTGGCGAGGTGACGTGTCCTGCGGCAGGGATGCTCCCTGCAGAGGGGAAGGACCCAGCCGGGGCGTGGCCGCCTCTGAAGGGTGGGCGTGAGCAGGGTGCATGTCCTGGGGAGTGCACGTGGCACGCATGCAGCATGGCAAAGCGTGCGCGAGTCACCTTGCAGTGCTTGGAAGAAATCCTGCATGTCCTGCTCCCGCGTGGGGTAGTGGCCCCGGAGACGGGTGTAGGTGCCAGTGCTTAGGATGGCGTCTTCCAGCCAGGGGCTGATCTCCGTGTTCCCAGTGAGCATCTCTGCTCCGGGATCAGTGTCTCCGGTGCCAAACAAGATCTCGTCCTGGCTCTGGCTTCTCCTCCTGTGTGGACACAGCCCCGCGGGGGCGGCAGGTTGGGAAGCACTTGCGAGGGGTTTGCCCCCTTCGTGCAGGCCTGCCCGCGCCCCTCGGAGACAGGTGTGGGGGAGATGGCGGCCGCTGTTGGCCCGCGGGGTTCCGGGGCGCTGGCCGTAGGTCACTCTGCGGCTGCCGGAGACCTGGGAGAGCAGGAAATTGCAGGGAGCCTCGGCGCTTTGCTGTGGTTTTGCTAATGAACCTCGCGTTTGATGCGCGCGCGGCTGGGAGATGGAGGCGGACGATGAGCTCCTCCGGGAAGCGGGGGCGGTGGAGCCAGCTTCGGCGGAGAGCTGGCGCGGGAGACGCCGGGCACGCGCTCCCAGCCCTGCGCTGCCATGTCCCGCGGGGGAACGGGGACAGGCGCGGGCTCCGGCTCATCTCTCGCCTA
>WHYT01014764.1:24877-72880 GCA_009806455.1 Tetrax tetrax | reverse complement strand
GTTGTGCGGAGCTCCCCGTCGCGGCATTGAGCCTTTCCCTGGAAGCAACCGCTCCGACGCTGCCGATGCCGATGAGGGAAGGGGAGCAAGGTTTGTGGGAGGGGGGACCGTGCCGTCGAGCGAGGGGACATCAGACCAAGCCCTTCTTAGGCCTGAGGAATAATTAACGTCGTTACGGGGTGGGGGAGTTTTCTCCCAGCCTTCAGGAACTGGGATTTGGACTGGGCACCAGGCCTTCCCCACCCTCATTCCTTGCGGATCGGCGGGAGCTGCCGGGACCTGGCTGCAGCGTTCCCTTCGCATGACAGGAGCTGGAGAGAAATCGGAAGTCGCGGCCCCTTCCCCAGCTGCCAGGAGCCAGCGGGAGAGCTGGGCCGCAGGACGGCGAAACGCTGAGCCTGGGCTTGGGGTGCAGTGACCCCCCCATTGCATCCAGCCTCCTCAAGGTGCCAGTTTTGGGGGGGGTGCACCCCAGTCCCCGTGCCCAGGGGCTGTTCCCAGACCCACTCCCATCCCGGCGCTCCGGCCAGCTTCGCCCTCTGTGCTTTGGGTTTTCCCGCTGGATTTGTTCTGACTCTGTTTTATTTTTGGGTGGCGTGGGGGCGTGGACCCCCCCGCCAGCACTGTCCCAGCCGCGCGCGATGGATGGAGAGCCCCTCCCGCTGCTGCTGTCTCCGTGATTTAAAATATTGCTTTTTAATTTCTTCTCATTTGGGTTTTCTTCTTTTTCCCCGTGCCATTTTACGATGTCTAGCGCAGCAAACAAAGCGCCCGCGGCTCCCAGGAGCTAATTCATCCACGTTAAACGATCTTTAAAATCTGTTAGCGCATCGTGGCTCTCGGTTCCTGTTTTCTCGCCGTGTAATTAATGCTTCGCTTTAAATTTCCTCCTTTCCTTAGGGGCGAGGCTGATGGATCCGATGCCAGCCAAAAACTTTTGCTGAGCCGTTAGAGAGAAATCAAACTGAAAGCAATCTAGTCCTTAATTTAAATTTTGTTGGTTTTTCTTTTTTTTTTTTTTTTGAAATAACTTGTCTTTGGGAAGAGACTGATCTTGTTTATTATCGTTATTTCTTTTCTCATCCAGCACCGAAGACTTGTAGCCCCAAACAGTTTGCATGCAAAGATCAGATTACGTGCATATCTAAGGGCTGGCGCTGTGACGGGGAGAAGGATTGTCCGGATGGCTCGGATGAATCGCCCGAGATATGTACGTATGCCTTTCCTTCCTAATCACCTTCCGCTTTCGTTCCATCCGTCCTCTCCCGCATGGCGTTCCAGGGTCCCGAACCGGCGCCATCCCACAACCGCTCTACCTCAGCTCCCGTTTTTCCTGTGGTACCCGGAGCCAGGGTGCTGGGGGGGTGGGTGCCGCGCGCGGCGGGGGTCCACGCCATCCATCTCTCCGTCCTCCCTTTGCCTCCCTAGCCGCTGCTCCGGGGCCGCCATCCTGCGTGCCCAAACAGCCTCCTGGGAGTGGGCTGGCACTGATTTAATTTTTTTTGTTTCCATGGAAATTGGTTTACACGAGGAAAGCAGAGTCCAGGAGGCGAGGAGGCAGCAGGCCGTCGAGCGGCTGTGCCGCTGGCATTTAGCGGGCATTGGAGCGAGCGCGGGGCCGGGGGGAGGAAGGGGATCTCTGGGAATCCTGGGAACAGCCGGAAAAGCAGCACCGCTTTCCCCAGATGCGTTTGGGTTAGGATGCTGCGTCACTGTACTGGTTCTGCCCTGGGCTGCTGGAGCTGCAGCGGCGCTGGGGATGCTCCCACCTCGGATGGGGCAGTTGGGTCTCTCCGGAAGCAAATGGGGAATGGGGCTGGGCTGGATGGGGCACCAGGGCCGGGGCGGGGGGGTCATGTCCGCACCAGGGAGCGAGCCAGAGCCGTGCTGGTCCTGGGGCTCTGCGGGGACGGCGAGCGTGCCGGTCCCACTGCACCGCGCTGGGCTGGAGAAGGGAACCGCTGCTGCTCACCAGAGCAGCGAAATCCTCTTGTCCCGGCCCAGAGATCCTTCCCAGACTCCTTCTTCCGCTGCGCTTGGCATAGAGGTCTCCTCCAAAGCCGTTTCTGCTTCGGCATCGGGGTTATTTGTTTCTTAAGGCGAAATGATGCAACCGTCCCCTCCGTGGGAGGGATGAGGGGGCTGGGATGGGCTGGCTGGCTCCAGTCAATCAGCAGCCCTGGAAAATTACTGCGGGAGGACTGGGAGGCCCTTCCCCAGCTGGAAGAAATCCGTCCTGATTGACGAATTCCGCTTGCTGCACGTGCCTGCGCTTGCTTCGCCGCCCCCACGTCCGTACGGACAGGTGAATGGGAGACGGACCCCTCGGATGCTTGGACCCCTCCGATGCTTTTTCCCTCTTCCTGTTCTTCCTCTGTCTTCACCGTGAAGGCGCCGGATGGGGAAGGCAGAGCTGCGCCTGCCTGCTCCGGCTGCTGCCATCCTGACGGGAGCTGGAGAGCAGCGGGGCTCCCTGGGGGAGGCGGGACCCCCGCTGACCACACGCCCCTCGGTACCCGCTCGACGCTCCCGGGACAGACACGTGGGAGCCTCTTGCGAGGCGCAGGCCAGAGCCCAGCATTTCCTCTCCTGGCCCTGCCACCACGTGTGGGACAGGGCCCACCGGTTTCCGTCACCGCTGCAGACCCCGAACTTCGGAAACGCTCCTTTCCTGGGGAGCAGTTCCCTCCCCAGCCTCCGAAGTGACCGCTGAGGTTGGGAGACCCAGAGGGGCTTGACCTTTCTGAGGGGCTGCTCGCCTTCCCCAGGCTCCCGCCGTAAGCCCCAGGACCACCTCGGTGGGCGCTGCGGAGGCTGGGGTCGGCAGCCGCGGGCTCCTCGGCGCGGTGCTGGTGAGGCCCGTCCGTGCCTTTCCCGCGGGAAGGGGCTGTGGATGGAGGCTGCTGCCCGCTGCCGCCCAGGCTGGCGCGAGCGGAGCCGGACCTGTCGGCACACGCAGGACGTGAGCTCGGCATCTCCGGGATTGCCAGGCAAGCTTTTCCCACACCACTTCGGCACCAGGGCTCCCAGCAGGCTCCCATCCTCCTTATCTCTCTGGCAGGGTGAGAGCGACGTTTATTTCGATTATTTAATCTCTCTCTGCAGCCCAGGCCGCGGCCGTGGCTCTCGTGCGCTGCGTGGCGCACCCTTCGCGCCCTGGCAGGGTTATTTATGTCGCGCTAACGCGCTCGTGTCAGAGGCTCTCGACACGCTCTCTGCTCTGCGCGGGGTTTTCCTCCCTGCAGAATCCTTTCGAGTGTTTGCTGGCTTTGCTCACGCCTTCGCCGAGCATCCGAAGGGTTCCCTTCCCAAGCCCGGTGCCGCGCTCGTGTCTGTGCGAGCGGCTCGTTCCCAGTTTGTGCCCAGTCAGTGGGTATTTTGCTCCATGGAGCTTTCCTGGGGGAAAAACATGGACAAGAGCCTCCGTCCTGCTGAAAAGTCCAGGAGATGGGGGGCTCTGAGGAATGGATTTGCCGCGGCTGAGCTACGGCCGTCGTCCGGCTGCTGTCCCCTGGCTGGCCGCCTGCCCGGAGCCCTCTCCCAGTTCAGCTGGGTGCCCCGGCCAGGCTGGGGGTTTGCCGGCGAGCGGAACAGCCGAGCTGCTGGCGCGCCTGTCTCCGGCTGCGGGGCAGCGGCACTGTTTGCTTCACTGCGGAGGAATCTGCCGGTCCGTGGCCTTTGGTCGGCGGGATGTTTGCGAGGAGCTGACACCAAACAGCCCCTCGGTCCGAGGGTCCGGGCGGGCTCAGCCCTCGCCCTGCTCAGACGCGTTGCCTGCGGAGCCTTCGCTCTGCTCTTCCCGTGGCGCTGGCTGGGGCGCGGCCGCGAGGCACCAACGGGCCCGTCCACGCCCGAGCTCGGCCGGCGCTGCCGAGCGTCCCACTGGGGCGAGCGCCACCGTCCCGCTGCCGCTCCCGCGTCCCGCTCCCGCGTCTGTGTTGCTCTGGGCCGGTGCCAGATCAGCTGCAGGCTGTGTTTACAGAACTGCTTTTCTTCTTTCCTTTTTTTAAATTTTTTTTTCCCCCTGAGTGGTTTTCAGAGGTGAAAAGCTCCGGCTCCTTGGGGTGTACCACAAGCTTGTCACGTGTGATGAATTGCCTCGTTTATTAGTGTGCCAACGCAGGCGAAAGCAAACAGAGCGGTTTGTAGATTAATCCTGCCCCGTTTGTGATAAGCGGTTTGATCCGGGCTCTTTGCAGGGGAATAATGGACGTGGCGGATCAGTTTTGACTGATGGACTGCGCACTTCGTTTCAGTGCCTTCCTTCTTTTGGCCCGGTTATTGATATGACTTAATTAACCCTTAATTTGCAATTACTCGCTGCCCAGATAGCCCTGTGAAAAACAGAAGGGCCTGGTTAGAAATCCTCTGGGAACGCTCCGCTGGGTGCCCTGGGCCGGGGCTGGGAAGGAGGAGAGACCTGAGCTCCGTGTCCTCCGTCCTGGAGGAGCCCACTGCCCTAGCGCCAAGCCAGTCGGCGAACTGGAGACGTACTGGGAAGGGCAGAGGAGAAACCCAGCCTGCTCCGTCTGCTCCTCGAGCAGCAATTTGCGGTTCGTCTTCTGGAGGGATGCACGGGATCGGGGGAACCGCGGGGTCGGAGCCAGCGGGTCCCGTCCATCCCTTGGCTGAAGACCCCCCTGGTTGAGCTGCCGGGCTGGAGGCAAGAGCGGGGCTGCCTCCGTCCCGATGGGGCGTTCGCGGTCCCAGCGTTCCTCCCGTGGGCTTTGCCCCTTCCGCAGGCGCTGGCGCTGCTGAGAGCCTTCAGCCCCCGCCGCCCGGCACCTCCCGGAGCCAAGGGCTGGGGGTGAAACGTGTCCAGTGCGGCTCGGCAGCGATGGCTCGCAGGGCGTGACGCCGGGCCCGTGCTGGCCGCCAGCGCTTTGGCTGGGCAGGACCTGTGCCAGATGGGGCCGTGCCGGCATGCGGAGCGCCGTGCTGGACCCTGCGCGTGACGTGACGCTCCTCTCCAAGGAGAGTCTGAGCTGATTTAGGACAAACTACACCGGCGGAGCCTTAGATGAAGGTGACTGCTGGTCTCAGTCGCTGTCTAAAACGGGACCGTGCCCGGACAGAGTGCTCGGCACGCGGCGTGTCGCGGGCGCCCTTCTCGGTGCTCGCCCGGTGCTTGGCCTGCCGTGAAGGACGGGGTGGTCCGCGGGGAGCTCGGGGAGCTATTTCTGCCGCCGGCGGGGCTGACGCGCTGCCTGCCCTGCCGCTGCGAGGGCGAGGCGTGAGCGGCCGCCGGCTCCCTGTGAAAGGAGGTTTCGCTGTTTCGCTTGCGTGCCGCTGTTGACTCAGCAGAGGCGCGTTGGTGGCTGCGGCGAGAGCTGGCGAAACGCTGCGCCTTCAGCCCAAACCTGGCGCTGGGGCCGGGGTGGAGAGGGGAGCCGGGCTTTGCGGAGCGTTCTGCTCCGTGTCCCGTGCCAGTGGGCCGTCGACGCTGCGCCGCGCTGCGTCACCCCTGGCCTGGGGAGAAGCAGCGTTGGAGCCAGGACGCTGGCAGAGCTTTTCGTGGGGTTTCAGGCCGTTAATCGATTTATGGCATATTTTGTTGTTTGTCTGAATACCGTGCTTCTTTTCAGAGCAGCTTAACGATAAAGCCGTGCTTCCTTTGTAGTTTTTCTAGTTAATAACGCAGATTAAGGCTCCTCGTGTCGCGTAGCCCGGGTGCTTAACACGCCCCCCGCAAGCCGGCCTCTTAGCGAGGAGCGTGTTGGGGCCTGAGGGTGTGCTTGGGGCGGCGGGGGGCCCGGCCAGCCCGGAGCAGACACGACCCATGGGAGCTTGAAACGGGGTGCGGGGCTGCTGAGGTGCAGGGTCACCGTCCTGCTGGGACCCCGGCCCGTCAGCCCGTCTTCGTCCCAAGGGTGGGTGCGTGCCCACCGACAGCGATCTCGGGGACCCAGCTGCCCCAGGCCTCCTTCCGTTTCGCATGATGCTCCTGCTCGGGCCGTGTGCCGCGGCGGCGATGGAAAAGGGAAAGTTCACTCCAGACGGGTCAAGCTTTTCCTTCCCGAAGTGGTTCTGCCTGTTTTGAAAGGGAAATCCAGTGTCCGTTAACGGGCTTCCTCTTGGGAGAGCCGGGGATGCTGGAGGGGGCACAGCCTGGTTTTGGCCTTTGCTGGTTTCCAGCTGCCGTGGGAGCCCAGAGGATTTGGGAGCCAAGAGGATTTGGGGCTCGCCTTGCTGGGTGGATGCTGCATTTGCTCTGGGGTGCGTGGCGGGCGGGGGAGTCCAAACCGCGGAGGATTTAACGTGTGTCTGGGCAGAGGGAATCAAAGCGCGTTCACGTGCTCGCTCCCGGTGCGGTGCTGGCCTGCCATCGGCTGCTGCCGAAACGTTCCCGGGAACGTCCCAGGGAACGTGAGGTTCTCTGAAGAGCTTTTCCGCGTCCAGCGAGTGATGCTCGCTGCTGGAGAGCCACGGCAGAGCAGCGCGGGGGGCTGAGAGTTCCCCCGAGGTTTTGGGTGTTTCCCCCGGGGGCGCAGAGCCGTCCTGCTCTCCTTTCGGTGACCCTTTGCCTTCCGCTGTCTTGCAGGTCCTCAGAGCAAGGTGTCTCGGTGCCAGCCCAACGAGCACAACTGCCTGGGCACGGAGCTGTGCATCCACATGAGCAAACTGTGCAACGGGCTCCACGACTGCTTCGACGGCTCCGACGAGGGGCCGCACTGCCGGGGTAGGTGTCCGGAGGGGATGGCGGTCTCAGGGGGTCGCGGGTCCCTGTGGGACGCTGCCTGTGCCTCCTCTCCTCCGTTGGAGTCACGAGGTCCCCGTTGGGCCCCAGTGTGTGCCCCATGTTAGTGCTGGGTTTCACAGCTTCGTGCCGGTGCCCCCGCGCTCCGTGCTCCCGCTCGGCCGGGCGGCTCAGCCGGGCTGGCCGGTAGCGGATCCGGAGATTAGCCAGAGCCGCTTCCACACGGAATGCCCGTCATTCCTGAGCCTGCAGGCCGGTAAATAGCTGCATTGTCTCTGGGCTTTGAAAGCTGGGAGGGCTGGGATTCTGCTCCAGATAAGAGATACCAGTATGGGTTTTTCCCTAATTTCCAGGAGCTTTGTCCCCCCTCCTGGCATGTCCCCAGTTGCTAATCCTGCTGGAAAACTCTCCCTAAATCAGCGTGCGCTGGCTTGCTGGTGCACAGATTAGTTGCTCCGAAACACGTGTCCCGGGCTGACCCCTGGGGCTGGGTCTCCACAGACTCTGGGCGAGCAGAAAACTTTTTTTTTTCCTCCCCAGCTTTTTTCTCCCCGGCCCTTCCTCTGCCTGGGGCGAGGGCTGCTCAGCCTGAACCGGCTGTTGGACGCCCTGCCCCCAGGGGCTCCGAGCTCCCTTCCGCTGCGCGGGGCGGCTTCTGCAGCTGCGCCTGAGCTGGCAATTAGTACTTTGCTAATAGTTCTCATTGCTTAAGTGGGATCTGATTTTTGACAGCTGGGCAGCGCGTGACCCGCATGCACGAGGCGAGGGCAGGCCCTGCCTCGGGACGGTTGCTGCTCGCAGGTTTGGGCACGTTGGGGACATCGGGCCTCGCTAGCGCTTGTGTCGGATGCCGAGGTCCCTGTGCCCACGGTGCCGCCCCGGGGTGGCATTTCCTCGCAGCCGGTTACGAGCCCCACGCCCAGACCACCTCTGCCCGGGGCTTGGGGAGACGAGCCGTCACCCCAGTTCCTGAGCCGTCACCCCGGTTTGTGAGCCGTCACCCTGGTTCGTGCTGTGGCATCGCATCGCACCATGCTGCCCTGGCCCGCTCCCCTTGCTGCCCTTCTGCCCGGGGCTGTTTGCTCCCTCCGCAGCCGGCGGGACGTTTGTCCGGAGCCGCGGAGCCTCGCTGCCTGCGCAGACATCTACGGCAGTGGGAATGCCATGGGAGCCTCCGTGCTGAAACTCCCCCGCGGCTGGGGCTGCTCAGACCCCCCTCTCACGCAGCAGCTGCGTGTCCCTGACGTCCTCCCCTCCCTCTGCCGAGGGTCTGGGTCCTTCCCTCCCTGCTGGGGATCTGGGGAGCAGCTGGAGACCCCCAGAAAAGGCTGTTGGGGTGCCTGGGGGTCCCTGTCACCCAGTCCTGTGGCCCAGGCACCCATCCCGTCCCTTGCCGAGCATCTCTGACACCCTCTCTGCTCTCTCCTCAGAGCAATTAGCAAACTGCACGGCCCTGGGCTGCCAGCACCACTGCGTGCCGACGCTGAGCGGCCCGGCCTGCTACTGCAACAACTCCTTCCAGCTGGCTGAGGACCGGAGGAGCTGCAAAGGTCGGTACGGGGTGGGCGAAGCCGTCTCCCCTGGCGCGGTGCCGGCGGCCGCTCTGGGCTGCAGCCGGTGCCGCCGTCCCGGCAGCGCTGCTGGGGCTTGGTTAGGATTTGGCCTCCCTGCGGCCCTGGGGTGGTTATGTGGATGCAGTTCCTGAAAACCCTGTGAGAAATATTGGGAAGGAGTAAGGAAAGGGCTTTGCCTTTGTGGATGGAGTCGGGGCCGTTGCTGGGCTCGTACGTGCTCCCGGTGCCCGTGCCTCAGAGGATGCTAGAGAATAGGAGATCAATGCGATGCCTGGAAACGCGTCTGGAAGTGCAAGATTGCTGCGGCTCCAGCTCCTCCATTGATCTGAGCGGAGGTGAACGGGGTCCTCATCAGCCCCTGCACGCGCCTCGGGGGGCAGGAGCGCGGCGGGGGAGGTGGCTCTTTCATCTAGCAGAAGAAAGAGCCATTTGCAAGCCGGGGGTTTGGAAGCTGAAGATTAGAGAAATTCAGAGTGGAAACTGAGGTGCAGATTTGGCAGAGTAGGGAGGAGGGGCAGGGGGTAATTAGGCCTTGAAAAGCCTCAGCGATGAGGGATTGTCCTCTCGCTGCTGGTGCCGGCATGGAAAGCTGGGCCGAGGTGACGTTGGCCTGGTATTCAGTCGGTGGCCGTTTTCACCGTCCCTTTGGCCTGGCGATCGTACCCTCGCCTTGGAGAGGAGGGGGAGCCTTCGTCCCCACCTGCGGCAGTGAGCAGAGGCCTTTGCTGAGCCAGCCCTTGCGGGTTTTGCCTTCTTTTCCAGACTTTGACGAGTGCACCATCTACGGGACCTGCAGCCAGACGTGCACCAACACGGAGGGCTCCTACACGTGCAGCTGCGTGGAGGGGTACCTCCTGCAGCCCGACAACCGGTCCTGCAAAGCCAAGAACGGTGAGAGCCTTGGCAGGAGGAGCGTGCCGCTCCTGGGCAGCGCTGCAGACCGTGGCCTCCTGCCGCCTGCGTCCCCCTGCCCCCACTTCTTCGCTGTCCCCTGCCACCACCTTCTTGCACACGCTGGGCTGCGTCCCATGGTCTGGTTTTCTCTGGGGCGGAAGGGCCAGGCTGACATAGCGTTGCAGCCGTGAGCTTCGAGGGCTCCACCATGACCACCCTTCTCCCCTCCTTTCCCCACCAGAGCCCGTGGACCGTCCCCCTGTGCTGCTCATCGCCAACTCCCAGAACATCCTGGCCACCTACCTGAGCGGGGCCCCCGTGCCCAACATCACCCCCACCAGCGCCAAGCAGACCACGGCCATGGACTTCAACTACGTCGAAGACACGGTGTGCTGGGTTCACGTGGGCGACAGCGCCTCCCAGACCGTCCTCAAATGCGCCAAGATCCCCAACCTGAAGGGCTTTGTGGAAGAACGTTCCATCAACATCTCCCTCAGCCTGCACCGTGAGTGCCTGCTCCCCTCTGGACCTCGCTCCCAGTCCGTGCTCCCCCCGTCCCTGTCTCCTTTCCAACCCCCAGCCTGGAGCGTGGGGAAGCAGGGCTGTTTTGGTAGGAGGCAGCTTCCCGCAGGGCCAGGCGCTGAGCTTTGGCACAAACGTGGTTTTGGCTTTCCTCTTCCTTCCCTCTGATTATTTCTAGCAAGTTTTGTGGTTTCTTTGTGTGAGTACGTAAGGAAAAACGATGCGGCAAGGAGTGGAGATGAGACCTGCGCAGCCGGTTCGGGGACGGCCGTTCCGTGCTTCCTCTTTTGGTTTTTGCCCCGTGCTCCCCTGGCCAAGCCAGGCCTTGGTCCCCGCCCTGGGTAGTGACTGAAAACAAGATCCCGACCGAAAAATGCATCCCGTCGGGCGGCCGCGTGAGTCACCGGCGTGACTGGCAGCTGGTGGTTCCATCTCCTCGGCCGTAACGAGTGCGATGACGGATCCGTCTCCTGTTTGGGCTTGCTGGTCCCAGTTCATCAGTCAGGACGGGAAGGAGAGTTGTTTGCTGGGATTTTGGCGCTCTTTGACCCAGGCCTGTGCCGGCGCCCGCTGTCCCGAGAGAAGGATGAGGGGTCCCGTGGGCTTCGAGGGGGCTCATGTGTGCTCTGGCACGCGCGGGCGCAGGGCGGCAGGGCGGGGAGGTGGGTGCGTGCCGCAGCCGTATGGCCGGGATGTGGGAAACCGCTCCGGGGTTGGACCATCGCTGATTTTATCCCGCGAAACCACAGACCGAGTCGGTCAGGATGAGATTGGGGGTATCTGGGCTTGCGGCACGTCTCCGTCAGGTTTTGCAGCCCTCAGCTTCCCTTCCATTGTCCTCCTGCTCGCTTTTGTCTCCTGAGGCGTGGGGCGCGAGGCGGGGGGCTGACGGGGACCCTTGGGCTGCGCTGGGGCTGGGGCTCCGCAGGCTCCGGCCGCTGCACCCCGCCGAGGGTGTGCGCGGCGCAGTTAATTTAAGCTCGCGCTGTGTATTTTTAGGGCAGTGTGTATTTTTAGGGAGAGGCCTCACCCTTTGCTCTTGCAGGCGATAGCCTGAAATTAGGCAGGACAGGGCTCGGCTCTGCTCCCCCGCCATGGTTCGGGGGGGTCTGCTTCTACGTGCTCCTCAGCCCAAGCTGGGTCTCTGCGTGGTTTGTGGCGGGGGCAGACGGCAGCGTCGTGCAAAGCTCTGGCTGCGCGTTTCTTCCCGTCAGGCTGAGCTTTAACGTGGCAATTTCCTGCAGCTGGGAGTCGCAGCGGAGGCCGCAGTTCGCGGATGGCACGTGAGCCGCAGCTTGGCCCCACGGAAGGGAAACCGCTGGATTGGCACGGGAGGTTTCGGGATGTTCCTGAAATCAGCCCAGCTGCCCTTCCGCAGCCCGGCCCCTGTGCTGGAAGTGTCCCGGGGGTCTGGGGTGCCTTGGCCCGGCTGCGGGCAGCGGAGGCGGAGGGGTGGGCAACGTGGCTCTTGGATCGGGGTGGCTGCAGGAGGAGCCAGCACCCTGACCGTGGCGGCGAGGTGTGGGCGCAGGATCAGGACCCCAGGTGGGACTGCCAGCCTGGCAGGATTTTCGGGTGGCCTGGGTTGCTTCATCTCCAGGAAGTTAACGAGACGAGACCTTTTAATTATGGTCAGGAGGGGAAGGCAGCGTGTTCAAGCCCAAACAAGAAGAGGTGTCTCGCTTTGCGTGGCCTCCCGATCAGCCGCGATAGCGCAGGGTGGGAAGAGGGGAATTCGGCTGAGCTGGATGGGAACACACCCGCCCTTGCCCCGGGATGAGGGGAGCGTTCCCGTCCGCAGGGAAGGAGGGGACCAGCAGCTCCGGGTGCGTGGGTACGTGCTGCCTGGGCGGACGCGCGCGGGCTGGAAACGCTGCCTTAGCGACAAGCATCCAACGCACCTCGCAAGGAGCGAGGTCTTCCTCCCGCCCAGGGAGGGTGTGAGGAAGGGCCCCCATTAACCATCCATGAGCTGCCGTGGGGCTGGCGGTGAGCCCTGCGGCAGGGACGCGTCCCGGCGGGTGCTGTGGGTGCCATTTATGGCGTGTTGGGGCACAGAGGCTGGCAGCGGGGTTGCCCCAAGCCACTCCTTGGCTACGTGGCGCTGGCTGCTTTTCATTCCCGTTTCCCAAGGGAACGGTCCTTGCGCAGCTCTGCTGCGTGCACCTGGCAGGCTGCGCGGCTCCGCAGGCGGCTGCTGATGCGGGGCGGCCTTTGTGCCCCCCCGGCCTCGCCTGGGTCGCCGTGGGTTGCAGAGGTGCGAGGAGACGTTCTCGTGGGGCAGGGTTTGCTCATGAGCACGGACACCTCGGAGAAGTGGGTTTCCCCCAGCCCTGGGGGCTGCAGTGAGGAGATAATGTCGCTCCCCTGCTCCTCCGTCAGGACACTGGAGAGACCTGTGCATCCAATTAGTAGTTTCCCTCTTTATTTGCCGCTCCGGCGTGATCCACTCACAGCGGGGGTCGGGCTTCCCGGGTGCCTGCTGCTAGCGGGGCGAGTCGCGGGGGAAGAGCGATGCTCAGGGGCCGGGAATTGGCAGCCCCCAGCTGTCGGGGGGGGTCTGGGCTCAGAGGTGTCGCAGCCGTGCTCGGAGAGCCGCCACGCTTCCCTGCCTTTCTGTCCCCTCTCCCTTCCTGCGGAGAGATGAGCGTCGCTGCTGCGGCGGGAGGTGAGGTAAATGGCTGCTGTTAGCAGGGCTTGGCCAGAGCCGCTGTGCTCTGGAGCGTTGCTTTCCCTGCGCCCTGGCGCTGCTGAACCCTTTTTTCTATCCACAATCCTGAGTACTGATGCGCTTTTTCACGGTGGCTGTCCCTTGGTTCCCAAACACGCGCTGCTGTGGACGTTTGTCACAGGCAGTGATTTTCTCAGTTGATGGGAACCGGCCAGTTCCCTGCCCCCAGGTCTTTTCTGGGAACGCGCTGAAAATCAGAGGCTGGTGAAGTCTCCCATCTATTTCTCTTACAAAAACCGCCTCGCGGTGGAATTGAATTATTTCTCTCCGCCATCCGTCAGGGCCGGCTGCGGTGGCTGGGAAGCCCTGGGCACGCTGGTGACAGGGAGGACGCGGGGACTCGGTGGCCGTGCTGGTGGCCCCTGGCTGATGCTGCGGAGCTGCCGAACCCGCTGGGGCAGGTGTGGGGACAGCGTGGCCCCTCGGCGGGCAGGGATCCGGCCTCTCGGGAACTGGGAGCTGGCCGCTTCCCGCCCGGCGCCTGGCGCTTGGCTTCTCCTGGGGCTGCTCCCGGGATTTGGGAGCTGGCTGGAGCTCACTGAGAAGGACGGGGCGTGAGCACGCGTACGATGGCACGGGAGCAGCGCAGGGGAGGGCTCGTCCTTCCTGCCGACCCTGAGTTTTGCAACAAGGGGAACTTGCTCATTCTTTCTCCCTTTCTGTTCTCTCTCCCTCTCCTCTGCTCTGCGTGAAAACCTGGCACAGTTTCTGACTGGGGAGGATCCCGGCAGGCATCGCACGTCCGCTCGCGCTCAAGGTCGGAGAGGTGCACGCTGGTGTCTGCTTGGACTGGCCAAGCATCACCGCTGCAAGCGGGGCAGCACGGGGCGGGTTTCTGGACGCCCTGGCCCCCGCCAGCCCGGTCCCCCCCAGACCCAGCTGCACCGCCTGCGTGGCGCTGGGGATGGTGGTGACCAGGGCAGGTTCTGCTCCGAGGTGACAGCGCTCGGATCAGGGCGCGAGGGAGAGGCACTGCCTCTGGCCAGGGGCCGCCGCCGGACCCCGCACACCCGCCTTGCTCGGCGGCTCGTCCCTGACCTCCAGGGACTTTCTGATCCCCTGGGTTTTCTCGACCAGATTCCAGCCTCCACGTGTTTCCCGGACAATGCCCTCGTTTGTTTGGAGTTGGGCTTACCAAGAATTGCAAAGCAAAACAACACACCCAAAAAAACCCCCAAATCTGCTTCCAGGCCTTTGTGCAGCTCAGCCCTTTGAGCCCGGCGGCCCCCGGGTCGGTGCTGTGGGGCGGGAGGTGGGGGTCCAGCGCGGGGCTGGTTGGTCTGCGGCCTTGCTCTGTGCTGGGGGCAGTTCCTGGCTGGAGCGGCCGTGGTTGCCGTGATTAAAATTATCCCACGGTCATTTCTGCTACAATAGACATTTGCAGAAATCTTTCTGCCTGCCGGACCTCTGCGCCCCCAGCTCTCCCTGCCCTCCGTCTCGCCCCCCGACCTGTGTCCCGCTCCTCCTGGCGCTGGGGCAGCCGGTGGGGAGCACGTACCCCCGCCACAAATCCCGGAGCCCTGCCTGCGACGCCGCGGCTGGGACGGCGAGGGAAGCAGCGCTGCAGTCTGGTCACACAAACTGGCACAGCGTTCGTGTGAGCGCTGCGGCAGCGGCATGAAAGCCTTGGCTGCGGCGCGGTGCGATCGCGTGGCACTCGGCTTCCAGGAGGCCGAAGGCTGGCTTCATCAGCGGGTCTCCTGCTGGCTCCCCTTCCCCTGCCCTTTCTCTTTCTTTTTCCCCGTTCTCAGCCATCTCGTGACTTTTTGCGCGGTCGGAAGCGGTAGCTCCGTGGTGCCGGGGTTTGTTTCGCCGAACGCATTTATTGCGCCGGAAGGTCACTGGTGCCGGCACCGCCGATTCGTGGCCCCAGAACCCCTGGGGCTTCGGTTCTTTCCCGGCACAGGGCAACGGCTGCGGGTTTGCCGAAGTCCCGCCGTAACGCAGCCGGGGCTGCGCCTGGATGCAGGGATTGCTCCCGACTCCCAGGCGGAGCGGGCAGGAATGTCGGCTGCTCGGCAGGACGTGGCCGGGGCTGCTGGGAAAGGGCTGCGGACGTTCCTTGATTTATTATTTCTTGGTTTCAGGTTTGTTGTTTTCTCCTGCTTTTCTAAAACGAGCCCCCAGGAAGGGGTTTGGAGAATCAGGACGTTTGATCCCCAGCGCGTTATCAACCCTAAACGACGGCAATCTGGCCGTTATTAAAATACCTTCCCGGGCAGCGTCCGGCCCAGCCGCGCGTCTGGAGGTTGTTTTCCTTGACTGCGGTTCAGCCCTGCTCCTCGTAATGACCTGTCCTGCTGCCAGGGAGCAGAGGAGCTGCAGGGCTCGGGCCGGATTGATTTCGGGGAGATGTTGCTCTGCGGAGGAATCCAAGTACATTTCTTTCTCCTCTTTGCGTGGAAAGCTATTTTTCTTCCTTGCTGCCTCATCCGAGCCAAGAAAGAGGCTGCGATGTGAACTGACTTGGCGAGAAAGCAGGGTGATTGGTAATTTCATCTGCTGATGCCTTTTTTTTTTTAACTGTTTGCGGCTGTTCTTGCAGCAGCGCCGCGTGAGAGCGAGGGATGGGTGCGGTGTTCGCGGCTGGCGGACTCACCCCAGTGCATCGGCTCTTCACGCTGGGGGGGATGATGGCAGCGGGGATTTTCGTCCGCTCTCCATCTGGCAGGCAGGTCTGCGGGGGGGACGCTCGGGGCCACTGCCCGGCGCTGGGTGAGCTGGGCTGGTTTCCGTTCCTCTCCCAGGTTTGGTGAGCAGGCCATGGGCAGCAGCGTCCCTGTCTCCCTTCCCCGTGGCCACCTCGATCCCCCGGGCTGGGTTGGAGGAGCCGCGCGCAATCCCACCCCTCCGTCTCCCTCCGGCCCAGCCCTGAGGTGTCAAGCATGGGGCGAGCGGTGTTCCCACATTGCTGGAGACAAAAGTGTGAAATTAACGTCCTGATTAATTGGGATCCTCTTGTGCACAGGGCCAGGTTTGGTTTCAGATGGACAGGAGCATCTATCCCTGCGCACATCTGTCCGGCCATCCCACCCCGCTGCCTCCCGCGCTCGGGCCGGGTTTGCTGAGCCCTGCCGGCATCGTCACCACCCCCAAATCATCCCAACAGCAGTTCCTCGGGTTCCCGTCGAGCCCAGGTCTCTCTCTTCTCGCCCAGAAGGAAGCCAAGCGCCCTGTCCCTCCGTTGGCCTCTGCTGAATATTTTTACCCGTGGAACGGCCTCATTAAGGCAGAGTAATTAGTGGTCCCTTGGCTGCCCTCCATGCAGCTGAGATGGAGCTTGCTCCATCGCTGCTCCTGCTCTTCCCGCCTCCGGCGCTGCAGCCGGGCTCGGGCAGGGACGCTGCAGGGCTGGGGGCAGGTTTGGGACCGGGGCGCAGGCGGGAGCTGCCCGGACGTCCCTGTCCCATCCCGGGAAGGGGGAGGCTGTGTCAGCCTGGGGCTGTGCCCGGCGCTGCTGGGCCCTCAGCGTTTCCCGGAGGACGCAGCTGCGGCGCTGCGCCGGCCAGGGCAGGGGTCCGGGACGGAGATGGTGCGAGCGGGGGTCCGTATCTGGCAGCTTCTGATAACTGGGGGTCGCTTGGCCCGTCCCCCGGGATGGACGGGCTGGGGTGTTCTTCCCGCAGTGCCCCAGCGAGCTGGGGGGCTGCGTGGCCCTGGGGGGGCCGGTGTCACCTCCCGGGAAGCGTTCAGCTCGTGCGGGCGTGCGTGTGCGCAGAGGCCGCAGGGATCCTTCCGAGTGCCGAGTCAGACGTCCTGGACGCAGGCCACCGGCTTCCACCCAGCGGTTCTTCCTCTGAGCTCAACAGCTGAACAGAGCGGGGTTTAAATTTATTTAATTTTCAGCCTGGTTTTCTGAGGAAACAAGGCTGACGTGATGGCGGTGGCTGTGCGTACCGGTGGCCGTCCCGTCCGCCGTCCCCTCCTCCCCGTCCCGGCGAGCTCGAGGTGGCGGCTCCTGGCACAAGGAGGTGTCTGTTCCCGGGACCCAGGGCCGGGGGGGGGGCTGTGCTGGACCCTGGCGGGGCGCGGGGTGCCCGCCTGTCCCGCGGCCGGCGCCCTTTGGGGCTGGAGTTTGTCTTCATGCCTGTCCTGTTAGCATACTTCTAATTAAGGAAAATTGTCCCCAGCAGCAGTGTTTATCCGCGAGCGCGGTGCCGTTACAGAGACGGTCTTGTTCTCTGGGGGAGAGGATGTCTGCGGGGGGACGAGACCGAAATTCCTCCAGATTATGGTATTATGTAAACGTATCAAACGGATCATTCCCTATAAAAAGGAAAGTAGGAAACCGATGTATTTGAGAAGCCCTGGGGACCGCATTCCTGACGAGCCTCCGTTCCTCTTCTGGAGGCGTTTTTGAACTGAAACATTCGGCAACTTTTCCAAGCTTTTTTTTTTCCTGCAGGAGCCGCGTGTCGTTGGCTCTGCCGGTGCCGCGGGGCGTGCGGTGCGGCTGCCCGCCGGGCCTTCTCGCTGGGTGGCAATTTGGACGGGCCCCCCCGCCTCCCTCCTCGTCCCTCGGGCTCTGGGTTTTGCGGGGAGCCGGCAGACGCAGCGCTGGTCGCCCCAGGACGCTGCTCTCCGGGCAGCAATGCGGAGAAGTGGTTTTGGGGGCGGTGCGTGCTGGGGGTCTGTGTGCGTTGCTCTGCAGCCCAGGTGCTTTAGGCGCTCGTCTGCTGCTGGGGCTCGTGTTGGGTCTGATCCACTGGAGCTAAAGTGAAAAACGTGGGCAGTTTGTAGGGGTGCTTGGACGTAAATATTCTTTATTTAAAAATGAGGTGCAAATGTCGGCAGGAGAGCTCAGCCTGGCTCTTTTATCTGTCCCGCGTGCTGGGGGCGAGGGCGAAAATGCCACTTGGTGGGACAGGGAGCAGGGACCTTGGGTGACGGATCCCTCTGCCCGGCTGTGGGAGGCGGTGTGAGGCGGTGATGTTTGGGAGGCGGTGATGTTTGGGAGGCGGTGATGTTTTTGGCTGCCTCGAAGCGGGGTCGTGCAGGGAGGGTTCCCGGCAGGGCCCGGACCTCTCCGGAGCCGTGTCCCTGTCCTGCCCTGCTCCGGGCACCCCATGCTGTTGGGTTACCCCATGGCGTTTTACCCTTTTAGGAGCATTCCAGAAGTGACATTTCCTCCAGACCACCACAGAGCATTTATTCCCAAGCCCTTGGCACCTTCGCCGCTGTAGCTGCTTTCGTTCTTCCATGCTAACGGTGCAGGAGCTGGGGCGAGCTGCTGAGCTGCACGCATCGTCGCTGCAGCTGGCTCGGAGCGGTGTCGAAATCCCTGCTTCAGTCTGAGAGGGGATTGCGCGCTTCCTTCCTCCTTCTGTCAGGCCACAATTGATGTGTTTGCGGGCTGCACAACAACTGATTCATCCAGAGGAAAGTTCTGTGCTGTGTCAGCAGAGCTCCTTCCCCAAAAAACCCACAGCCTTGCGGTGCTTGGCTGGTGACGGGGCGGATCGGATGCTCCGTGGATCGGGTTAGTGCGGGAGGACCTCTGGCAGGAGCTCCTGCGGAGGGCCCTTGAGCTGATGGCCCACTTGTGTCGGGGACAAGATGCTCCCGGCCCCACTGAGCACAGGGTGACGGTGGAACTGGGGAGGGGGAAGGTGATCGAGACTGCCTGGCAAGGGTTGACAGGGCCGAGGACTTCTTGGGTGGAGGATGGGTGCTCCTGCCGCCTCGTGGGGCAGTTGCTCTCCCCTGGTGTGCCCTGGTCATGCTGCGAGAGGTCTCAGCCGGCTTTTGGAGGACTTGGGGCTGGAAGGGACGCGTGGGAGCCTTCTCCAGCCAGCTGGCCCCAGCCGTGGCTCTTCAGGGCCCGTTGGCCTCGGAGGCTGCTTTGGCTTCTCCCACTGGTGGCCGTGAGATGGAACGGGGAAAATCCAAGCGCAGTGTGACAGATTATTTTGTGGTGGGGACTTCAGCAAAAGCTTGGTCGGGATCACTCGGTTCGTGTTGAGCGTGAAACCAGGAAACATCTGTGCAGGATGGCTTTCGGGGTTTGCTGAGGTTGCCAGCCCACCCTTGTTGAGCAACGTGCCACTCGGGCGCTGGTGAACTTCTTGGTCCTCCCTTCTTCTGCCCACTCCCCACGAGGAAGGCCGTGTCAGAGCCCACTTCACCAGCGGCGTTGCTGGCCCGTGCCCCGGTGCGGGGCCGGCTGGCGTGGACCGCAGCTCGCTGGCCAGGTGGGTTGGCCACCTTCTTCCAGGAATGGCCTTCAAAGTCCACATTCCCTGTTCTTTGCCCCCACAAGCTTGTTTTCGGACACCAGCAAATAAATAAATCTTGGGAAATTAGGTTTGTGTGTTGCAACTGCTTGCAACGCCCGGCAGCGGTTGAGCAAGGCTGGACTCTGGGAGGGGAATTGGTGGGGAGGGATGCGCTGGCCAGCCGGCCCCGCTCTGCTGCTGGCAGCCGCGGGCAGGGGGAGAGGGGCGGCCGCTGCGCCCCGGCCTCTTCCTTCCATCGCAGTTGTTGGCAGGACCCCCTCCGTGCCCGGGGTCGGGCTGGTGCCCCTGAACCGGGGTGACTGGGGGGAGAGCTCTCTGCGGGCTAACGCGGAGGGTTAAAAACAGCCGTTGGCTAAATTAGCGTCCATGGAAAGTTCAAGAGGAAATCCAGGTTTAGCTGAGGCTAAAGGAAAGAGCTGAAAATAATAATAATAATACTAATAAAACTGATTCCTGCGAAGGAGGGGGCAGCACGGCAAGCAGGGAGAGAAGGAGCGAGCTGGAAAACAAAAGCCTTTGAGCGGCGTAATGCTTTCCAGCTGCGAAAATACAGCCTGGGAGAGAGCGAGGGCTTGCGTCACCCCCAGCTCCCCGGCCCTGTGCCGCCCCGCGCGGAGCTGGGGCCCGGCCGGGAGAACCCCGTGAGGAGCGGGGAGAGGCGGCGGTCGCAGGAATGGCGTGAGGGGAGCCGCGGGAAGCGAGCGGCTGCAAACCTCTCGCCCGTTTTGGCTGTTTTCCCTCCTGGTTCCCGTTTGGCCTTCGAGTGGTGTGTTGGGGAACATCCTCCCCGTTGGACAGGCGGGACGCAGCTCCGGCTCAGCGGGATGCGGCCGGTGAGGTGGCAGCGGCCCCGTGATACCGGCGGCCTTGGGAGAGAGCGACCGGAAAGCAGGACCGAGGTGTGGCGAGTGCCGGCGACGGGGCGGCGATGGCCCCTTGGGAGGAAAGCAAAGCCAGAGCCGGTGGGGGTCTGCGCCCCTGCGCGGGGGTCGAGGGCCTCAGCGCCGTCCTCGGCGTCCGCCCCTGCTTGGATCGCTCCCCCGGTCCTGTGACTCTGACTCAGCCGCGCAGGCGCCAGCCAAGCCCTGCTTTTTTGGGGAATTCTCGCACATCCCTGTGCTGAAGCCTCGCTCACCGAGCGGGGCCGCGCGTCCGCGTGGCTCTGCCACCGTCTCCCCGTCCCAGAGGGGTGAACCAGGGCTGGGGGTGCCATGGGGAGGGAGGCAACCCTGTTTTGGAGGCATAGTGTGGCCCTTCCCTGCTCCTCGACACCTTTTTAGGTGTTTTTTTGCTCAGCACGAAAACCTCTTGGTGCCAGTTGGTGTGCGAACGCCCGGGGGTTGGGGGCCTGGGGGTCCTGGCTGGACCCGGAGCCCCAGCTTCGCCCCAGCCCCTCACGGGCCATCGGCATGGCCAGTTTGATGCCTGTTCCCTGACTCTGGCTGTTTCCATTCGTTTTTACGAGATGCATCACGCTGGGTGGTGGCTGCGGGCGCCGCGGCCTCGCCCTTCCGGAGGGAAGGGCTGTTGGTCACCAGCTGGCCATCACCGCCGGCGGGACGTCCTGGTCCCGGGGCTGCGGCCTTCACACGAAACGCTCAGCGGAGGTGTGCGAGCGAGCGGGCCTGGATGACCGGGGGGCAAGCAGAGGGAGCGGGGGACATTGCAAAATGTCCTGGCTTGATTCATGTTTTCCCTGCCTCCGTGCTCCCGGTGCTGGTTAATAATTCAGCGGCGTCTGGCCCTGCTCCTCCGGGGCTGTCTGGGTCCCGGCGTCCTTGGGGCGGCGGGGCTGCGGCTGCTCCCGGCCCCGCTCTGCCCGGCCCACGCCAGCTGCGAGCCTGAGCTGCGGTGTTGGGGTGCTGTGGGGTTTCGGGGGGCACTAAACGAAGGGACAGGCATTCAGAGCGCCCGGCATCGCCCATGGCCTCTGGGACCTGCAGCCCCTCACCCCGGCCTTTGGCCTGAGGTCTGGGGCGCGGAGCAGTGACCTGGTTGCAAGGAAGGAATTCTGCTGCGATGGGTTGATCCGATTTAACGTGCTTTCACTGGTTTAATTAAATTCTTCGGTGCTGGGGGCCAGGTGCTGTCTCTCACCTGCGCTGGGGCTCGGGGCGTCCCTGCGGCTCTGGATTAGCGCTGCCCTGCTGCGAGGGCTTGGCAGGCGTTTGCCGTCCCGGCGTGGCCAAACCTCTGCCCCCTCTGTGCCGGTCGGCTCGCCAGGAGCTGGCTTTGCCTCCTCCCTCCTCCGGTGCCCACTCTGTGGAGCCTTCCCGTGCTTGGGCCGGTGTTCCCGTGGGATGCTTTCCCGGCCATGTGTTCCTGTGGGATGCTTTCCCGGCCGTGTGTGCTGTCTCCAGCCACGCTGGCAGGTCCCATGCTTGGGCTGGTGTTCCCATGGGATGCTTTCCCGGCTGTGTGCAGCTGTGCCGGTGGTTCCTGTCTCCCTGGGGAGCAGAAGATGCATTGCCAGGTCGATCCGCGCAGGGTGGCCGGGGCCAGGTCCCTGGTGCAGCTCAGATCCCTTCTCCCTCCCAGCTCCTCGGCTGCGTGTGTGCCTGGGGGGCTGGGAAGGGGTCAGAGACCCCATGCGCAGTCACGCGTGGGGGTCCCGGCTCCCCCCTCCCTGCCTGGCCCCTCCTCACCTCCCCTCTCCCGCGGCCTAGATGTGGAGCAGATGGCTATTGACTGGCTCACCGGCAACTTCTACTTCGTGGACGACATCGATGACAGGATCTTCGTCTGCAACAAGAACGGCGTCACCTGCGTCACGCTGCTGGACCTGGAGCTGTACAACCCCAAGGGGATCGCGCTGGACCCAGCGATGGGGTAAGAGCGGCGCCCGGGGGGCCGGGAGCACTCGGCGTCGCTGCCCAGACCCGCACCGTGGATTTGGGGAGGGGGAGCAAGCCGGGAGCGCCCGGCTGCTGCGATCGAGTTGGGTGGCAGCGAAGCGGCTCGCTGCCTGCGAGGGCCCTGCAGGGCTTTAGCACGGAGTGAACCGTGGCGTTTCCCTCCCTCAGCCGAGACCGGGGCCGCATGCCGCAGGGTGGCTGTGCCCGGAGCAGCGGCTTTGCCGGTGCTCGATCCTGTGGGATGGACCCAGCCCGGGCCATGACATGCTGCCGCTTGCAGCGCGTGGCTGCGTGGTGGCAGCTTTGCAGCAGCTTTCGGGAATCGAGACAGCTCCGGGCAGGGATTGAGCTGCTCCCCGCGTGCGTATTTATCCGGGGCGCTGCGGTTAGGTGGTCAGGGGAAGTTGCGGTGCTGAATCATCGGGGCGTGTGCGGCAGCTCCGGAGCGCGGGAGCGGGGAGCGTGGCCGAGGCGGGCAGAGCAGAGCCAGCGTGCGAGGTCCCACCGGGTGTTTCTGCGAGCGCAGAAAATGCGAAGTATTTTTAATAAATACATAAATATCGTGTAGCAGCCTGGAGAGGGGCTCTGGCCCCTGGCAGGGAAGGTGCAGGCAAGCACGGGTGACGGCGTTACAGCCTCCCGGGCTCCGCAACGGAGACCCCGCACGGCTTGGGCCCTCAGGAGCCCCGGCTCCGAGCTGTGCCTTGCCTGGAAAGCGCTGCGCTGGGCGCTGCTTCCACGGGCAGGACGGCTCTGAGGCCCGTGAGCATGCGCTGTCTGCATGTCCTCCCTCTCTGGGTCAAACACGACGTGCAGGCTCTGAGCCCCCGCGTTTGCCCTTCTCACGCAGCAAAGTGTTCTTCACCGACTACGGGCAGATCCCCAAGGTGGAGCGCTGCGACATGGACGGGCAGAACCGCACCAAGCTGGTGGACAGCAAGATCGTCTTCCCCCACGGCATCACCCTGGACCTGGTGAACCGGCTGGTGTACTGGGCTGACGCCTACCTGGACTACATCGAGGTGGTGGACTACGAGGGCAAAAACAGGCACACCATCATCCAGGGCATCCTGGTGAGCAGGGCCTGGGGGGGCCGGCGTCGGGGGGCCGCCACAGCACATCTGAGCTGAGCCTGCTGGGCGGCACTGCTCCGCAGGCTTGGCTTTGCTGGTCTGGCGAAGAAAATGCAGGAGCTGCCGAACGCCGACCAGGCCAAGCCCCATCTCACGCCCTAAACGAGGCGGGGGTGGGCTGAGGGGCAGGGATCGGGGGCTTAGCACGCCTCGGAGCTGGGGTTCTCCCGTCTCCTCCTAAATTCTGTATGGTGCCTTCCAGATTGAGCACCTCTACGGGCTCACCGTCTTCGAGAACTACCTCTACGCCACCAACTCCGACAACGCCAACGCCCAGCAGAAAACCAGCGTCATCCGGGTGAACCGCTTCAACAGCACCGAGTACCAGGTGGTGACGCGCGTGGACAAGGGGGGAGCGCTGCACATCTACCACCAACGGCGCCAGCCCACAGGTGGGACCTCGGCTGGGACAAGTGGCTTTGGGGACCCCAGGGGCTGGGTGGAGATGGGGACGGGCTGGATTCCCTCTCCTCGTGGGGCCGGACGCCAAGGACGGGTTCACTTGCCCAGGGGTCTCTGTCGGTGGCACGCTGTGGCCCCGTGGAGCTGTGCCACCTCAGCATCCTGGCCCAGGGACAGGGATGGAGGAGCCAGTGGCCCGGCTGTGGTCTGCAGGGAATCCCTCCTGGGATTCCTGCTCCTCAGGCAGCCGCGGGGCCAGCCTCTCACTGGGCTGCTGCTCACCCTGGGGTGCCCTCGGCCCCCGCTGTCGCTCTGTCTTCTCCTGCAAAAGCTGTGGCAGCCATCGCTGCCGGCAAGCAGCCGCACTGCGTGGCCGGTCCATCGCGTCCCACTGGAGAGCGCGGGGATGTGGGAGCAGATGCAGCATCTTGAAATATTAATGGCTCCCTTTTGCGGTGCTGTGCGATCTCCGTCACTGCTGCCAGCGCGTTCGCCCTTCGACTGGGGCCGCGCGATCCCGGGCACCGAGGGATTTCAAGGGAGTCGAAAGGCTTCAGAGCTGCGGGCGCCGTCCCCTCCCCGCGCCCGTCCCTGCCTGCCTGCTCCACCCCCAGCACCTTCCTGCAGTTAATCAATTTACTCGTTTAAAATCCTCTTAGCGGCTGCAGCCTGCTCGGCGTTTTCCAGAATATAAAACTAATCAGGAGATTTCTGAGCGGCGAAGGGGTGCGAATGGGGGGGCTCTCCAGGCCGGTGCTGGCTGTCCCCACGGCTGCCCACATCCTGCCCGCGCTGTCTGCAGCGTCCCGCTCTCACCGCGGCCCCTGAGGGCTGGGCTGGCGGGACAGCAGCAGCGTGGCTGGTGGCTGCGGCCGTGTGCTGGGGCTGGTTTCTGCTCTGCAGCGATCCTGCGTTTTGGGCAGGTCCTTTCCCATCTCCGCGGTGTTTGTCCTGTGTCCTGCCTGCCCACGCTGGCCCGCGGCTGGCCAGGCCGCCTCTGTGCTGCTCCGGTTGCCGCTGGAGCCCGTGCTCTGTCTTGCAGTGAGGAGCCATGCCTGCGAGCCGGATCAGTTTGGCAAGCCGGGAGGCTGCTCCGACATCTGCCTCCTTGGGAACAGCCACAAGACCCGAACCTGCCGGTGCCGCTCTGGGTTCAGCCTGGGCAGCGACGGGAAGTCCTGCAAAAGTGAGTCCTGGCCCTCCCGGAGAGCGGCCAGGGGTGGGCAGAGGGTCTGGGGCCGGGAGAGGAGCTTGTGTTGGACAAGCACAGCTTTTCCATCCCTTCCGACTCGGCTGCGGACACCGCTTTCCTTCCCGGCCCGAGCTGCAGGCTGCCTGCTGGGCTCTGCGGCCCCCGCAGACTCCCGCAAAAGCCCCGGCGCCATGCGTGTGGGGCTGCCCACCCCCGGCGTCGCCCCGGCCGGGCTGGTGGCGATGGCTCTCCCCGTCTCTCTGCAGAGCCCGAGCACGAGCTGTTCCTGGTTTACGGGAAGGGACGGCCGGGCATCATTCGCGGGATGGACATGGGAGCCAAGGTGCCGGACGAGCACATGATCCCCATTGAGAACCTCATGAACCCCCGAGCGCTGGACTTCCACGCCGAGACCGGCTTCATCTACTTCGCCGACACCACCAGCTACCTCATCGGGCGTCAGAAGATCGACGGCACGGAGCGGGAGACCATCCTGAAGGACGGTGCGTGGCCCGGGGGCCCACCCTGCTCCCTCCCCGGCATGGTCAGCCCCCGGGAGCCAGGGATGCTCCCGAATTCTGCGTTCGCCAGCCCAGGCTCCCTGGGACTGCGGCAGCTCTGCGGGAGCTTCGCTGGGGTGGCTCCTTCTGTCCGTTTGAGTTGGGATCGGGTGGTGCCGACCACCACCACACCATGAATCCCGTCTTCCGCCACCGTGCAGCCCTGCTGATGGGCGCCCGCTCCTCCTTTTCCCCACAGGTATCCACAATGTGGAGGGGATCGCTGTGGACTGGATGGGGAACAACCTGTACTGGACGGACGACGGCCCCAAGAAGACCATCAGCGTGGCTCGGCTGGAGAAGGCTGCCCAGACGCGGAAGACGCTGATCGAGGGGAAGATGACGCACCCCCGCGCCATTGTGGTGGACCCCCTGAACGGGTGCGGGTGCCGGGGCGGGCAGGGCTGGCTCGTGGGAGGGCATGGCCGCTCCTGCCCGTGGCGGGGTCTGGCAGGGCTGGCGGTTGGGTCCCCCACCCTGCGTAGCTCCCAGGTGCCCCGCTGCGTCTCCGAGCATTCGCCGTGGCTCCCGAGCTGCAGAGCTCCGGCGACGGTGATGGCAGTGGCTCTGTGCTGCGCGGCAGCTTCGGCCCGGGCTCGGCGGTACTGGGGTGGCTGTGAGGCCGTGGGGCCGTTATGTTGGGCTGGGGCCTGGCTGTAGGCACGGGGCAGCAGGCCCTCCCCGCTGCTTTGTGTCGGCCGTGGTGCGAGCAGCCGGAGAGCTCACACCCGATTCAGTGGAGACAGAGCTGGTTGCTCTTCGGATCAGCGGTGAGGTGGGCTTCCAGCCCAGCTCATCTGCCTCTGTAGCAGCTTAGCGTCTGTGGCAGGTGGATGTACTGGACGGACTGGGAGGAGGATCCTAAAGACAGCAAGAGGGGCAAGATCGAGAGAGCCTGGATGGACGGTTCCAACCGCAATGTCTTCATCACCTCCAAAACCGTCCTGTGGCCCAACGGGCTGAGCCTGGACATCCCGGCCAAGATCCTCTACTGGGTGGACGCTTTCTATGACCGCATTGAGATGGTCTACCTCAACGGCACCGAGCGGAAGGCAAGTGAAGGCCTCGCGGGCCCTCGAACGCTGATTGCCCTGGTGCTGGGGCTGTGGGGAGCCGAGCCGTTGCCTTGGCTGGCTGCGTCCCCTGCGGGTCTGCTGGCCGCGTTCAGCTGCGCTCCCCTGCCGCCTCTTCCCTCCCCCATGCCTTGCGCTTGCCCACCGTGCGGGTCATTAGCATCCCGGCTAACGACGAGCCTCTCCGCCTCCCCGCGCCCGCAGATCGTGTACGAGGGACCGGAGCTGAATCACGCCTTCGGGCTGTGTCACTACAGCAGCTTCCTCTTCTGGACCGAGTACCGCAGCGGCAGCATCTACCGCCTGGACCAGGCCTCCAAGGTGGTGAGCCTGCTGCGCAACGAGCGCCCGCCCATCTTCGAGATCCGGATGTACGACGCGCAGCAGCAGCAAGGTGCGGGGGCCTGGCGCCGCGGGGACCTGCCACGCGCGAGGGAACAGAGGGGCTGTGGGAGAGGGGTGGGGCTGGGGGCTGAGGAATTGCCCTGCCCAAGCGGCCCCCCACCTCTTTTTGCTTCCTTTTGGCCGTGTCCTTGCCTCTCCGTCCCTGTGCACCCTTTCTCTCCATAAACCCTGCTGTCACTCATCCCCTGCCTTTCCTCTCTTTCTGCCTCTCCCTCCCTGCCGGGCTTCCCAGCTCATTCAGCGAGATTTGTTGTCCCCTGAGGGGTCCCCAGTGCCTTACTTGGCCTGATAACTGGGGTCTCCAGCTGGTGAGGGGTCCCCAGTGCCTGATAACTGGGGTCTCCAGTTGGATTCCAACTGCGTAGCCTGTTGAGGGAGTGGGGGCACCCAGCAGCCGCCGGTGGGTCAGCCGCGTTCCCTGGGTGCTGAAGTCCCCTCCTCACCGCCGCCTTCCCCCCGCAGTGGGCTCCAACAAGTGCCGCGTAAACAACGGCGGCTGCAGCAGCCTGTGCCTGGCCACCCCCCGCGGCCGCCAGTGCGCCTGCGCCGAGGACCAGATCCTGGGCTCGGACACCGTCACCTGCCAGGGTAGGCTGCCCCGGGGCCCAGCGCTGCTGGGGGGACGCGCGGAGCCGTGGGGTCTGCAGCTCCGCTCTGGCGTGGCGGCGGCGATGCCGCGTGCGGTGGGGGGCTGGTGTGGGGCTCGGGGAGGTGGGTACGCCCCGCACCCGTGGGTGAGTCCCATCGCTGGCTCTGGCTCCTCGTCTGGCGCAATGGCAGCAGGACAGCTGCCTGCCCAGGGGAGTGGGTGGGAATCTCCGGTGGGATTGGTGTCCGATGCTGCCTGCGCAGTCGGGGTGGGTGTGCTCTGCCGCTGGCGCTGGGGAGAGGCAGATTGGGCCGGCAATCTGGGCCGTACCGCGCTTCGCCTGCTCAAACGTGAGGGGCAAAGCTCCGCTGGTGCAGCCGCTGCGCGCAGGCTGGGGGTCTCTCCCCCTCCATCGTGGGCTGCGCCTCTCATTTTGCGCTCAGGAGCGGTTGCGCGTGGGCATGATTGTCTGTGTGCGCTCTCGGGGCTGCCGGGCGGTTGTGTGGACGTCCTGCCAGCCTGGGGCCACGGGACTGTCCCCCCTGCTGCCCCGCACTTGGTCCCTTGGTTAAAAGTGTCCCCTCTCTGTGCTCTCCCCCTGCCAGCCAACCCGTCCTACATCCCCCCTCCGCAGTGCCAGCCCGGGGAGTTCGCCTGCAAGAACAACCGCTGCATCCAGGAGCGCTGGAAATGCGACGGCGACAACGACTGCCTGGACAACAGCGACGAAGCCCCCGAGCTCTGCCGTGCGTAGCCGCGGCGGGATGGCGCTTTACGCGCTGTTGGGGTGGCGGGATTCGGGCTAAGCGTCCCCCAGGCCTTGGGGTTGGGCAGCCAGGACCCTCGCGTCCCCTCCCCAGCTCTGGGAGAGGAGTGGGCTTGAGCGGTCGAGGGGGGAAGCGGTGATGAGGATTGCGGATCCTGGTTTGTCCGAGGCTCCCTGCTCTGTTCTCGGTTTTTCTTGGCACCAGACAAGGAGGGGGAACGGGGGTGGGACGGAGCGGGGCGGGTCCTGAGCGCATGTCTCCCTGCAGACCAGCACACCTGCCCCTCCGACCGCTTCAAGTGCAAGAACAACCGCTGCATCCCCAACCGCTGGCTCTGCGATGGGGACAACGACTGCGGCAACAACGAGGACGAGTCCAACTCCACCTGCTCGGGTGAGGAGCATGCCTGCTCCGTGGGGGAGAGCGGGAGAGCTTGCGCTGCTGCGCGGAGCCGCAGCCTCCGCCGAGGCTGAGGTTTCGGGGCCAAGGACGAGGTTTTGGGGCCTTGTGTGTCCCTGCTGCCACCTGGCAGCCAGTTTGGCTTCCACGCCTGTGCCCCACTGGAGCCTCGGGGGGTTTGTTCCCCGCAAAGCAAGGCACCACCGGCTGCTAAAGCTCTGTCTGTCTCTCCCGGGTCAGCCCGGACCTGCTCCCCCAACCAGTTCTCCTGCGCCAGTGGGCGCTGCATCCCCATCTCCTGGACCTGCGACCTGGACGATGACTGCGGGGACCGCTCTGACGAGTCCGCCTCCTGCGGTGAGCTGGGGCGGGGAGCACTGGGAGCACTGGGACGCAGGCACTGGTGGGGCTGGGTGTGAGGAGAGGGGCATGGGGTGTCTCCGCCGCGCTGATGGTGCCTCTGTCTGCCCCGCAGCCTACCCAACCTGCTTCCCGCTGACCCAGTTCACCTGCAACAACGGGCGCTGCATCAACATCAACTGGCGCTGCGACAACGGTAAGGACCGCGGCCCCGCAGCTGCCGAGAGGGGCGCAGCCGGCGACGGCGAGACCGGACGCAGGGGTGCCAGCCTGGCGGGGGGCCCTGTTCCTGCGCGGGCTGCTTCTCAGCGCGTGCTGAGCAGCAGAGCCCGGGCCCCGAGGGGAAGGGGGCATCAGCTGGGGCTGTAAGCGCGTTCTGCAGCGCCTAGCGCCGCGTTTTCCTTGGCTGCCCTTGGGGGAGCGTGCGTTGCAGGAACAGCCTGGCAGGGATCGTTCCAGCAGACCTTGGCGTTCTTGGCAAGCTGGCTAAAACTCTGCCCCCGTTTTTGAGACAAGCGTGGGGCGGCTGGTGCTGCTGTGGGGCTGAGCTGGCCCCGCAGCGCCGGGGGAGGCCGCCTGGAGAGCTCAGGTCCGGCCTCGCATCTGTTCCCAGGGCCAGGCTGGGGAGAGAGGGTTTGCCCCAAGGCTGCTTCCCTTCCCCGCACGTTTATTTCAGCTGCTCTGCATCGTTAGGTTTAATTAGAGGCTTCAGAGCAGACGAGGCACGTTTGGAGCCGCGGAGCATGCGTGCTGGTGCAGGCAGTTAGCGGGGAGCTGCGGGTGCAGGTCTCTCCCTGGGGTCTTCCTCAGCAAGCGGCCTCTTCCTCCTGGGGCCATCCCTGCCACGGGACGGCCTCTTTCCTCGGGAATCGTCCGGTGCTGGCAGCCAGGTGCTCCCAAAAGCCACGACCTTGGCCTGGGGCACCTCCGTGCCGCCCCGAGCCTCGCCAGGCGCCCGCAGGGCAGGAGCCACGGCGCCGAGGGGCTCCCAGCCCGGCTGCCCCAGCTCCCCCGGCCCCTCTGCTGCCTCCGGTCTCGCCTCCCGTGCCCGCGCAGCCGCTCTGTGTCCGTGTCCATGTCCGCGTCCCGGCGCCAGCGTGTCTTTGTGCCGCTCTCTGTGCGTGTGCCGTGTTGTGTTGTTGTGTTTGTCATTGTGCCCACTCTCCTGTCTGGTTGGTTCTGTGTTTCAGAAAAAGATTGTGGGGATGGCTCTGACGAAAAGAACTGTCCAAAGCCTACCGGTTAGTGCATAGATCAACATGCACCGGCCCCCAGCCTGGCCCCACGCGGCCCCCAAACCTGCCCCCCCCAGAGAGCCCCAGCCCCGGGGGCTGCTTCTCCAGACACTGGCAATGCCCCCCACTCTCCAGCAGTGGCCCCTGTGCTCTCTGGCAGTGCCCCCCGCTCCCCGGCCATGCCCCCCGCGCTCCAGCGGCGGCAGGGACATGCCAGGTGCTGGGGAGCGCGGCGGCCGTGCCCCCCGGCTCACGGGGCAGAGCTGCTGGCGGTGGGAGCACGGAGGGGCCGGGGTCTGCAGCTGCAGGGCTGGGTGGCTGGTGAAGCTGCGCGGCCGTCGGTGCCGCCATCCCCGTGCCTGGAGGCCCTTACCGAGCCCGGCATGGCACCGCAGCAGAGCAGAGCCCTGTGGTGGTCCCAGTAAGCTGGGCCAGCCCCATACTGGGAGGGCAGGCGGAGGGGCTGCATTGCCAGTGTCCCAGCACCCTCAGGCTGAATGTCCCCCTGCCCATCAGCGGGCGAGGGGGTTCCTGCAGGCAGGCTGACACCCCCCAATTGGCCGTACCAGCCCGTCTCCCTGCGGATGCGCCCCGTAAAGGGGCGCACCGGCCCCCCGGCTCCGCTCCCTGTCCGGAGCAGGGCGGCCCCCGTGGCGCTGGGCGCCGGCCCGGCCTCCCCAGGTTCATGGCTGATCTATGCAGTTTCTGTGTTTCATTTTCTGTGTGCGCTGCTGGTGCTGTGGCCGTGCCTGGCCAGTGTGTTGGGGGGCAGGAGGGCCGGGGGGCTCTCTGTTCGGCCCGGCCTCTCCTGCGGGGGTCCCACCGCCAGCGCCGAGGGGTGCCCGTCGCCCCGCGTCCTGTCTGCTGGCACAGTCTGGCCGACGCTCGTGGTTCCCCGCTTGCCCCGGCCGCCTCCTCTGGCAGGGGGTCTCCGCCTTCCTCCCTCCTGCCGGGCCTCCGCCAGCGCTCCCAGCCGGCCGGGCGCTCTCTGAGCCCCTTCCCGCTCCCCTTCCCTCCCCAGACAACGACTGCGGGGACAACAGCGACGAGGCGGGCTGCAGCCACTCCTGCTCCAGCAACCAGTTCAAGTGCAACAGCGGGCGCTGCATCCCCGTCCACTGGACCTGCGACGGGGACAACGACTGCGGGGACTACAGCGACGAGACCCACGCCAACTGCACCAACCAGGGTGAGTCCCGGCCTGCGCGGGGCCGGGCTGCCCCTGAGTGCCCCGCGTCCCCCCCCGGGCGGGAGGTGGGTGCAGCAGAGGGACCGTCCCGGGTGTCAGCTCTGCTGCTGTCCTGCCTGGAGAGCCGTGTCCTTCCCGGCAGGGAATCCTGCAGCCTCCTCCGCTCACCCTGGCTGCCCAAATCGCCCCGCTCCTGCACCTCTGGGTGCTCCCGGCCCTTTCTGGGTGCCCCCGGCCCTTTCTGAGTTGCCCCGTCCTCCTCCTGCCCCCTGAGCCCACCCAGTTCCCAGTTCCTTGGGGCAAAGGTGGTGACTGGGTGCGCCTGCCCCCCCGCCAGCCACACGTCCGCCCGGTGGCTGCCACACCGACGAGTTCCAGTGCCGGCTGGACGGGCTCTGCATCCCCATGCGCTGGCGCTGCGACGGAGACACGGACTGCATGGACTCCAGCGACGAGAAGAACTGCGAGGGGGTCACCCACGTCTGTGACCCCAACGTCAAGTTTGGCTGCAAGGACTCGGGTGAGAGCAGGGGGAGGGAGGAACCGCTGCCCCCGCTGACCCGAGGAGGGGACCGGGACCCCACCTCGGCTCGCTGGGGAAGGGACACCGGCGCCGGGGTGGCCGTGACCCTCAGTGCCTGAACTAACGTTTCCCCACGTCTGCCCTGCCCTCTCCTCGCCGCCGCCTCGGCAGCCCGCTGCATCAGCAAGGCCTGGGTCTGCGACGGGGACAACGACTGCGAGGACAACTCGGACGAGGAGAACTGCGAGTCGCTGGTGTGCAAACCCCCCTCCCACACCTGCGCCAACAACACCTCCATCTGCCTGCCCCCCGAGAAGCTCTGCGACGGCTCTGACGACTGTGGGGACGGCTCCGACGAGGGCGAGCTTTGCGGTGAGCGCGGAGCCCGGCAGCGGGACGCGGGACGTCCCCTGGCCGGCGGCGGGATGAGGTCCTGACGCGCGTCTCCTCTCTCCGCAGACCAGTGCTCCCTGAACAACGGCGGCTGCAGCCACAACTGCACGGTGGCCCCCGGCGAGGGCATCGTCTGCTCCTGTCCCCTGGGGATGGAGCTGGGCGCGGACAACAAGACCTGCCAGATCCAGAGCTACTGCGCCAAGCACCTCAAGTGCAGCCAGAAGTGCGAGCAGGACAAGTACAACGTCAAGTGTTCCTGCTACGACGGCTGGATGCTGGAGCCCGACGGCGAGAGCTGCCGCAGCCTGGGTGCGTGCGGGGGGGCTGTGGGGGCTGGCAGCGGTGGGGGGTGTCCCCCCGCTCTCAGGGGCAGCAGCAGCGGAGCTGAGCACCGTGCTGGGTGGGTCCTGGGGGGCTCTGCCTGCCCACGCTGGGCCCCTCACCATCCCCTCCTGGCACAAGCTGCTCCTCAGGGTGCAGGGGTGCGGGTGGTCCCATGGCTGGGACTGGGGACACCCTCCACACACGGATGTGGGGCCGACTGGTCCCATGCAGCCCCTGCCCCACCTCTGACGCTGCCCTGCTTCCCCCAGACCCCTTCAAGCCCTTCATCATATTCTCCAACCGCCACGAGATCCGCCGCATCGACCTGCACCGCGGCGACTACAGCGTCCTGGTCCCAGGGCTGCGCAACACCATTGCCTTGGACTTCCACCTCAACCAGAGCTCGCTGTACTGGACGGACGTGGTGGAGGACAAAATCTACAGGGGAAAGCTGCTGGAGAACGGAGGTGTGCAGTCCTGGGGGCGCGGAGCGGGCCGACGGGGGCAGCTGAGGGGGACAGCGGGGGTGCGGTTCCGGGATAGGGTGCCGGCAGTGGCTCCTGGTGCGGCTGCTGGAGCCCACAGCCCCGTTGTGGTCTCGTTTTGCTCTCCAAAGTTGCTCATTATCTAGGAGTTAATTAGCATTCCCTGCGCTTCCCTCATGGCAATCGCAGCCCAGCAGCTGGGAGCACAAAGCCGGGCCCCCTCCCCATCAGGGCCGCAGGGCCGCGGGCGGGGGCGCCCGCAGCAGCGAGAGCCCAGCGCCAGGCGTGGGGCTGAGCCCTTTGGGGTTTTGGGGAAGAAGCTTCCCCCTGCCAGCGAACCCACCGAGCCGGTGGAGCTGTGCAGGAGTGGGGCGCGCTGGTAGCAAGCGGGCCGGGGAGGGGGTGCCAGGCTGAGCCCCCCCGGCGCTGTGCCCCGCAGCTCTCACCAGCTTCGAGGTGGTGATTCAGTACGGGCTGGCCACCCCGGAGGGGCTGGCCGTGGACTGGATCGCCGGCAACATCTACTGGGTGGAGAGCAACCTGGACCAGATCGAGGTGGCCAAGCTGGACGGCACCATGCGAACCACACTGTTGGCTGGGGACATCGAGCATCCCCGCGCCATCGCCCTGGACCCCCGCTACGGGTGAGGCGGGGGGGTGGTGGCCGCCAGGACATGGTGGCACCTTTGGGGGACCGGGCTGCGGGCTCCTGACTGGGCATGCGCCCTGCTGCCACTTCAGGAGGTGTCCCCACGTGCCGGTGCTGACCGTCCCCGCTTGCTGTCCCTCGCAGGATCCTCTTCTGGACGGACTGGGACGCCAGCTTGCCACGCATCGAAGCGGCCTCCATGAGCGGCGCGGGCCGGCGCACCATCCACAAGGAGACGGGCTCGGGGGGCTGGCCCAACGGGCTCACTGTTGACTACCTGGAGAAACGCATCCTCTGGATCGACGCGAGGTGAGAGGGGGACACCCACCTCTGCCCTGCGCCTCCCTGTCCCCTCGGCGCCCCTGCACCCTCCCGGTCCCTCCCAGCGCCTTCCACCGCGCTGCTGCGCCGTTCTGCTGTGCGACCACGGCGCCGGGAGCGCAAACCTTTGCTGTTCGTGCTTGCACAGCATTCCAGCCTTTGCTCTGGGTTTTTGGCTCTGTGGGTCACCCCGGTGCCCTCGGCAGCGATCCCCCTCGGCAGCGTTGAGCAGAGTGGAGGCGGCGGCTTGGACCCTGTGGGTTAAAAACTCGCCCTCCGCCTCCCCTCACCCCTTGTCTCCGCCGCACACAGGTCCGACGCCATCTACTCGGCGCTGTACGACGGGACGGGGCACATCGAGGTGCTGCGGGGCCACGAGTACCTGTCGCACCCCTTCGCCGTCACCCTCTACGGCGGGGAGGTCTACTGGACCGACTGGCGCACCAACACGCTGGCCAAGGCCAACAAGTGGACGGGGCACAACGTGACGGTGGTGCAGAGGACCAACACGCAGCCCTTCGACCTGCAGGTGTACCACCCGTCCCGGCAGCCCCTGGGTGAGGCCTGGGGAAGCGCAGGAGGGCGGATGGGGTGCGGGGAGTGCGGTGGGGAGATGGCAGAGGCACTTGGTGCGCGCCTGCGCCAGCTCCCAGCATTGTGTGGGAGTTGCTCGCGCCACAGCGGCTGCTTCTCACCCTGTGCTGAGCTGGAGGCCTCCGTGCCGGCCACCCAGCAAAGCAGCGTCCTGGGTGACGAGGCTGATGGGTCAGAGCTCCTCAGCGGCGCGGGCAGTGTGGGTGGGCGCCCTGGGTGGGCGTCCCCAGGAGCAGGGACGTCGCTGAGTCCTGTCCGCTTTGCAGCTTCCAATCCCTGCGAAGCCAACGGGGGCAAAGGGCCGTGTTCCCACCTCTGCCTCATCAACTACAACCGCACGCTGTCCTGCGCCTGCCCCCACCTCATGAAGCTGGACAAGGACAACAAGACCTGCTACGGTAGGGGTCTGCCGCAGCCGCGCCGGCGCGGGGAGGGCGTGCGGGTGCTCGGGCCAGCCCTGCAGACCAGGCTGAGGTCCCACAGCTGCCCCTCTCGTCCTCCCCAGAGTTTAAGAAGTTCCTGCTGTACGCGCGGCAGATGGAGATCCGGGGCGTGGACATCGACAACCCCTACTACAACTACATCATCTCCTTCACCGTGCCCGACATTGACAATGTCACGGTGGTGGACTACGACGCCCTGGAGCAGCGCATTTACTGGTCTGATGTCCGCACCCAGACCATCAAGAGAGCCTTCATCAACGGCACCGGCGTGGAGACAGTCGTCTCTGCGGGTTGGTTGGAGGAGCGTTGCCCCCGCGCCCACTCCCATCATGTCCTGGAGCAGGACAGAGCCACCAGCCCTCCAGAGGCTTCGCCTCCATGAGATCAACCCTTCCTCCGAGCATCGTCTTGGGCCCATTCTCACAACTGACGCATCTCCCTTCTCCGCTGCCTTTCAGACCTGCCCAACGCTCACGGCCTTTCCGTGGACTGGGTTTCCAGAAACCTTTTCTGGACCAGCTACGACGCCAACAAGAAGCAGATCAACGTGGCCCGGCTGGACGGCTCCTTCAAGAACGCGGTGATCCAGGGGCTGGACAAGCCTCACTGCCTGGTGGTTCACCCCCTCCAGGGGTACGTGTGCGGTGGGACGCGGCGCTGGTGGGCGCGGGGTCAGACCAGGAGTGTCCAGGGAGGAGAAGGTGTGCGTGCGGGCACACGTGTGTGCGCATGTGATGGCACACGTGCGCGGTGGAGGAGAGAACAGGTTGCTCTCCATCTGTGTCAGCGCGTGTAGGAGGTGTGCGAGAGGAGACGGGGCTGCAGCTCGGGAACCGTGCGCCTGTTGGCGTGTGCGAAGGCGCAGGCTGCGTTTTCGTACACGCGCGTGTGCGAAGGAGAACAGGCCACGGCTACGCCTGCATCCATGAGCGTGTGCCCGTCTGGGCGTGCACGGGGCTTTGCTGGGCAGGGCTGTGCAAGCGCTTGTGAACACCAAACACTCCCGGCGCCGGCAGCCAGGAGGCCGTTGGGCCGCGCAGGCAGTGCGGCGAGCGGGGAGAGGGGTGGTGCGGGGCTGGGCTCAGCCCGCAGTGGAGCCTGGAGAGCAGGAGGGCTGGCGGGGGCTGCCGGCGCCTGGGTGGGCTGGGAGGGCAGCAGAGCCATCTGCACGGGGCTGTCGGAGCTGAGCGTCCCCTCGCCGCTGCAGGAAGCTTTACTGGACGGACGGGGACAACATCAGCGTGGCCAACATGGACGGCAGCAACCGCACGCTCCTCCTGAGCAACCAGAAAGGGCCTGTTGGTACGGACCCCCCGCGCCCCCGGTACTGCCTCGCCTTGCGGCCCCCGCTCCGGCAGCCCTGGCTGCCCGGGGGGCTGGGGGCTGGTTTGTGCTGGGTCCCCCCGCCCTCGCCAGCCCCTTCTCTCTACCTTCCGGTCCCATGGTGCCTCCCGGGCGGCGACTGTCCCCGCGCGCTGCCTGGGCGCTGATGTCCCTTCCTTGCCAGGCCTGGCCATCGACTACCCCGAGAGCAAGCTGTACTGGATCAGCTCCGGCAACGGCACCATCAACAGGTGCAACCTGGACGGCAGCGACCTGGAGGTGATCGAGTCAATGAAGGGGCAGCTGAGCAAGGCGACCGCCCTGGCCATCATGGGTGAGAGCCGGCGGGGTGGCGGGGGCGGTTCGCGACGCCCTTTCCGTTTCTCCTGGCGCTGCCCAAACGCAGGCTGCTCCTCGCAGCTCTGGAGGGGATGCCCCTCCACCGAGGCCTGGGCTGGCTCAGACCCCTTTTTCCAGGCTGTCGCGTGTAAATCCGTGTGGAGCCGCTGGTCTTTGCTGCTGGGGCGGGAGGGGATGGGGAGAGCCGCTGCATGCTCCTGCCTTCTGCTTCCAGGCGACAAGCTGTGGTGGGCGGACCAGGCCTCCGAGAGGATGGGCACCTGCAACAAGAAGGATGGGACGGAGGTGACGGTGCTGCGCAACAGCACCACGCTGGTGATGCACATGAAAGTGTATGACGAGAGCATCCAGCAAGGTGAGCGCGCAGTCCCGGCGCAGAGACCCCTGCGGGGCCGGGCGGCGGCTCGGCCGCTCCGTCAGGGGGCCAAAGCCTGGCCCTTGCCCTCGCGCCAACTCCCTGCTGCCTGTCCCCGGGCGGCTGCAGCCCCGGCGGGTGCCCCCCAGCTGCCCCTCACCCTCTCTTCTCTCGGCGCAGCTGGCACCAACCCCTGCAGCCTCAATAACGGCGACTGCTCGCAGCTCTGCCTTCCCACTTCCGAGACCTCCCGGTCCTGCATGTGCACGGCGGGCTACAGCCTGAAGAGCGGGCAGCAGTCCTGCGAAGGTGAGCGCGCCGGTCCCCGTGCCCTGGCCTGATCCCCGCGGAGCAGGGATCCCACTGCTGCGCGGCGCAGCCCAGCAAGGCGTGCATGTCAGCGTGCCGCAGCGGGCTGGTAACCGCTCACTTCGGCCGCATGCAGGCTCCGGCCAGGTTCCCCGTGCCCAGCAGCACTGGTAGGGATGCTGGGCGCTGCGGGGGCTCGGGAGGGGCCGTGGGGTGTCCCTGCGAGGCGCTAGGCGTGCGGGCAGCGCAGCGGCACTGCCCGGGCACCGAGGGCTCTGGGTTTAGTGGGAGGAGGGGAGCAGGACAGCGTGGTGGGAGCCCACAAAGGAGAGGTGGGACCCTCGCTGCTGACAGCGGGTTTGGGTTGCCGCCTCGCTGTGGTGCTGCAAAGCAGTCCCTGCCCAGTTTGCCATCATCTCCCTTGGAAGGGAGGAGCGCCCCGGCTCCCCGGCCGCTGCCAGGGCCTCTCAAAGGCTGTTTGTGTGCAAAATGTCCTGGGTGTTTTTGGAGGGGGCTGGCAGAGCTGCCGCGCCATCTGGGTCAGAGCAGGGACGGAATAACAAGCGCTGCCCTGACCCAGATGCGCGCAGAGCTGTTGCCAGCGCTCGGGGCAGAGGAAGGAGGCCTGGCTCATGCCTCCCTGCGCCCTGCCGTGGGTCAGGACCCCCTGAACAGGGACTTGCAGAAGGAAGGGCTTTGCTTGTTCCCCACGTTCCTCCCCCAGCCATCGGAAACCTCGTCCCTGGCCGTGTCTGCGCTCGGTTTGGAGCGCGTTGTTCCCTGCCCTCTTCCCACAAGCTTTGCCGTTCCATCCCCTGCCCGGTGTGGCGGTGGAAGCCAGCCCGGCCCGGTCGCAGAGGAGTTTTCTCCTCCTCATGTTCATTCCGGTCAGTCCCCCAGCACCGTGGGCAGGATCAGGCACCGGGTGCTCGGCAGCGCTGCCTCCCCTGCCGCCTCCCCGCTGCCCGCGGAGCTGCGCTGGCGCTGCCAGCCCACGTCGCAGCCCACGCCTGGCGTGCGTCAGCCTGGGACTGAGCCGCGCGGTGGGCGCAGGGGCTGCCGACCCGGGGATGCTCTGGGCAACTGTGCAGCCTGCCAGTGCAGTGCCGCCCTGCCCTGTCTCTGCTGTTCTGTGCCGCTGGCCCGGGCCGGGGACTCGTGGCCCTGCTGTCTGGCAAGCCCGAGCCCTTCTGCCAGCCCTGCCAGGCGTGTGCTTCGCCAGAGAGCCGCTGTCACGGGTCTCCGTGTGTTGGGGCTGCCCGCTGAAGGGACAGCGCGCGGTTTGCGGGGTGCGCCTGACTGTCCCTGTGTTTGTGCCGCAGGCGTCGGCTCCTTCCTGCTGTATTCGGTCCACGAGGGGATCCGCGGCATTCCCCTGGACCCCAACGACAAGTCAGACGCGCTGGTGCCCGTCTCGGGGACCTCCCTGGCTGTGGGGATCGACTTCCACGCAGGTGACAGGGCTGGGAGCGGGACAACGGGGAGGGAGGGTGTGAGGGGACTGGCACCGGGCCCTCCTTCGGCAGCGCTCTGCCCCGGAGCAGGGAGGGTTCCGGGTCCCCGTGACGGAGCTGCAGGATGCAGCTCAGCCCGGGTCTGTGCCAGCCTCGGGGTGACCCGGAGGCGGTCGCTGACACCTGCTGTCCTGCCTGGCCTCTCTCAGAGAACGACACCATTTACTGGGTGGACATGGGCCTGAGCACCATCAGCCGGGCCAAGCGGGACCAGACGTGGCGGGAGGACGTGGTCACCAACGGCATTGGCCGCGTGGAGGGCATCGCCGTGGACTGGATCGCTGGTGAGGCGGGGCTGCGGAGCGGGAACGAGTGGACAGGCCGTCGGGGAGCGGGGCGAGCGCCAGCGTTCACCATCCCCTCTCCGCAGGAAACATCTACTGGACGGACCAGGGCTTCGACGTCATCGAGGTGGCCAGGCTGAACGGGTCCTTCCGCTACGTGGTCATCTCGCAGGGGCTGGACAAGCCGCGGGCCATCACGGTCCATCCTGAGAAGGGGTGAGACGCCAGCTGATGGGCTGAGCTTCCTGGGAGCTCCTCGTAATGTCCTGGGTGCCAGCACCACGGAAAATCCATGTGGAGCCTCCCTGGAGCAGCTCCAGCTTTGGCCGGAGCGCAGGGAGAGGAGAGCTGTTGGGAAGGGTGGAGAGCGGCGCCTTGGGCACTGGGTGCGCGGGCTGCGTCCCGCCGCAGCGCAACGCTCCCTTCCCCGGCTGCAGTGCCATCTGCCAGCGCGCGGTGGCCAGGAGGCCCACGGGTCCCCGGGCGTCTGGGCTGAGACCCTGCTGCGGAGGGGCGAGGGGAGAGGTGTCTGTCCTCTGCTCCAGCGGCCCAAAGGCCCGGGGATGCTGCTTCTGGGCAGCCCCGCGGTGACGCCCCGCTGTCCCCCGCAGGTATCTGTTCTGGACGGAGTGGGGGCAGTACCCCCGCATCGAACGGTCGCGCCTGGACGGCACCGAACGGATGGTGCTGGTGAACGTCAGCATCAGCTGGCCCAACGGGATATCCGTCGACTACGAGGTATGGCTGGCGGGATTGTGCCGCCCTGGCGCCTGGCGGGATGCGAGCCGGTCCCGAGGGTCCCTGCGGCCGGGCCGCTGCCGGCGGGGCCTCTGGGGACGCAGCTGCTGGCGCCCTGGAGTCTCCCCTGCGTTATGGGGAGGGTTGTCCAGGGCAATCGTCTTCTGAGCCCTGGGACCCTCTGCCAGATGTGGTGGGAGGTGCAGAGGGACCCTAGTGCCACCCCAGTATGCTGCCCCATCGCTGACTGGGATGCTTTCTCATTGCCTCAGGATGGGAAGCTTTACTGGTGCGATGCCCGGACAGACAAGATCGAGCGGATAGACCTGGAGACAGGCGAAAACCGCGAGGTCGTCCTGTCCAGCAACAACATGGACATGTTCTCGGTGTCGGTCTTCGAGGAGTACATCTACTGGAGCGACAGGTATGGTGCCTGAGGGGTCCGGCGGCACTGGGGTACCCCGGGCAGCGCTGCGCGGTGGGGTGAGGGGAGCTGGTGGGTGCTACGAGGACAGTGGTGAAGCTGCGTCCCGCTGCGGGGCGCTGCTGAGGTGGCCCCATGTGGGTTCCTCGGTGACTCCGTCTTTGCTCAGGACTCACGCGAATGGCTCCATCAAAAGAGGCAACAAGGACAACGCCACCGAGTCGGTGTCCCTGCGGACAGGGATTGGCGTGCAGCTCAAGGACATCAAAGTCTTCAACCGGGCCAGGCAGAAGGGTGCGTCCAGGAGCGGGGTGTCAGCCCCTCGCGTGCTGCCGAGCGCTGGCGGCCGCCCGGGCGGGCTCCTGCAGTGGGCGGATGTGGGGAGGGGGATGGAAACAAACGGGCTGCTGTGTCCTCGTCAAAGAACCGCGTCCTGCCGTGGGCTGAGCTTCTTCACCCGCTTCTTCCGGGAGCAGGGAGAGGGGAGAAGTGGCTGAGTGGGAGCGTCCTCCCGCACAGAGCCTGCCAGTTCCCCGAATAATCCCCCCTTTCCTCGCCAGGAACCAACATCTGCGCCCAGAACAACGGGGGCTGCCAGCAGCTCTGCCTGTTCCGGGGCAGCGGGCAGAGGACGTGCGCCTGCGCCCACGGCATGCTGTCGGAGGATGGGGTGAGCTGCCGGGACTATGACGGCTACCTGCTCTACTCGGAGCGCACCATCCTCAAGAGCATCCACCTCTCGGACGAGAACAACCTCAACGCGCCCATCAAGCCCTTCGAGGACGCGGAGCACATGAAGAACGTCATCGCCCTGGCCTTCGACTACCGCTACGGCTCCAAGGGCAGCAACCGCATCTTCTACAGCGACATCCACTTCGGCAACATCCAGCAGATCAACGACGACGGCACGGGGCGCAAGACAATCGTGGAGAGTGAGTGTCGCGGGCTCCCTCTGCCTGCGCTTGCCCTCAGACCCCTCTTTCCTCTTCTCCCCTGCCTGAGCTCCTTCCTTCCTCGCCCCCGGGCCTTTTCTCCTTTCCTGGGTTAATCCTTTTTGGTGTGCCGGAACCTGGGCGGTGGCAGGGGCCTGCCTGGGGTCTCAGCTCCACGTTCAGCACCAGCCCAGCCCTGCAGCGTCCCCTCCAGCGCTGCCACATTGGGGCGGCGTCAGCCAACAGCCAGAGCCTCTGACGGGTTTTTGGGGGTGTAATTAAAAGCAGTAACTGCAGGCTGCCGAAGAAGCCGCGTCCCGGCATCAGGGTCAGCACCGGCGCGAGCCAGGCGGCCTGGCGGGACGTGGGCTGGATGCGACCCTGCCTGTCCTTCCCTCCCGCAGACGTGGGCTCGGTGGAGGGTCTGGCGTACCACCGCGGCTGGGACACGCTGTACTGGACGAGCTACACCACCTCCACCATCACGCGCCACACCGTGGACCAGAGCCGCCTGGGCGCCTTTGAGAGGGAGACGGTGATCACCATGTCCGGGGACGACCACCCCCGCGCCTTCGTGCTGGACGAGTGCCAGAAGTGAGTGGTCCCGGGGGCCCGCGGGGTCCCAGGGCCAGCTGCCAGGCGGACGCCCCTATGCTGGGGAAGAAGCACTGGTTCCCAGCACAGAGAGTATCGGACGCCGGGGAGGAGAGGCCCCTGCTCCCCACATCCTTCACCTCCCCAAAGCTATGACCCCAGCCCATCCCCTTCTCCGAGCAGCTGGTTCCGTGGGCCACCGCATTTCCCGACGGGCTGTAGTGGCTCCGTTCGTCCCCTTCCCACCCCTTTTTGTGCAGGGACAAAGTCCCTGGAGACCCCACAGCAGCAGAGGGGTGGGCTGCGCCAAAGGGTACGCGGCAGAGCGCTGGCGATGCGAAGGCACCGCGTGTCTCTCCCCTTCCAGCCTGATGTTCTGGACCAACTGGAACGAGCAGCACCCGCGCATCATGCGCGCCACCCTCTCTGGGGCCAACGTCCTCATCATCATTGACCAGGACATACGGACGCCCAACGGGCTGGCCATTGACCACAAGGCCGAGAAGATCTACTTCTCCGATGCCACGCTGGACAAAATTGAGCGCTGCGAATATGATGGCTCCCACCGCCACGTGAGTCCAACCTGGCCTCGGCGGCAGCGATGGGGGAGGAGGGACGAGGGTCGGAATTGGGGCTGGCGCGTTGGCAGAGGAAAGCAGAGCTGTTCGTGGGGCACGGGGCAGATTGGGCCCCCCGGAGCAGACGCAGGAGGATTGGGGCGGCGCTGGGGGCCACGTTGCCTGGTGCTGATGGTTTGCCGACGTCTGGCAGGTGATCCTGAAATCGGAGCCTGTACACCCCTTTGGCCTGGCCGTCTACGGCGATTACATCTTCTGGACGGACTGGGTGCGCAGGGCCGTGCAGCGCGCCAACAAGTACGTGGGCACCGACATGAAGCTGCTGCGCGTTGACATTCCCCAGCAGCCCATGGGCATCATTGCCGTGGCCAACGACACCGACAGCTGTAAGGACCCCCCCGCGGCCCACCCCTCACCCGCTGCCTCACCCGCTGCTCCCCGGCCTCAGCCAGACCCCTGCCCCTCTCTTGGGCGCTGCTCTCACAGCCCACCCGCAGGCCAGGGGAAGGGGGAACCCACCCCTCCGTCCCTCCTGACCCATCGTCTGTGCCCCCATCCCCACACATCCCCCACAGCCCCATCTGAAGAGCCTGGGGAGGAACCCCTGCTCTTCCTCGTGGGGAGGACGCGGGGCGGGGGCTGCTGAGCATCCCTGATGTGACGGCTCTCCGTCTCTCCCAGGCGAGCTGTCACCGTGCCGGGTGAACAACGGCGGCTGCCAGGACCTCTGCCTGCTCACGCCCAGGGGACACGTCAACTGCTCCTGCCGCGGCGAGCGCGTTCTGCAGGAGGACTTCACCTGCAAAGGTGGAGGGGAGGTGGAACGGGGGTGGGAAAGGGAGGAGAGGCCGCTCTCGGCGCAGCGGAGCTGACGTTCCCTGTTCCCTGCACCCTCCCCAGCCCTGAATTCCACCTGCAACGTGCACGACGAGTTCGAGTGCGGGAACGGCGACTGCATTGACTTCAGCCGGACCTGCGACGGCGTGGTGCACTGCAAGGACAAGTCGGATGAGAAGCAGTCCTACTGCAGTAAGGTTCCTCCTCTTGCTGCTTCGCTCAGACACACGCATCCCCCTGGCACGCGCAGGCACCCTGCTCGAGCTGCTGCCTCGGCGAGGGGAGCTGGGGCTCCTGGGTGCCTTCTCGTGTCCCTCAAGTGCTCGCCGTCCCTCCTGCCCTCCCAGAGCTGAGCCTAGCCAGGCTGGGCTTTAAGGGCTCCAGGTCTTTTCCAGTTTGGGGGGGGCAGGCTGGAGGGTGAGATCCCTTGAGCTGACGCGCTGGGGGCTGCAGCACCCTCCCTTGCTCCTCAGGCGGGACGGGGTCTGTGCTGGGTAACCCTGTGGTGCTGCTGGTGCAGCATGAGGGAGCCCGTTTCCCAGTCCTGCCCGTGGGGTTTCGTCCTCTCCTGAAGGGTCCCTGCGGAGCTGCGGCCCCCGGTGGCGCCGGCCTCCCAGCTTCATGCTCATCTCCTCCTCCTTCTCACTCGCAGGCAGCCGCAAGTGCAAGAAGGGTTACCTGCACTGCATGAATGGGCGCTGCGTCGCCAGCCGCTACTGGTGCAACGGCGTGGATGACTGCGGGGACAACTCGGACGAAGTGCCGTGTAACAGTAAGCAGGCTGCCTGGCTCCCGGCCAGCCCTCGCCGGGGCTCCGTTGGCTGCCTGGGACGGGGACGGAGGCTGCGGGACAGGGTTACCTTCAGCGTGACAGGAGCAGAGTAGAGCCAGGGCTTCACGGAGAGCCAGGGACTAAATCCTGCTTTGTGGAGCTCACTCCCTGACGGCTGGGAGGAGGAGCTCCCAGCGCGGCCGTGCGGCACCCAGAGTGTCCCGAGAGCGGAGCTTGGACGCCCAGGAGGAGCACAGGGCGATGGCGAGGTGCAGCGTGGCCACTCCTCGTGGGTCCTGAGAAAAGGGCGCCTGCGCAACCCCGGGGCAGCGTCCCTTGGGAGCTGCAGGGCTGCGCGAGCCCGTCCTGGGGCAGCATCCCTTGGGAGCTGCAGGGCTGCAGGAGCCCAACTGCCTGGTTCAGAGCCTATGGGGAAGGCCAGGAGCTGCCCTGAGCCCGTCCGCACCTGCTCCGTGAGCCAGAGAGGCACCGGGTCTCAGCCGGGAGGCCAGCGGAGCCGGGAGCGCGGGATCAGGCTGTGCTGGGCAGCGGATCTACGTGTGCTCGTGCACATCTGCAACGCGAGTGGGGGCCATGGGGCGGCCGTACGCGCTGCATCCCCCGGCCCAGCCTCATCCGCTGCGGGGTCTTCCCCTTGCAGAGACCAGCTGCGCAGCTACTGAGTTCCGCTGCCGGGATGGGAGCTGCATCGGGAATTCAAGCCGCTGTAACCAGTTCATCGACTGCGAGGATGCGTCGGATGAGATGAACTGCAGTGAGTGCCCCAGCGCTGCCCCGCGTTCCCCGCTGCCTCCCCTCTGTGCCCACGGGCGGGGGCCTCGGTCCCTGCACCTCATTTCAGTCTTTGGGCTGAATTAGGGAGGGAGAGGGGCTGGGTGCTGCTCTGGGGAGGGAAGGGCTGCCAGCAGCAGGGCGAGGGCCCGTGCAGCGCGGCGGGAACCACAGCAAAGGGCTGTGCCCGGGGCGCGCAGCACCCGTCAGCCCTGGCTCCCGGTGTGGTTCCTCGCAGCCGCCACCGACTGCAGCAGCTACTTCAAGCTGGGGGTGAAGGGCACCACCTTCCAGAAGTGCGAGCACACCTCGCTGTGCTACGCTCCGAGCTGGGTGTGCGACGGCGCCAACGACTGCGGAGACTACTCGGATGAGCGCAACTGCCCGGGTGAGAGCGGGGAAGGGGAAGGGGGCTCGGGCCTGAGCCCCCCTGGACCGGGTGCTCCCCTTTGGGGTCTCGGCGGGTGCTTGGTTTGCACACAGCGACCATTGCGCTTTGCCCACGGAGCGTGAGGAGCTGAGGGCGCTGATCCGTGATTTTTGGGAGGGATTGTTTGAGTTCTGGGGTGGCAGGAGGCAGGGTGTGTCCGCGCCACCGCCCTTACTGTCGATTCCGTCCCAACCCAGGCGGGAGGAAACCCAAATGTCCGGCCAATTACTTCGCCTGCCCGAGCGGGAGGTGCATCCCCATGACCTGGACCTGCGACAAGGAGGACGACTGCGAGAACGGCGAAGACGAGACGCACTGCAGTGAGCGGCAGGGTGGGGACAGAGCAGGGGGCTCCGGGGCGATGGCGCGGGGTGGCGAGCGCAGGCGTGCTGCCAGGGCGGCCGGGCCCTCTCCTCTCTCCGACATCCCTTTGCTGAGGACGAGACTCCAGATTCTCCCCACTCTGTGGTCTTATTCCGCGAGCTCGGGCTTTTAACGGTGACTAGTGCGAGTGTCCCGGTGCGGTTGTTTGCTCGGCGCGTGCAGGAGTGCCCGAGGTCATTTTGGAGGTGGCCGCTTGCAGCTCGCTCGGGTTGCGTTTTTGGTTCCAGCCTCCCTGAACGAAGCCCAGTTGGTGCTCAGGGACTGGGGAACCCCCCACGCTGGGAGCGGGGAATCCCACACCCATCCTCCAGCCCCAGTGCCGTCAGTGCGGTGCGTGGGCACTGCTGGGGCCAGGCGAGCGGGACCCCCGGTCCCACGCGGGGCTCCGGTCCAGCCTGGCTGTGCTCCGCTGCCGCGTCCTTCCCGCTCCATCCTCCCGGCTCTGACCCCTGCTCCCCTCCTTTCCCAGACAAGTTCTGCTACCCCGTGCAGTTCGAGTGCAACAACCACCGCTGCATCTCCAAGCTCTGGGTGTGCGATGGGGCGGACGACTGCGGTGATGGCTCCGACGAGGACAGCCGCTGCCGTGAGTGCGCTCTGACCTCGGTCCCTGTCCGTGCCGCTGCGCCAGCGCTGTGTATTCCCGCCTCTGCCCACCCCTTCTCCATCCCGTGCTCTCCTGGATTCTGTATCTTGGGGTACATGGCCCAAGAGTGCCAGTTCTCCAGCAGCAGGGGTGACTGGCCTCCTTCCTCCTCCTTCTCCTCCTCCTCCCCCAGGCCTGACCACCTGCAGCACGGGATCCTTCCAGTGCCCGGGCACCTACGTCTGCGTGCCGGAGCGCTGGCTCTGTGACGGCGACAAGGACTGCGCGGACGGAGCTGACGAGACCCTCGCTGCCGGCTGCTGTGAGTGCTGGGGGGGCTGTGTGTGTGGCGGGGCCAGGGAGGAGCTGCCTTGGGGGGCTTAGCTCCACGCCTGGGGGTCCCTGCGGGTACCAGACGGCGTGCCTCGTCCCGGCCGCTTCCCTGAAAGGCTTGCGGGAGGAAACTGCAGTGCTGTGGTGACAGCAGGCTTGGGCGGGGGGACGCGTGGGTGCGGGGAGGGGAGGCGCGTTGTCCTGTGGAGTAACGGCCGAAGGTGCTGCGCTGGCCGAGCGCCGTTCCCAGCCGCGAAGGGCTCGGGGGGGCGGGCAGGAGGGCGCACGGTCTGGCGGGGGGCTGACGGCCGCGCCTCCTCGCAGTGTACAACAACACGTGCGACGAGCGGGAGTTCATGTGCGGGAACCGCCAGTGCATTCCCAAGCACTTCGTCTGCGACCATGACGACGACTGCGGTGACGGCTCGGACGAGTCCCCGGAGTGTGGTGGGTGTCCGCCGGACCGGGGAGGACAGCAAGCGGCCCGACAGCCACGCTGGGTCTCCTGGGCTTTGAGATGGGACCCTGGAAGGGTCTTCATCATCCAAAAGGGGTTTGACGTGAGAGCAGCGTGAGGGGGAAGTGGGAGAGGGAGCAGGAGGGGTTCAGTGCCCAAGAGCTGTGGCAGAGCTGTCCCCCCCAGCCCCCGGCACAGAGCGGTTTTGGAGAGACCCAAAACCCCCGCGTTTGCTTCCCCCATGGCCCCTGCAGTGCAGCCCTGTCCCAGGGCGAGCCGCAAGGAGATTTGGGTGCCCGTGCCACGGCTCCGCGCAGCCCAGCTGCCGCGGTGGCTCCCGGCCGGCTCGGGGAGGTGGGCCACGCCGCCTGAGCCCGCTGCCGTCCCGCAGAGTACCCCACTTGCGGCCCCCACGAGTTCCGCTGCGCCAACGGCCGCTGCCTCAGCAACAGGCAGTGGGAGTGCGACGGCGAGTTCGACTGCCACGACCACTCGGACGAGGCGCCCAAGAACCCACGCTGCTCCAGCCCAGGTACCCGCGGGGGCTGTGGCCGGGGAGCGGGACTGCCCGGCTGCCTCGCGCTGACCGCTGCCGCCTCCTCTCCGCCCCGCCGCAGAGAACAAGTGCAACGACTCCTTCTTCCTCTGCAAGAACGGGAAGTGCATCCCGGAGGCGCTGCTTTGCGACAACAACAACGACTGTGCGGACGGCTCGGACGAGCTCAACTGCTTCATCAACGAGTGTCTCAACAAGAAGTTGAGCGGCTGCTCCCAGGAGTGCGAGGACCTCAAGATCGGGTACAAGGTAGGGGTCTGCGGGCCGGGAGGGTTGGCTGGAGGGATGCTCTCCCGCTCCCGTCCTCATGCGCGGACGCTCTCAGCGCTGGGTGCCTGTGCCGAGCCCGCTGATCCCCCGGAGACGCCGGTCGCGTCCCAGTGTGCAGGACGGGGTGTCCCTGACGGCTCCGCATTGCCTCCTGCAGTGTAGATGCCGTCCCGGGTTCCGGCTGAAGGACGACGGGAAGACGTGTGTCGACATCGACGAGTGCTCCACCACCTACCCCTGCAGCCAGAAGTGCATCAACACCCTGGGCAGCTACAAGTGCCTGTGCGTGGAGGGCTACAAGCTCAAACCCGACAACCCCACCAGCTGCAAAGCTGTCACAGGTGACCGGGAGCGGGCGGCGCGGGGCAGGGCTGCTCTTCTGGCGACTGCGGGACGCTGCCGGCGTCGGAGCCGCTCACCGTGCTCCGCGAGGCGACGTAGCCGCGCCTGACTCGTGAGGGGCAGGGAGGGCAGCGGGTCCGCATCCCCGCGGCGCTTCCCCAACGCATCTTTTGGTTTCCCTGAGCAGATGAAGAGCCCTTCCTCATCTTCGCCAACCGTTACTACCTGAGGAAGCTCAACCTGGACGGCTCCAACTACACGCTGCTCAAGCAGGTGCGGGGGGTG
>WHYT01014763.1:71071-114482 GCA_009806455.1 Tetrax tetrax | reverse complement strand
GTGGTGGATGCCCCATCCCTGGAAACATTCAAGGCCAGGCTGGATGAGGCTCTGAGCAACCTGATCTAGTCAGGGATGTCCCTGCTTCTTGCAGGGGGGTTGGACTAGATGACTTTTGAAGGTTCCTTCCAACTCTAACCATTCTATGGTTCTATGATTCTATAAGGCTTTGGTTAAAACTCTTTTTGTAATGCTACAATATCCTCCCTTTCAAAGTATTTGAAAGATATGTATATTTACAAATTTCTTCAGAATTTTGTAAGAGAAAAGGATGAATGCCCAAAATAAAAAAAAAAAAAACAAACAACCAAATAGTAAATAATCATTAAAAGTATTTCTTACTTTATACTTAATTTATGAGGTGGGATTCATCTCACCTAACAGGTTGACATTTTTCCTCACCTATTAATGGTAAAGGACATACTTCCATGATGATTCCTCCGACCTATAATATAATATTTATGTATGCTGCCTCCTAAAAAAAATGAAATCTAGTTGAGTCAGTTTATCACACACAATTTTAGAGATTGTGCTATAGAGTGGCAAAACACCCATCTCTTATATCAGCCTCTACTATTAATTTTGTATCATTTACAAGCTTAAGGTTTGAAGCTATTTCCTTTTCATAAATCCATGCTGACTACTCCTGATCATGTTTTTTGTCTTTGACCTATAACGATATGGTTTACAGGACGCTCCATCACCTTCCCTGGGACTGAGATAAGACTGACTGATTCGTGGTTCTCCAGATCCTGTCCTTCTTGAATATAGCAGTGACATTTGCTTTATTCCAGTCCTCAGGAACCTCACATGATTGTGACAACCTTTTCACGATAGAGAGCAGCCTCGTAATGACATCAACCAGCTGCCTCAGGATTTGCAGGTGCAACCCCTGAACTTACCTGTGTCTGCTTTTTTTTTTTTTTAATTACACTCTGATCTTGTCTTCCTCTAGCTAGGGTAAGGCTTCATTGCACCAGACTTCCCTTCTCTTCTCAGGGGCTTGGCATCCCTGAAAGTCTCAACAGCAAAGACTGAAGCGAAGAAGGTGTTAGGATGCTTGGTGTTTTCCTTGGCCTTCCAATAGCACTCAGGATGACCTTCTCCATAGCTTTTCTGGATACTGAGGTTAGACTAAGAGGTTTGTCATTTCCTGGATCTTCACTTCATTCTTGTAAACTGGAATAACATTGGCTAGCTCCCAGTCAGTGGAAAACTTTCCAGACTCCCAAGACCTTGAAGCTCATCTAAAAGATGCTTAAAGAAAAGGTACCCAAAGATTCAAGGTTAACAGCAGCTTAAATGGGAGAAGAATGTATTCAGTGTTCACCCTCTTCACTGTGTGTTTAGTAATTAGTCTGGTTAGGAACACTATTTTTTCACATTATCTTTGCTAAGGGTGTGGACAACAACTGACCATCAAATGAAATAGAGGTTGAATAATTATAGAACATGGATGAAATTTCCACACAAGCTAGGACTTTAGATTCTCTGGCTTGTCAAAATGAAAGGGCATATGAATGTGCACAAGAACACAGCATGAGGCATTTCGTGACAGGAAGGTATCTTTGATACAGAAGTTGCTAAATTCCCTTTGTTTTCTATGGCTGAATTCATGTCAAGTTACAGAACAAACATATTCCAAGACTGATAAAAAAAAAAATCAGCTTTTACTTCTGTTGGTGTCTTGGGGACAGGATTCATGTCTTGCTTATGATTATCAATACAATGTCATTAAGAAGGAAAGAACTGAAACTAGACTGCCCAAACTAATATTTTAGTATTAGAAACATAGCATGAGAACATGAAATCATGGAAGTATGGAAGGCTAAGAAAATAATCATTGACTTTCTGACCTGAAAGCCTCTTTTCCATTTTTTTTTTCATGTTACATGATAGTTATTCACAGTATTTTAAGTCCTAGAAGAATCTTTAGAATGCTGAATTTTTTTTTTTTAGATTATTTCAGTTATAGTGTAAGAGATGGCTAAAATCTCTCCCAAATCTACATAGTTGTATTCATGACCTCCAACAAAGCACATTTGTTCATTTCTAGTTCTGAGAGAGAGTAAAAAAAAATATACATAAAACATGCCTGATTTTGCTGAAAATTCAGAAACTATTTCTGGCTAAAAGGATACATTTATATTAAACATGTAAAAGACAAAAAAAAAAAAGGTTGTTGACAAAGAATGTTTTTTAAACATAACTGAACATGTAATGTCACTATTGAGTAAGATATGGTATTAATAGACTTCATTTTGAATGGTTTTTGCTACCTAAATACTATGAGTGTCTTTCAGGATTGATATTACCTATTGAATAGCTCATAGGGTTTGATGACCACATCAGTTTACTTTCCTATATTTTCTACTGAGTATTTAAATAATTTCCCATTGTTGAAGTTCATTACATTTCTCTCTGCCGAGTTCTTCAGACTGTCAAGGTCCAGGTCACGTTAAAATATTAGAATCATAGAATCATAGAATGGTTAGGGTTGGAAGGGACCTTCAAAGGTCATCTAGTCCAATCCCCCTGCAAGAAGCAGGGACATCCCTGACTAGATCAGGTTGCTCAGAGCCTCATCCAACCCGGCCTTGAATGTTACCAGGGATGGGGCGTCAACCATCTCTCTGGGCAACCTATTCCAGTGTTCTACAACTCACATTGTAAACAATTTTTTTCCTAATATCCAATCTAAATCTACCTCCCTCTATTTTAAAACCATTACTCCTAGTCCTATCACAACAGGCCCTACTGAACAGTCTCTCACCATCTTTCCCGTAGGCCCCCTTGAGGTATTGGAAGACCGGCATCAGGTCTCCCCAGAGCCTCCTCTTCTCCAGGCTGAACAGCCCCAACTCACTCAGCCTGTCCTCATAGGAGAGGTACTCCAGCCCTCTTATCATCTTTGTGGCCCTCCTCTGGACCCTCTCCAACTGGTCCATGTCATTCTTATGTTGGGGACTCCAGAACTGGACACAGTACTCCAGGTGGGGTCTCACCAGGGCAGAGTAGAGGGGCAGAATCACCTCCCTCGACCTGCTGGCCAAGCTCCTCTTGATGCAGCCCAGGATGCGGTTGGCCTTCTGGGCTGCAAGGATGCGTTGCCGGCTCATGTTGAGCTTCTCATCCACCAGCACTCCCAAAGTCCTTCTCTTCAGGGCTGCTCTCAATCCATTCTCTGCCCAGCCTGTATTTGTGCCTGGGATTGCCATGACCCAGGTGCAGGACCTTGCACTTGGCCTGGTTGAACTTCATGAGGCTGGCACGGGCCCACCTCTCCAGCCTGTCCAGGTCCCTCTGGATGGCATCCCTCCTTTCCAGCCTGTTGACGGCACCACACAGCTTGGTGTCATTGGTGAACTTGCTGAGGGTGCACTCTATCCCACTGTCCATGTCACAGACAAAGATGTTGGACAGGGCTGGGCCCAACACGGACCCCTGAGGGACGCCACTCATGACCAGTCTCCACCTGGACATCAAGCCGTTGACCACCACTCTCTGAGTGCGGCCATCCAGCCAACTCCTTATCCACCGAGTGGTCCATCCATCAAACCCTTGCCTCTCTAGTTTAGAGAGAAGGATGTTGTGTGGAACAGTGTCAAAAGCTTTGCACAAGTCCAGGTAGATGATATCCGATGCCTGTCCCTTATCCACCGATTCTGTCACCCCGATCACTAGATTGAACAGTTATGATAGATTGATTACATCAATCTTAGATTGAACAGTTATGATAGATATGCATTACTTTACTGATAGATATGATTTAATTTCAGGAACTGAAAGGGCTGCATATGGGCCTAATTCATAGTTCGACCTGTGATCATTGCTAATCATTATTTGATTGCAAATGTAAGAACTTGCAGAGCACGGAACAGGAAGAAATGTACGTCTGGTCAAGAAAGGTGGGTAAGGCATATTTGTAATTGACCATACTGTAGCTTGGTCAGATAGGCTAGTAGTCATATATTGGGCTATTTTTCTGAAGTTTCTGCCTGCACAAACCATTTGCTTGACAACCTTTGAATTTTTTTCTTGTTTTCTCTGTATTGATTTCCAATGGAACTGTCACTCTAACTGATTAATCTGTGTAGGTATATGGAGCACAGATGTTTTCTTTCTTTTTTTTTTTGGGTTAAATTTCATACGAACACTCTTGTTCCTGAAACGATACGGAAGCTGAAAATGTCTCTGAAAGGAGGGCACAGAATATCAGAGAAAAATGAGTAAACAAAGGATTAAGAGGTATGAATGTGGAAAGATGCAGACAAACAGGTTCCACATTGCTGCAACATAGATACTTGGGTATTAAGATTAAGCTTCACTGCTTTCTATTGTTAACACTTTATATAAGTTCATGACTTCTTGTGGCTTGTAAAAAAATCTGTTTGTTCTGAGTTTGTGCATCTATTTGAAAGCATTGTATTTCAATCTGTTATTGCTGCCTTGTAGTTACGTCTGTTGAAGACAATTACAAACTTTACATTGCTATCAACTAATTAGAATAGGGTCCAGAGAATGTATAAAACCACAGCCAGATCTATCTCAGGGAATGATTTATTTTTTTTTTTTAATTTTGATTTTTCTTATAGAATCATAAAATATTTTGAGTTGGAAGTGACCCATAAGGACCCATGGTTTCAAAATAGACAGAGGTAGATTTAGATTAGATATTAGGATGTCTATAATAGTGGTTTGGAAGATAGCTGGCCTAGTAATGAGGAAAACTGCTAAAATATATGTAAATCTATATCTTTAAACAGTATGTTATCACAGTAAGTTATTCCTTTGTGGGATTCATTTTTTAACATGCTGAATTTTAAATTGTGGGAAAAAGCTGTCTTGTTGCCAGTTCAATGATATTGATAATTAACTGACTTAGACAAATATTAGTTACCAAATATTACAACCATTGGCATTTTCTTTGCAAAGTTAAATTAATTTAAAGTCTGAAATATGTTACAAAACCTACCTACTTAAAATTTTAAGATGTTCAGCTAACAGAAAACTAATTAAAATAATGACAGGTCTATTTTGTTTAAAGTAAGGAAGTAAAAGCCTCAAAAATTTTGGCATTTATGACCTTATGTATCATGTCATGTTGTGTTACTTCAGTCTGAACATATTCATTTTAAAGTATGTGATGTGACATACTGTAACATGATTCACATTTTTTAGGATTTAAGGGGCCTTGCTGTAATTGCAATAGACATAAAGTAAAAAAAAAAAAGTCCAAGCTTTGTTAATACAATTTAGAAAGATTTATAAGTAACATATTAATTACATATGTATTTTTGAAAAAAAAAAAAAATTAGTCTTACTAAAGAATATGCTTAGTGGAGCATATTTAACTTTAGCATATATAACTTTATAGCTAATAGATTTTTTTCTAGGATTTTTGGTGACCACTGCTATAACACCTGTTACTCAGTTTTAGCAATAAAATAATACAGTAATTTTATTTACTTCTCATAAATCTCAGCTACAAATTAGAATATAAGAAACCAAAATTTGCCATGTATGAATGTCAATTACTTTAGCAAAACTGCCTGTTAAGCAATATATAATCTGTTATCATCAGATCCAATATGTACCAATAATATATTTCTACTGTTTCTAATGTATTTTCAAGTAGTTGAAAATACAAACAATTGTGAGATAAGTTTACTTGTTACGGACTTTTTACATGCAGAATGTTTATTAAAATAAAAGTAATGTGCCTGGATCTTATATCAGCTGCTCATTTTATATATATAAAAAAAAATTGCTACTTGCCAGATAGTACTAAGTTGAAGTCATATAAAAAATTATTAGATATGCCAGATATTTTGAAGCACGTACACATATATTGAAACAAGAATCATATGAGTCATTAAATAATTTCAGGACCTTGTTTTCATGCAACTTGAGAAGCTAACTTTCTCAAACAACTGTAAACATTTTGGATTTAGTGCTTGCCACCTACCTTATTTTGTGATCTGCTGAAAAAATGTTTTTATCATATGAGTCAGCAGAAAAAAAAAAAAAAGATAATACTTATAGAAGTTTTAATGTATTGCTATTAATAAAAGACATATGCTTGCAATAGATTTTTCACTGACATAACAGTGGTTATTTCAATTAAGTGACTCTATTTACTACACTATCAAGAGTGAGATAAGGATAAGGTACAGACTAGTGGGACTCATTAAGTTCAAATGTACCATCTAAATGCACTTATATGCATCACAGTGTTTATCAGCAGAACTCCACAGGTATATCTATGATCCAGTTTGGGATTTAATATGCTTATTGCGGAAGGGGAAAGGAAAAAGGTGGAATAATTAAAAAAAAAAAACTGTCTAGCTTTTCAGAGCTACCAATTTGAAAATAAATTTGTTTGTTTGTAAATCCAGTAGAGAAATTTGCCATGGACACGAGAAACAGAAAAAAAAAAAAAAGGAAACAAAGCAACCAAACATTCTTTCTGGACATTTTTCAGAGGAGGAAATGGACTTTTGAATTATACAGTCCTTGCTACTACTTATCTTAGGGCACTGAGTCTTCCTGGGAGAAGCCAGACAAATCCATTATATTATTGCTTTCTGGCAGTGTTCCTTACGTTACAAACTGGGGCTCACAAATTCAAGCACCGAATGACACTGTTATGTGTTATATTTGAAAACATGTTTCAGAATGTAACACACAATGAAGCAAAATATACTTCAAGAATTTGAAGACAGATGATTCTGAAGATGTTGTGAGGGAGAGTGAGTCTTGGCAGCCTGCAAAAATATAACAAGTATATTGAGTTCCCATGAAAATTTCAGAATAAACTCGCTTTCTCACTGCTGCCTTTTAGTGTATGTGCTTCAGTGCAAATGAATAATAAAGATATGTGATTTAAATAAAATTCTGGGTCTTTTCAATGTCTGAGTGGAACATGTCTCATCCTGTTACAATCAATGAAGAAAAGCCATTAGCAGTTCATGGAACAGGTCCTAAAATATCCTTAACATTTCAATCTGAGGGTTTTTTTTACAAATCGCACTCAGTGTGTGGGTGTGTGCATGCAGGGAAAGTTTCCTTTTTAGTTTCTTACAGAATACAACTAAAATTATCTCTAAAGTTATGGTATGTATTTAGAAATCATAGCACCAAGCTCATAGTTTGAGTTTCCACTAAAAACTCTGATGAGAACCCTATAGACATTATGTATTTTGTATATGAATTGGGGCAGAATAATATAATTATTTTATTATGTAGAAAAACAGAGTTGAAAAGTCAACAAAAGGAAACAGCTAGAATTCCTTTATGATGATTTAGGTTCAAATGACAGCTTTGTTTACAAACACCATCTAATCAGTGACTATATAGGATATTTGGTACTATTTTTCCTTGCAGCAAATGAAATCCTATAGCTCAATTGTGTCCATTCCTTTTCCTCACAAAACCAGTTTACATTTGAGAACCTGCATGGTTTTTGGTATTTCTTTTCACTTAGAATAATTCAGAGACTTTAAAATGCCTAATTCATCTTAGCTGTCATTTGCCACGTCCACTGAAAAAACTCATGACTTGAAGTTCAACTGCTTACATATTTCTTAAAATTTTGTAGCATACAACACTGACTGTCCTAGGGGAAAACAAAACAAAACAAAAAAAAAAAAACACATTAGTCACCATAAGAGCTACAGTGTAAGACAGACTGAACATTTATGGACATTCATTTGCTCACTGTCTTCCATATGCTTGGGCCCATATTAAGAAATTTGGCAAATTCATGGTTTTTTTCTCTAGTTCTGCTGTAGCAATCGTCTGAAACATACAACTGAATTTCAGCTTAAATACCAGGCCAAATCAAGACCTGAAACAAAGTCTAGAAACGTTACAGATCCTACAAACTATTATACCAGCTGTGGGATTTAGCTAGGACAGAAATATGAGTCTGCCATAGAATCATAGAATAGTTTGTGTTGGAAGTGACTTTTAAAGGTCATCTAGCTCAACACCCCTGCAAGGAGCAGGGACATCTTCAACTAGATCTGGCCGCTCAGAGCCTCATCCAACCTGGCCTTGAATGTTTCCAGGGATGGGGCATCTACCACCTCTCTGGGCAACCTGTTCCAGTGTTCAACCGCCCTTATTGTCAAAAATTTTTTTCCTAATGTCTAATCTGAATCTACCTCCTTCTACTTTTAAAACCATTACCCTTCGTTCTTCCACAACAGGCCCTGCTGAAGATTTTTCTCCCTGTCTTTCCTGTATTCCCCCTTTAACTACTGTAAGACAACTAAGTGGATTTCTATACATAGATACCTACTCAATATCCACATGATTAATGTTCCAGAGTGCACAATACAGCCATAAGACTTCATTCAAATTCCTGATCATACATGCCTAGTGACACTTGGGATGCTGCAGTGTATCTGCAGTGGCTTAAAAATGTCTGTTGAGAAAGATGTGCGTGCCCCATATATTCCGTGTCGTAACTTCTAGGCACAGATGCATAGCTTAGAAATCCATGTGCCTCTGTTGTTAAAGAATTTAGCTTCAGTGTTAGGCAGCTGCGAACATTTAAACTACAATTCTGAATTTGTTTTTTGAGGTTCACTTAAATCCTGTGCTAGAAATCTAAGGCCTTCCTCAGGTCTGTCCCCAAGATCCAAATCTAAGTCTGATATGCCAGAGCTCTGGATGGATTTGAGCTGTTTACTCCAGCCTGTACTTCTGAAAAACTCATGGCATAAAGTTTCTAGTTGTTAAGAAGTTAAATTTTGTGCTAAGGAATGCTGCAGAGCAGCTTAAAGTTATAGGCCATGTTAGAGACCAGCTAAAGGGGCAAAAGCATGAATAATAAAAAATAAATTGTCCTATTCCAGTACAAAGAGGAACTGACTGTTGTCTAACAGAGGATAGAGAACAGTAGTGGTAGATGTTGCGATGTGAGATGTTAGCAACAGCAACACACTAAAAAGCACTTCAAAATTAAGGACCAAGCTAAACAGATATATTACTGGATACTGGAAAGCAATAAAAGGCTGTTGCACATGGCTAGAAACTTTACAATTTCCTTTTCTCAGACGACTTGAATACTACTCAAGCTCTACTTCAGGAATCAGATGTAAGAATATTTCTTCCAAACACTAGTGTTGCTGAGATGCAAGTATTACTCTCTGACACACATCTGCTGCTGGTGTTTGAGGTATTATTGGGCCATTTCACTTGAGGACATTCATGAGATATTGAAAATAGCATCAGAGATATTTGAATTTCTTGGAGCTTTGTAGGTGGGTCTAGTAGAGTAAGTTATATTTTCACCTTACTGTTATTCATCGTATTATCATAAATGATATTATAATAATTTATTCACACTGTCTTGGACCTCTATCAAATAATTGCAGGGTATGCTGTGCCCAATATTGCTGAACGATTGGAGAGTGATCTGGAATATAAAGAAATTATGTCTATTTGTTACCAGAAGAAGTTGACCTATCAACTTCATTATACTTTTTTCTATCCATTATGGTTAACTGAATCCAGATTGTGCTTAGTTTTCTATTATATCTATCTTTTTTTTTAAAGGACTAATTATATTTCATGCTATACAGTATTTCTTTTTACATGTATCTATGATTTCGCCTTCAAAAATTCTAAATTTTTGCAAAACATTTTATAATAAATGATATCTTACCCTTAGTTGTATGTCACTATTTAATTGGTAAAAATATAAGAGTACAAAGTTTTTGATCTTTGTTTTTCTTTTTTTTTTTAATTATTATAGAAAGATTATAAACTGTTTTAAATTTACAGTTGAAGTAAAACAGTAAAAAACACATCACTTTTTCCCTACAATACTCAAAAGTAAGACATTCATAATTGGATGTTTTGACAAAAAGACAACAAAGCGTGAATATTTTATATTTTCTCTATTTTATAATGTATTTCTTTTTATTTTTTGAATAGGCAATCAAAATTCTCTCTTTTTTTTTTGCCTTTGAAATGTATAATCTGCAAATCAAACTATCACTCATAAATATGAAGTACCATCCTTGTACACATTTTGATCTTATGCTTATGTGCAAAACACATAAAATAACCTGCTTACAAAATTATTTTCAATTGGATTGCTGTTGATTTTCTAAAACCTATATGACAGACTCGTGTATGAGTCTCTGTACTCAGTCAGGGAATTTACCTATACAGAGATTACTTCTTCCATTTTATGTAGAATCAGAATCTCAAGCTTAATATATTCATTAACTTAAAAGTAAAATCCCCTTGATGTGCTTATTCTGAAAACTTTGATCATTCATGATCACATTTTTAATGTTAATAAATGACAGCAAATTTGTCACAATTTAAAACTTTAATTAGAAATCAGTAATAACTTAAATGTAACTTACTGTCTCATTTAAATTGCAGCAAAGCAATTGTTTAGTGTTTTACACTAGATATTACTTTTCAAAAAGATTATGTGAAAGAAGGAAAAGGAAGCGAGTCCAAGAAGCACATTTCAAAAACTGAGTTGTGCACTGTCAATTCTTTAGCTTATACCCTGACTCTGTTTTGAACCACTCTATTTAGCTCTTGCTAGGACAATTTCTCGGTATTGTTCTGGTATAATTTCCTCCTGAGGCTACTCCCAAAAAAGCAGTATAGATGAAACTGCACCAGGTTCAGTTTCCTCCATTTTACACTGTCTTTCAGCACTATCCCTGAGGACTCCTAAGGTTCAAAAAACTTCTACATTTTCTCATACTATGCCCCAGGATATTTAACTCACACTTTTTGTTTCACACAATAAAAACACTACCCTGCTCCAAAACTGCTACTAAGAATAAAAAAAAAAAAAAGTTGATAACAAAAAAGTAATACAGTAATCCCAAAGACGTCTCACATAACTCATAAGAAAACTAATGCATAGCTTTTCATGTTTATCCCTTTCTTTCTAATATTTAAAAACCAATAAGATACTGATGATTGACAGGAGAATTTACTAGCCCTGCTGTTGAATGAGTAAGAGCATTGCATACATTCCTATGCTAACCTGGCAGGCAGAATCATGAGTTGATATGCAGCCCAATGCAATGAGCAACCTTAATTCTCTTACTGTGGGGATTGTTCTAAATATCTACTGGGAAACACTGTTTGTTTTATCCGTGACCTTAGTAGATTTGAAAGAGTAATGGTGGAGTGCAAGGCTAAACACAGAATTCACAGAACAACATCCAAGTTGCCCCTTCTCCCACCTTAATTGCAGCCACTTATGTATAATTATTAATCCTAAATAATTAAGGTTTGTTTTTTTTTTTTAGCTACTTGCTTTCTTGTCATCGTACTCCCACCATGCCTGTATTTTCAGACTTCCCTACATTAATTTGACAGCCATTTACACAAAAGAAGATAGTGGCCAAGACTCAATCTATTCTATTCCACCTTTGTCACTCTAGCAGTTCAATTTTGTAATAGTATCTTAGAACATTTTGGTATTTTAGAAGTACTAATGAAGTCCTGTGTTATTCACCGAAGTTCAGAACTTTAAAGCTTGAAAAGTTTTACAGCCATTTTTAAATATAGCTGTCTTCTAGATGTCTGGATGAAGTATTACCAGAAAGTATGACTGATAATATCTTTCTATTCTACAGCAGATTTTTTATTATTGATTGATATCACATGGAAAAATAGACATTTTTGATTCATTCAGTACATGCCTTAGTATATCGCAGACCCTTTTGTGTTTTAGAATCATGTGGACTAAAGCTATTTGGAAAAAAAAATATAATTTCTCAAGTTAGGATAGCTGGCTGCAGCCACAGTTGTAGTGATGTAGTGTGTGAAAATGAGTAGACAAAGGCATAGTTGGAACGTGCTATACTCTAGCTAACCCTGTCTGGTGTCTGATACTTTAGGAACAATAGGGAGCTCATATGAGATAGAAGAGCTTCCAGCCGCACTACCGTGTACTGGTTATCAGTTCTGCACTAAAAAATCAGGGCCCCACAACTGATTTCCCAACAGAGAAATTTGGGACAAAAGGAAAGATGAGCTTTTTGTTCCAAGTCAGTCCACGACAGTTTAACCTCTAGTTCATTCATATAAACTGCTAATTTTTCCATGTTTTTATGCCTATGTAGCAGTTACATATGCATTTATCTTTATATAGGACCTTAATTAAACACTCAGACTACTTGAAGTTGTGAAGCAGAATATATTTCTAATCTGGGCTCTCTGTGCTCAGTCTCTTGAAGGCTGGAACAATGGCTAATCTGGCTTCTATTATTAAATTCTAGTGATTGCTTTTCTAGTTCCTACATGTGTTACAGTATGATAAATAAAAGGTAGAAATTAGATGTTTCCTGACCTGTAACATGCTCTGCGTGGTTTATTTGGGATTCTAGGCATGGCTTACAAAGGTGGTGAGTGTTGTAGGGGTAACCTGCTCAGTCTCTGAGCAGCAGGGGAGAAGAAAGTAAGAGTAGCTTTAGTAGACTCCAAAGGGCTTCACCCTTTAATTCTAGCCCACCAGAAACATTATGGCTGTGTCCCAGGTCTTAGATCTTATAGTGCAGTGTACCAGATCTGAATGGTGGTCCATTAAGTTATGCCTGTGGTAGGCTTCAAAAATAAATGATAGGCCAGTCAAGTAACTGAAAATATTTACAAAGAGGACAAAATTCTTCTCTAATCTCAATGACAATACTCTTAAATCCTGAAGATTATTATCACTCATTTAGTGATGCTGTTACACTGGAGAAATGAGAGGATGCAAGTTATAGGCCTAACTTGGAAGTACCAAACCCACAGAGCTACAGAACAGTAAGTACCCGTTAGTCCTCAGAGGCTGATACATATGATATACCAGAGAACAAAAGATCCTTATTCCCCAGGATCAATATTTTTCTTTGATAACAAGACTGTTAAGCAAGTAGTATTTATCATATTCAAGCTCATTGCATGAATTCAAGAAAAGACAATAGAGGACTTTTAGCAGCAGATCATACTACTGGCAATGTATCTATTACTTAGCATGTTAACAATTTTTAAAATATTATCAAATAGTTTATTCAAAAGACAATCATACTTAGCAATTTGAAAGACAACCTATTTATTTGTTTCTTTTCATGTCAATATACACTTCCTTTTTCCTTCTCAGTCCATGTATTTCCGGTGGTGTTGATATTCTCACACTTCCTTTTTCTATTCCAAACTATTTTCTACCAAGCAATGAATATTCAATCTGCCTATTGGAATTTCTACATAAAAAACATTTACATGTACTTACAGATAACTTTCTTTTTGAAAATAATTTCAGATTTGCTGGATATCTTAAACTTTGATACTGTATTTTATTCACTCCTTATCTGACACAGCCATCTTTAGATCTTTATCCTGTATTTGAATGCCTGTTAATACCAGATCAGAGGTATAATTAGATCTGGACACATCTGGCTTACAAAAAGGTAACAAAGTTAATAGTATATGTACATTATCTAGTGGCGAATGTTCTTCTAGACACATTAGTCTTCATAACAGAAATGCTGTAAAAAAATGCATATTTTCTTACTGATCCAGCTGTTTAGATGAAAATGCAATTAAAATCCTATTGGGATAGAGCAATTATTTTCTTTCATTATATGCATGGTTAATAAAGCAACTTATGATGCTGAATATTTTCCTGGGAATAGTACCAATACAAAAAGCAAGTGGTTATATACTGTGAAAAATATTATTGGTGTCAACAAGATAAGATGCATTTTGGTGCAAAAGAAAATCAATAAATCTGAAAAGACAGAGAAATATTTTTCTATGTCAACAAAAGTACAAAGACATGAACAAAATATTCTGAAAATTTTGCACCTGTAACTTAATTGAATTTTGTGATATCCATTTGTATTTGTGTAGGACAATCAGGTCTATTGAAACACTGTTGTCCTTTCTGCACCAAACATAGGTTATATAGAAATGAATTCTAATGCTCAGTTATCTCTTAGGTAGATTTTACACCTAGATATAAGTATTTATATATGAGTGTGTTTTAGTTAGTATTTCATAGGTACAATCAAAGGAATATATAGAAAGCAAATCAAGCGTGGTTGTGTAGGACAATCTGAATAACATTCTGCACTCTATTTTGACTAGGTCACCATTCACAACAGTGGGAGTCCAGACACTCAGTTCACACATAGGCATCTATGCAGTATTTTAATTGAAATATCTAACATGTCTTAACTTATATGTGAATTCCATTCCTGTATTACGTGTATGTATATGTCTCTTTAGAGGAAGTCCTGTAGGTTCAAACAAAGTGTCCCACCATCTCTTACTATCTATATTATCTCATTGGTAAGCCATGGTTTACACATGTTCATGGCATGTTTTCTAGGTAAGTTTCAGGCAGCAAAGTGTCATCTAATTAAACACCTTTTTTTTTTCCTGCTTGATGGTTAATTAGGTCTAATACTCACTTATGAAGGCGATTTTGGGGGCAACTGCATCTATTATTGAAAAGAAAAAAACCTTGTCAAAAAAAAAAAGTGGCATTTCCACCCCAGAAGACAAAATGTTGTAAATTCTGAGAAAATGCAAATCAATCTAGTCTGAATAGACATAGTACAGAACAGTAAGGACCATTTTTATCATTCTGTAAGGACATTCAAATGAAATCAACATCCAGCTGTTTAACAGCCCATAACTAACTGTCCCTCTGCTCACTTGACAGACATTTCACTCAGAGACAGAAACCAGCTGCAGAATGTTAATATATCCAGGTAGCTGACCACAGACTGTGACATTTGTACAGGGGAGGGGAAAGCGTTACTTACTAGTTATTTTGTTGTCATTATTATGATTTTTTTTTTCTGTTTATAGACTAAAATTATGGATGGCATAGTAGATGGTTTCTAGTTTTATCTTCCGTGCAGAGGCAAAATTAGAAATGTGAAACAGAATAAACTCATAACTACCATTAATAGCATACAGCAATGTCAAGAAGTCAGCCTAGAAATAGACAGTTATTGTTCGAAACTTCCATCATGTTTATTCATAAAGAAATTTCTATAAAAATAACATTCCAGTCCAAATGCATTCAAATTATTATTCTATGGATAGTGAAAATAACTGCCAACCCATCTGAACCTTAATAATGCCAATTAAGAGCGTGAAAAGCCAAAATATTCTCAAGTAAATTCAAAGTAACCTCTTTTAACTAAATATAGAATAAAAAAAAATCTTTACTTGTGTGTGACAAGGATAGTCTAAAAACTAGTTGAGAAAAACTTTTGTCTGTTTGTTTGTTTTTCCCAAGCAAACAATGTAGTAGTATAGTAGTGTTTCGACATTCCCTAGAGACTCATAATTCAGGACAACTAACTATAGTTGGCAGATTTCAACTACACCCAGATGACCAAACAGCACTAGGTCTGTGATGTGACTGTACTTCAAAATGCAAATCAAATACATTTTTCTGTGGTTATGTCTGAAGAAAACTGTGGTCCTACTTGGCAGAATTGCATCTCAACATTGGCTTTAAACATTATATATATATATATATATATATGAAATTAGTTTGTGTTTATGTAATTTTAAGTTAAGATATGTAACTAGGAATTTAGTCTAAAGAAATAGGACAAATGACAAATAATTTGTAATAATTTCTGAGCGTGTAGTTACTAAGAAATGTAGAGTATTGCCTTGCTAAGACTCTATACATGGAAACTACCAAGTGACATTTAATATGTGAAAATAAGGGAAAATGTCATAGTGTGAGAAATCCTGTATTAGTACACATGCAAACTGTACACTAAAGCTCATGTTAATGTTTAGTATATACATTGTAACAATAATAAAATAGAAAATTATTAATTAGTCTTAATGTCTATATTAAGTTTATATAGGTAGAATGCTGAAATACATGGAAAACAATGAAAATAAAGGTGGTAGAAGAGGAAAGTATAATTTAAACTGAAATAAATTAATCAGAAACTTGTTAGATTAAGGACTGGGAAATATTGCAAGCTGCTACATCACAGTATAATTGGTTTTCGAGGTGGTGGTAACAATTAATCATATTGAAACAGCTAAGCACTTTAAGTTGAGAATCAGTTCCTAACTAAATTTGCAATGAATCAATGAATCTACTGAGTGACACAGGTCTCATTTTTAAAACTCCTTGGGCCTTACTTTTCTTACTGGCAAAACAGAGATCAAACTTTTTTTTTTTTTTTTTTAGCACAAGCTGTACATAAGCTTAAACATTTCATACTTATTGAAAAATAAATACTTGTGTTGATTTTGTTTAGGGGGGGCTATAGTGGCAGCTTCTACAAGAACCTGCTAGAAGTTTCTCCTTTGTCCAATGGACTCAGCCGGGCCTAGGATGGACCTGCTGCTGTCCAGGGCCAAGCCAATTAGTGATGGAATGTTCCCTCATAACGCCTCTGTATGTAACAAGGAGAAAAATATTTTTTTTTAAAAAAAAAAAGATGTGAAGAAGCTGAAATGGGGGCAGAGAGTGGGAAATGCAAGCCTCGTGGGATCTGCGGCCCTCACCCTCTGGCCTCCCAGTGGGTGGCCATCTGGGCCCATCTTGCCCCAGCCCAGTCACAAGAACTGTAGAGATGAAATGTGATCAGAACCTGAGAGGCATCTGCCTGAATGGATTGTGAAGAATTTCTTGTGAGAGGAATGGCTGCAGATGCCAAGGTCAGTGAAGAAGGAAGGGGAGGAGTAATGTTGGTAACTTTAAGGATCTCTCCCTGTCCTTATCTAAAACCTTGAGCCATTTTTCTTATATTATCTCTCCCCTATTCCCTCTGAGGGTGTGGGGGGGAGTGAGAGAGAGAGAGACTGCATAGCTTTAAACTTATTACATTTACATTATCAAGTTGTACACTGATCGTCAAGCAAGTAGAGAAAACCCTTAACAGAAAGAGAAATAAATTGTTACACAGTTTTGTTTTGTTTTGTTTTGTTTTTTTACTTAGAAACATAGTGAGAAAGAAAATTCAGTAGAGCTGTTAGATGCTGGCAAATTCTCTTCTGTGTTGTATCTGCAGCTAAAGACAGTTCTGTGACAATTATAAACTATAAGTGCAATAGTAGGATACATTAGCTTAATTTGAATCCAAATATTGAAATGGTGTAACTTGCAATAGTATACAGATATTTTGTAACACTATGATGGCATAGGCATAGTCAGACACAAAGGATTTTACAGAAAATGTTTGAGTAATGTAACAGTTGAAAGGGTAAAGAAAGTCTGGAGTCATTGCACCAGAAAGCATTCAAGTGATAGAAGAAGAAAGAACAAAAGAAGTAGAAAAGGCAGATCATCCTCCTGAATACAGAAGATACATAACTGGCAACAGCAAAAAATAAGTTGCATCAGCAGCAGACAAGATACTCTACTTTTGGGAGGGAGACATTAAAAACAGCTAATTTCTTTCAGTACAAAAAATATACAGTCATCTTTTGGCTTTATAGTGATCAGCATTGTACCAAAGTCTAGTTTTCACAAATGTCTGTAGCCCTCTGCCACTAAAAAGGATGATGTTACTCTAGCTGCATAATCTTCTCTATTCCTTTGTGTTGGCATTAATGGCCAGCATAGTAAGTCAAATCAACTTGGTTATCTGACTGGAAACTAATCTTCCGGGGGGAAAAATTACTTTCAGCAGATCAGCAAGTTTGTCTGATTTACTGAGTAATTACTATAGCCAGCATCACGGAAGCAAGGGCAAAGCTGATGCATAGACAAATGGAAGAGGTAGGAGTGTGCTGCGAGCCTCTCCTTCAACAGCAGTGCACAGATAACCCGAAGACAACTGTGAAATTATGCTTTTATTATTCCCTTAATGCATCTGTTTATGTTAAGACAATTTAATATTTTTATATTGGGCATCATTTAATTCCTTTTGCATGTTAATGCCATGTACAGTTCTTGGTTACGTCTCCACATCAGGCAGAGGAATTCATTAATTACAGAATGACAAATTGCATGCTTTTTTATATTTAATTTGCAATATTATCTGATGGTAAAATAAGGTTCAAAAATAGGGAAAGTGTGAATAGAGCATAGGGACAGGATTTACCAATATAAACATAAGTAAATTATTCATATATATCAACACTCAATTTCATTTGCAAAGGTTTTCTGCAGTTCTCTGCTTCTGGAACTGTCATGTCTACTGACCATGGTGGTAAGTGGCCACTTTACCAGCAATTGACTCCCTTTTTTCTCCTGAACAGAGACTGGATTTCTAGGAGATGAACTGCACAGAGAGAGAGACATCCAGATATACTGGAAAATTATTCACCAACAGTGATTCCATACCTTTCAACTTCTGGATACACCAATTTCACCTGCTTTGTGTTTGAGTGTTATTTAAATGTCTCTCAGGAGTTTCTTCTGATTTTGATCAGCAGAGGTGTCATATAAACACCTTGTTGTCTTTGTACTTGTTTTGGAATTTGTGCTGAGAGTGACTAACTACTTATAAGGAGTTGGGACAATATTGACTCTTGTACTATTCAACCACTTAAATATTTTAATGCATTCTTTTTCATGTAGGAATTAAGATACTCCTTTCATGAAGAATTCCTGAAAGTTTGTTTTATTCTGTTCTGTACTGTAAAACCAGAAATACAACAGTGAGTTAGGTATTTAATGTATAATTTAGCTTGCAAATATATTTATTTAAAGACTATTTGATTTCTTTTTAGTAGCTATAGCATGTGAAGAGCAAAAGAGGAAGCATAATCCTTTGCCAACCCTTTTTTTTTTAACTACAAAACAAAAGACAGAGTAAATAGAATATTATTTAACAGCATTTTACTGCTTAAGAATTGCTTTGACTTAGAAGAAAGTTGACTTCAACTTTGAAGTCAAGAAGACAAAAAAGAGCAATTTTTCTTGCCTCTTGTTTTTACTTTTCTTAAATAGATGTTTAAGAAAGTGACTTTTAGATGTGAGTCACAACATTGGTGACTTTTTTTATGAAACTAGTTTCTAATTTTCCAGTGCCAGAGAGGCATCACTCTGTCTACAGTAGGAAAACAAAACAAAACAAAACAAAGCAAAAACCCAAAAGAATAGTTCTATATCTAAAATTTTGATATATTCTGTCTTTGAAAATTTTATTAATAAATTATAACATTGGATTAGTTCCTGAAAAATTAATACTTATATTAATAAGGCAAGAATGCCAGCACCCAAAGGTACTTAGAAATCTGGTTGATAATGTTGAAAAGCCGCCATCCACCATCTTTGGAAAGCTGAGACAGTCAGGGAAGGTTCCTAGTGATTCAAAGAAAGCAAATGTCACACTCATCTTCAACACGGGTAGGAAAGAAGGATTCAGGGACCTGCAGACTGGTGCTCCTAATCTAATTCAGTTGAAGATCATAGATCCTGGAAGCCACATCAAGGTACATGTAGAACAAAAGGAAGACTGAGAATAGCCATTTACTGAGGACAGATCATGCCTAATCAAACTGCTTTCCTTCTGTAATGACAAGATCAGCTTGATGGGCAGGGGAAGAGAAATGGCTGCCCTAACATTGTCAATTTTTTTTTGCATGGTGTCCCACAGTACATCTTGTAGCTATATTGGAAAAAAAATATTCTGGATACATGGAATGACAAGCTGGGTGAAAAATTGACTAAATTGCCCTGCTGAAAAAGCAGTTATCAGCAGTTCAAAACCCAGTTGTTAGCCAGATGTCATACACTAGCCTGAGTTAATCCTCAGGTTTGATACTGAGGTCAATACTGTTCAACATCCTCATTAACAGTCTGCACTTTCAGCATGTGTCTGGACAGGAGAGCAACTGATACACTGAAGGACTGGCTGCCATTGAAAAGGCTTTCAACAAACTACAGGAATGCGTGAAAAAAAAAAAATCTTCAGTTTCAGTGGCCCTGTATGTTGGATGAAATAACACCATGCAGCAGTACAGGCTGGAAGCGGACTAGCTAGAGAGTAGGTTTACAGAAAAGAGACAAATCTTTTGTTTGAAACAACAAGTTGAACACAAGTCAGCAGTGTGCTCCTGCAACAATGGAAACTAAGTGCCTGCTGGGCTGCATTAGCAAGATACTGGGAAAGTAATAGAGAGAAATGTCATATATGGTTGCTCTATTTCTACTATCCCCTAGATACCTTTCTATGGCTGTTTCAGGAAACAAAATTCCAATCTGGTGCAGTGTGGCCACCCTCATGTTCTAAAAATGAGGCACTGTAATGACAAATGGTTAAATTCCTTGTGTGAACTAGAAAAAATACTACTACCTGTATAAGAGTTTTTCTAAAGCTGATTTTAAAGTATCCGATATGATGACTGGGATAGTCTTTTAATGTATCTTGAGTAATAAGAGGAAGAATAAACCTCTAAGTGCTTTTCCTCTTGAGGACATAAGGGCTACTTGTCTCATTAGGCAGGAGAGTTTCTTGGTAGAGAAACTGACTTGTTTGTCAGATGGGAGTAAAGTTAAATCACAAAGAGAATTACTTGAGAAAGAACCACATTGTCAAACAGAAACTTCAGAGCTCTCTGGGCTTCCTAGTTAATAAAAAGTTCATGTCTTGAAGCAGGAGGAGTTTAGGGGGGAATCCCTGTCTGGTCAAGGTCAGTACACAGCAGAAACTGAAGGCAGTAACATAACAGAATGTGATAGCATTGGCACTACCTTTAGGTTTCCTTTTTTTTTTTTTTTTTTTTTAAGCCTTTTCTCACCCATAAACAGATATAGTGGTTGCAGTTTTGACCCAAATTCAAAGCAAAGATTAACAAAGCTTAATCTCACAATTGTAGATCTGTAGCAAGATGTCGTAAGTCCCATGCATCCACAATCCTTACAAGCTTTCTTTTTTTGCTTTATAATACAATTTGTTTTATTCAGATGTAATAGACATTTAATTTGCCACTATTTGAGATATTGCAGAGCAAATGTATGGCATTAAATAAGCAGAAATTAACTGATTGGTTTTAATTATACTGAAACAAGATGCCACTGCTTCAAAGTTTAAGCCAGGGGTGAATTTTTATTATAAAATTCTGTAAAAAAAAAAAAAGTTTTAATAGAACTGCAAATAGCCTTAGCTGATATCTCAACTATAATGCATCATCTCATTTTTTTATGACTGTACATTTATGGTTCTATCATCTAGGAAAAAAAAGAAAAAAAAATAAATTTCTCATGCTTGATGAATTGCACAGTGATAAAAAGTAAGCAGTGCTAAGTAGTCTTGAGCAGACATACCCAATCTTCCTAACAATGCCCTTTGAATAGCTTTATGTTTGATTTTTTTACATTTCACAAAGATTTCTCTCATTTACCAGTTTTACATCTCAAGATGAAGGCTTCCTCACTGAACAGAAACCCTGTATATAACAGTGATTATACCTTCAAGTACCCTTGTCATGCCATGCTTGCTGCACACTCTGAAGTACAACTGCAGCAAAGAGAATGGAAGACACTAATGGCTTTATGACTGTAGAAACATACATATGCTTGTAAAATCTTCCATCCTGACCCATCCCCTTGAAAAAGAGTGTAATTTAGCTGAACATTATCGGTTTTATTTTCAGATTATGTTTCCAGCATCTGAACATATTTTCTTCTTAAGAAAGTTTATATTAAACAAACTAACTGCTGTTAAGAAAATCTATTAAGGAAAAAAAAAAAGCAAAAGAAAAAAAAACAACAACCCAGAACAAAATCTGATACTCTATACAGTTTCTATACCTGATACATGTACAATTTATTTTCTTTCAGACTAAATTTTTTTCTAGACTTTTGCACAGTTGGAACACCATATTTTTATCTCTTTAAAGAGGAAATAATGTTTGTATATATTAACAAATACCATTTCTGATTTGGGACTATATTACATCTTTTATATATATAAACATAGTGGTGAATTGGATCCTCTGATTTTTGTTTTAACAACTCTTTAAAATGGTCCTTTGTACCAAATATCATTTATATTTAAATACTAGGATCCTGAGTTTCCATAAATCTTTATGCTTATGAAATGGCAAGTAGTACTTCTATTGTATGTTTTATGTCTTATTATATAAGCAGATAATGTGATTCTCCCTCCTAACCTTGGAGACTGAAATTGTACAGGTCAAAGTAAGTAGCAAACACAGTCACCTCTGAGTTGGTTACAAGCTGAAATGGTTTGGTAAAGAAAACACTAGTTGTTATTTTCATGCATATTTTGTAAATGGTAAGAAAATTATTATTATAATGAAGAGTGAATCTTACTAGTAGTTATTTTAGGATCAAGGTTGCTTTAGCTCTCCAATAGATTTTCAGCACAAAACATTCTGATTTTTGCCGAATGTTTCATAGCAACAATTAATTTAACATTTTTGTTTAAGAAAGTAAATTATATGAGAGAGAGAGAAAGAGAGAGAGAGGAGGCAGGCCTACAGTATCTGTTTGCTTGTGCATAGTTGAATACAATTGATGTTTTGACTTTTAAATGTTTTCCTTTTTGTACAGGTAGTAAAATGTGTAAATAGAGTAAAAAAAATACTGAAGTATAAATTTCTGTTTGTTTTTTTTTCCTTACAGTAACTCCATGCACTTACGCTCAGTTCAGCACACATTTTCATATACAGAACTGTCTAAACATGTCTGACTCAGCCAAAACAATTTACATGCATGGAACAAACATTAGCTGCACTCTGTCTCTGTAGATTCCAACGATTGGACTATAGGAAACCTGAAGAGCTTAAAAATAAAAAAAATAAATAAGTTAGAATTTCAGTATGTAAAAGTGATTCACTGAGCTAGCTGCCTGGTCTGTGCTTGCAAAATTTAGTCTATATTCTGCTGCTGGAAGTTATCAATATTTAACTGACACTGACAAGACAAAGCAGATTGTATGGACCAAGAATTATTTCTGTGAATACGTAAGTCTTCACCTGCAGTGTCTTTTATACTAATAATTGATTTTTCAGTATGCAGTTATACAGAGTTGGGGGGGTTTTATTAACAAATTAGATCATAATTATCAAGTATTCTTTGATAGGATGACTAGCCCAGCAGATAACATTGAAAGAGTGGAAATAACTATATATATATATTTTAAAAAAGCTTTGATAGGTTCTAAGATGACATTCTTAAAAATCAAAGCAGAAAAATATAACTAGATTAAATCCTCAGAGATAGATACAAAACTGATTGAAAATCACACTGAATGAATAGATGTCAATGTTTTTGATTGGTTAGTATGTAAGGTTTCTGGTCTGGCCTCAGTTTTGTTCAATACTGTTATTGAGTTAGCTGGTAGAATATAGAGTGTGTTCTAAAAATTGTTGATGACATCAACAAATCTGATTAAATTAAATTAGAGGCAGTGTAAGCACATTAGATGATTGAATTTTAAAGCTGTATGAAATAAAGATATTTTGAAATCAGCAAGAAAAAACGAGTGTTACAGTTCAGTTATGTAAAAATTCACTCAAACAAAATGCAGAATAACCAGTTAAGCAACACTACTGCTCAGAAGCTGGAGGCCCACAGCGGTCTGTAAATTAACGATTGATGGTGGGAGAGAAGTTATTCTTGTTACGAAAAATTAAAATATCATTTAGGAAGCCATATGTTTTAAATGCAGATTATAATTTTTCTGTCCTAAGATGCAGTCCTATCTGGACCCACTTTGACAGAAAACTACAGTCAAAGTGGGAGACGGCAAGCAAGAATGGCAAGAAAATTTGAGACTGTAGCTAAGAAGAAAAGGTCAAAGACACTGCTTTTGCTTTTTTTAGCAGACTAAATAAAGACTACCAGGAAAAGTATAATAAACAGATGTCCTCATTCTGTTGGTAAAGTAAAAGGTTTATCTTAAACATTAAAAAAAAAAAAAGTATAATAAAGGCAGCGAACTGTGTCAATACATTAGTAAAGACATTATAGAATACATTTGTGAAGAATTTAGTAGATATCTATCTCTGATTATGTGAATAGTCAACTTACGTTTCATCCTTCTTCAGTAAGGGAGGACTGAATAACTTTCTACAATAACATCCAATCTCCTATTTGTATGATTTTATAATGAATGTTAATAAACAGGCAGAAAAAAATTTTTCAAATATACTGAGCTATAAAATATGCAAAATTTACTAGGTAATATGTCATAATTATATCATTATAATATATAAATATATAAATACTTTATGAACTTTATTTTCATTATTTAGCTAGATATAAAGAAGAAAAAGAAAGCAAATATACAGTTGTTATTTTACTTTTGTTGAAAGTCTTCATGGACCAATACACCAATATCATTGATGTGATTATATTCTAATGAATATTCCCCAAGATCACTTTTTTTTTCAGTGCTCATGGTAGGGAGGCTAGATATATCTTTATTTCATGGGAAGTTTTAACCCGTGTTTACTCATACACATGTTTATTGTCATTTTTTCAAGAAGAGTTGTTCACATTTTATTGTGCTATATCAAGCATAGATTTCCATCTGCCAGATTTTGCATTTCTTAACCAAACTGTTTGGAACAATGCATTTCAAATATGAGAGAATACAGGAAAATCTCACTATATGCTTACCTTGATTTTATGTTCTTCTGAAAATAATTACTACTGACCAGTTATAAAGCAACATATTGAGCCTGATGAACCATTGTTCTGATCCAGCATGGCCACATGTTAGCCTTTTAATGGACTTTTGGCCTTGGTTCCTCTAATCCATACCTCAAAAACAAGCTCCAAAGAAACTCAGACAATCCCTGCATATTCACTCAGTATCTGACAGAAACCACTCTTCTGTGATTTTTTTCCGAGCAGACACAGTGAAAGACATTTCAGGCTGGACTGTTTTAGTCACTTCAGGCAGCACTTTCGCCAGATTAATTCTTTATATAAAATAGGATAATCTTGGAGGGAAAAAAAATATGTAGTTTATCAGTTACTGTGATTGAAGTGATATCCTGGTCATTTATGACCTGTGTGATACTGTGGTATGTTCTTTATTTTTTATTATTATTTTTTTTAACTAATTAGACTCCAATTTTAAATATAAATACAATTGAATAAACATAGCATGTAACACAATTTCCTTGTACAGAACTAGGACATTATTTTTTTTTTTAAATTACAAATCCATAAATGCTGAAATATTATTTTATAGGACTGCTATATTCTCAAAAAAAAAATTCCTCTGATTTTTATTTTATAACAAAAAATTATTTAGTCAAATTATATATTTTTTCTATTTTTTAAAAATGAGAAATAATGAGAACATGAACTTGGTTTTTACCTTTGATTTAAAAAAAAAAATGTTTCTAATTGATGGAGATTGAAAAGACAAATCACAGTTAATGTTGATTTATAAACATTCCTGAAGAGTGAGAAAATAATTTGTATGTATGTTGATGCAACAGAGTTACACTGAGTATAATCCAGTTTCACTGATACTCAGCTAAAAAATAAACTTATGTTTCTTTTAAAAGCAAGATTTAATATATATATAAACACATTTGCAACTATTCTGTAACTACGGATGATACTTATTCCTCTGAAATAATATATTCCGTATCATAATGCTGACAGAATTTTTTTTTCAAATATTTATACATAATTACACAGTTATTTGTGAATGTTTTATGCATGTTTTATTGATCACAGTGTTTAAAAAAAAGTATGATTCATTTACATCAACTATTGTATGTTAGAAGATAAAACAATGGGAAATCTATTACATAGAATCATAGAATCACAGAATCATAGAATGGTTAGAGTTGGAAGGGACCTTCAAAGGTCATCTAGTCCAACCCTCCTGAAGGGAGCAGGGACATCCCTGACTAGATCAGGTTGCTCAGAGCCTCATCCAGCCTGGCCTTGAACGTTTCCAGGGATGGGGCATCCACCACCTCTCTGGGCAACCTGTTCCAGTGCTCTACAAATCTCATTGTAAAAATTTTTTTTCTAATATCTAATCTAAACCTACCTCCTTATAATTTAAACCCATTACCCCTTGTCCTATCACAACAGACCCTACTGAACAGCCTCTCCCCATCTTTCCTGTAGACCCCCTTGAGGTACCGGAGGACCTCTATCAGGTCTCCCTGGAGCCTCCTCTTCTCCAGGCTGAACAGCCCCAACTCTCTCAGCCTGTCCTCATAGGAGAGGTGCTCTAGCCCTCTGATCATCTTTGTGGCCCTCCTCTGGACCCTCTCCAACTGGTCCATATGAGCAGAATTTGGATTGGTGTCCAACTGATTTCCATGGATTGTCTATATTTTCTGAATGTTTGCCAAAACAGGTGCATTTCTATCCTAGATAGAAAAATCCATGTTGTTTTTTTTTTTTTTTTTTAAAACATATTAAATACATCTGAGTAAAAAAAAAAAAAGTAATATAAAAATATACTGCATTTTCATTTTCTTCTGGGTGCAGAACAATAGTATTTTGAATCGGCAAACAACTTTTTCCCCTGACTGATGTCACTACTATTTAGCCCTCTGTGGTTAGCATTTATTGATTCTGCTTTTACTTTGATTGGATCTCACCTACTTCGGTGCTTCAGTAAATTGAAACCTTCTGCAGTTCATGGAAGAAATCTGAGAGCAAGGTTGTGAGAAAATGTACACTGACCTCAATTTGTTTCAGACTATATTGGTAAAAACATTGTCACCAGCTTGCAGAAGTGACCTCAGGTAGCAGGAGATAAAAATCAAACCTCATAGTCTCAAAAAGCCTTCAGCAAAAGCAGATTTAATTATTCCCAAAGTACAAATCACAGAGCTATTTTCCTATATTCTGGAAATATAAGAATTGTTCTCTGTTTCTTTCTCATACTGTAAAGATGTACATCTCCTTGTGATACATATATACGTCTAAGAGGAGATACATCAATCTACATACTTAATGCTGAAGCAGCGTGGAAGTTGCATAACCAGCTTTTAATTATTATTCTGTGATTGAATTATATAACTAAAGAAATATAAAAATATTAATCACCTTTGGAAAATGGCATTTGGGAGGAAAAAGAAATGTGATGTTTAAATTTAATATCAGCTTTTCAAATAAAATATTTTACTACTTTAGTTGTGAATATTCATTGACAATAATTTCATTACTCTTTTACTGTTACAAACTGTAGGCTAATGGTAATATAGTTCCAAGTAGGATGGGCTGGCTCATAAAATTATCCCTAGTAAATTTGCTGGGATGATGACAAGTATGACTTGTATGCAAGACTTGATGAAGTGTATTATCCTATCAATTTTAAAGTTCACCATCCAAATGTATTCCCCATTGATTAAACTGGTTTTATGAGATGAGAGATTTTTTTTTTTCCATGTCTAGAATGTTTAATACATTAGATACTCTAATGTTCATATAAATTCATGTAACTACTATATATGCATCATGATATAATAAATATAATAGATATAATGTAATATATAGTAATGTAATATGGACTAAATCCTCAAGCCATGAACTCTGGGCCTATAGAGAGAAGCATGGACAAGTTGAGAGTTGTCAAACTAATATTGTTAATTAAAAAGATAGCAGGTGCCTCTTTCTTTGAAGTGTTTTTTTTTTTTTCCTCTTTCCTTGAAGTGTTTTTTTTTTTTTTCTCTTTCCAGACATAGATCTCCATTACAGTGTAGTATGGTTTTATACAAGTGTTTAAATTTGAGTGTTTTTTTTTTTTTTTGTTCCTCAGATTAAGACTTCTCCTTGCAAATGTGCAGCTATCAGAAGATGACCCTTTCACCTTTTTTTTTCTTTTTAATTTCTCACGCACAAAACCTGGCCACTGGGAAAGGAAAGTTACCATTTATCCCTACTTACGTTTCCTATGTCATATGTTAACAAAAACCCCTGTAGGTGTCTGTGGTGGGTTAGTCTTAGCAAACAGCCAAACACTCACCTAGTTATTCACTCACTTTCCCTCTTCAGTGGGACAGGTGAGAAAAATGGGATGAGAAAGCTCATGACTTGAGGTAAAAACAGGGAGAGCATTTGCCAATTACTATAATGTGCAACACAGACTGAACTTGCAGAAAATTATTTCCAATTAAAATTACTGATTTGGAGAGTGAGAAACAAAGATAAACATTAAAACAGCACTTTTGCTCCCTGCACTTTCCCAGGCTCAGCTTCACTCCTTCACTCTAGACTCCTCTTCCATCCCACACAAGCAGTACAGGAGGGATGGGGGATGTGAGGTTATGGTCAGTAACTAAGGGTTTTTGCTGTTGCTCCCTCCTTCTCACACTTTGCCTGTACCCTGATGTGGGCTCCTCACACAGGAATATTACACATTTCTTCCGGAATATCCATCTGCCCTGGTGTGGATCCTTCACAGGCTGTAGAACAGCTGCTCAAACGTCATAGAGTACTAGATGTTTATTTTAGGCCTGGACTCATTTCTCATTGAAAACATTCCTTATTTCCCAATTGCTGCATTTCTGCCACAATCTAAATATGCAAAAGACAAGATAGCTTAGTGAGGGATATTTCAAGTAAAACGTGTCCAGGCTTCTCAGCAGCACAGAGTAAGTTCCAGCACTACTTTTAGTTCTATCTAATAAGAACTGCATAGAGATACATCAGTAAAGTTTATTCAAGAAGAAATTGAGACACTACGGACTCTAGAAACTTTTTAAGATTAAAAAAAAAAAAATTGGTTTAACACATGTCACACCTGAAAGTGAAGTTGTAGATTCTGGCACAGACTGAGGAAACTGATTGTAAGTTCATTCGCAGGAAATCATTCACATGAATTAATGTGAGTTCAGATAAATATGGAACAAAATATATTATAACCCCACCAAGAAAGATTATCTTTTTAAATGTACAGAATAGGGTTGTTATTTTCATAGAATCATAGTATCATTTGCTGTAAATTGGATATCAACTAAGTAATTTCATACATAAAACCCCACATTTATCTGTGTTCCGTAAGTAGTTGGGTCCTTTTTCTTTTTTTCTCGTTGCGGTTTTCTTTGTAGAAATAAGAATAAATCAGTGTTCCATCTTTTATACAATTTCTTTTTCATAAAACCATATATGAAAGGACAGAGAATGCTTTTGGACTGATAAGAGTGTGTGCTGTACCCTTTAGTACTTTCTCTACTCAGCCTTCACATACAGAAGGGTAAGCATTTTCTCATCCTCCATATCAGGTTGCTCTATCAGTCTTTACAGATGAATTATCAACCCAAAATAAATTTTCTTAGAGTCTTGAGGTTTCAGCTCTCTGTTGATTTACATTACTGGTTAAGGTCATAACACTGAAATCTAATCTGGCCACCAAAATACCACAAAGAGATAAAACAGTGTTTTCTGTATGAACACAAATACCTTACCTGATTTTAAAAAGTTCTTTTTTTTTCTTAAAATCTTTTAAAACAAAGCAAAGTTTTTGTTTCTTTGTTATTGGTTTTAATTTGACCTTAAATGTCACATGGTGGTATGTCAAATGAAGTAATTCTGATAATGTGAAATTGAATCACGTCTCACATGCATTGACTTGATTGATTAAACCTGACAAGATGCATCAAAATGTGACATGTATGCTTCAAAATCAGAAATAATATGGGCTTCTGAAAACAATACTGTTTCTTAATAATTTCAAAAAGATTTTTTTTTTCCCCTTGGGAGTAAAAACAAACACACAGTCAACAATGCAAAGTATTTCACTGAATATTGAACATGATAATTAAAGAGGCAAGAGAGAAATAGATATTTTTGCTCCCTTTCAGAAACTGCACAGGCAACTACACTAGACACATATCTAATTTCAGTCTAAGATAAGATTTTTAAGTAATAATTTGTTATCTTACTAACAAAGAACATTAATTTGGTACCGAAATAGTCCTGAGACAGAAAACACATTTTATGTCCCTTTTGAATACTGCTCCAGTCATAAATATTATAACATTGCATCATAGCACCTGCTAACATGCTAAGAGGCTTCTTGTGGCCCAGATGCTGTCCGGCGAACTCATGTTAATTCACTAAACTCATAAAAGCAGTTCTACTGAAGATGAGGAATGTAATTTGTGTTTAGCAAAGGAGAAAATGTATTACACTCAAACTTAATCTAAGCAAAATGGGAATGATTTGCTTATATGGTAGCTTTTATAAAAATCACTATGAGCTAGGTTTTATAGAATGATAGCATGGTTGGGGTTGGAAGGGACATCTTTGACTAAATCAGGTTGCTTAGAGCCTCATCCAACCTGACCTTGAACATTTCCAGGGATGGGGCGTCCACCACCTCTCTGGGAAACCTGTTCTGGTGTTCTTCCACCCTCAGGGTAAAAAAAAAATTTCTAATATCTAATCTGAATCTACTTCCCTCTATTTTTAAACCGTTACCCCTCGTCCTCTCACAACAGGCCCTACTGCAGGGTTTCTCCCCATCTTTCCTGTAGGCCTCCTTGAGGTATTGAAGGCCGCTATAAGGTCTCCCCGAAGCCTCCTCTTCTCCAGGCTGAACAGCCCCAACTTTCTCAGCCTGTCTTCATTTCAACCGATTAACACCATGATTTAAGATTTAGCCATAAAAATTGAAGAGATAACTCAGGAAACAGGTTAATAATGAATTTAAATAAAACAGAATCTGGTTTCAGAATCCTCAAATATTTGTGGTTTTTTTTCCCTTAGGATTTATTTCCTCACACATACCTTGTTCTTTTACATGAGTGGCTCTCTGTAGTTCAGAATCATATTTCCCAGTAAAATGAAAAATAAAGGAAGTCACTTGTTTGCTAACGATGTAAAAAATATTAAACACTGTTTCTCTGAACCCAACAGAAACAAAGGAGCTTGATTATTTCTTTGTTCACACTTCACTTAGTCCAGACAATCTTTCAGCAAGGCTTTTCACACGATCATTTTAACAGACTATATCCACCTGTATGTGTGGCTTGGAAGTTATGTCTGTCTCTTTCTATGGTGTATCTGTTTCTTTTAACTCATAAACATGAAGTGTGATCAGAAAGAAATATTTTCATTTTGGATAGCTATCTATATGCTTTGGTTGAAGGCCCTTGATCTTCTGCAGTCTAGTATTACATACACATTTAGGAGCTCCTTATGCCATCTTAAATGAAGGTATGAGGTAAAACCCCCAGCTTTAGTGACACATAACCAGACCAGCAAAATGGATTATTGTGGGGTAAAACGCTAAGGACTAACTGGATTTATGCTGTTCTCATTATGTATTTCTGTAAAGTCTATTATTCTATGAAGATCTGAAAAGACTTCAATATAAATTCAATTCAAATTAAAGCTTTTAATGGAAATGTATAGAGAATAAAGATTCTTTTTTTTTGTTGTTGTTGTTGTAGAAATATTTCTATTTATATACTCCGAGATTTAGGAACTTCAGGACTTATGTCCTGAAGTCTTGCACAATTTTAATGTCCTACCTTTCCCTGATACAGAAAGTATCAGATATGTAGATGATTTTGAAATTAGTTGTCTGCTGACAGAAATTACAATCCAAAGAGGCAGTGGTTAGATTTGGCAGGAGTATTATCTTTGTCACTGGGCAAAGGAAAAAAAAAAAGAGGGAGTGAAAAAAAATATTGTTGAAAGCTGAGGAAAACAGGGAAAACAGAGCTTTTCTGTCAAGTTTGGTTTCGTTTTTTTTTTTTTCCTGCTGGCTTCTTTCCTTTAAATATCTGCCCTAGAGCATTTTATTCTTTCTGTATTTCATTATTTCACTTGCTTATATTTTGCAGTACAAATTTAACTCAACCAAAACTGATAGCCAAACAGTTATTTTTCAACTTTTTTTTTTTTTTTTTGCAAGGTTGTTAGTGATTTTGTATTTGAGTATTTGAGACATATCACTACAAATGAGGACTGACCTTAGTGCTGGGTTATTTCCTATTTCTTCCACTGTACAGCTAAACAAACAGACAACTAAGGAAGTGGCCAAGATTTGAAGACAGAAAAGAGTTGTACCAGGTGCAGGTGCCCAGGTGCTGGCAGTAGGGTGGCTGCAGGGTGGCCTCTGCGAGGAGAGGCCGGGACTACCCCATGCCAGACAGAGTTGTGGGGCATGGCTGAGCCCCTCAGCAAAGATGGTGGCATCTCAGGGAAAAAGTATTTAAAAATGTCAAAATACTTCACAGCAGTGTGAGGTGTGAGGGAAAAGAAGTGTGATATACAACCCTGCTTTTTCTCTGAGGGGTCAGAAATGAAAGGGTTAAGTTGAGACTGGGAAAGGGGGGACAAAAGGTGCTCTTTTAATGTTTGATTTTTTTTGTGCTTCAAACTACCTGAATGAGTAATAAAATATTTTAGTGGGCAGTAAATTAATTTTCCCCAAGTTGTCTGTTTTGCCCATGACTGTAATTGGTACGTGATGTCCCTGTCTTTGTCTGAGCTTTTTCATTTCTATTCTTCCATGTCCCGCTGAAGGGGGTGGGTGGGAGTTTGACTGTTAGCCAAGGGTAACCCACTTCAACAGAACAAGATTTTCTAGGCCTGTACCTACCTGTTAAACAGTTGTCCTGTGTACAAGATCATGGCTCACCCTAACAGTCTTACAGCTTGTGACATTTGAGCTTCCATTTGGAACAGGAGCCTCAGTTTTCCCTGTGTGAAAGAGGAGGCATATAGAGTGTTATCTGTGTATGCCCAAGTCTATGCCTAGAATCGGTTCGGGTACACACTTGGATCAGGGATTTTTGGAACTGAGCCCTTAGGATATAAAATGCATTAAGTTCAGAGTCAAAGTAACCTGATGTTAAACAAAGTAGAATGGAACATATTATGCTTAAGATGTACTTTTTGAGATTTATTTTCTGTTTTGGTAATAATTTTGAAGTAAATAGCTCTTCACAGAAAGAGTGCTACAGGATAGCACTGGTAAACATCTTGGACAGAAAGTTATGTGACTGCAAATGTAATATTCTGGTGGAATTCATCCCACTACATTAAAAAATATAGCATATAGATTTAACTTCTAAGTTAGTTGTCTAAATTTTATAGTCAATGGATTAAAACAAACAAATATTAGAGTAGGTGTCTGCAATGTAAATAACAAATTTTAGGTAAAATACAAATTTTGTCCTACCTCCCACATTATAACGGTAGACTAGAATAATATATAATGTCTGGCTAAAGATGTACTAATGTCTGCTAAGTCAGAAACTGAGAGCGTTAAGAAAATGTTTGTCTTGGCTGTTTAAGTATCTTATATTGTAAAGTCATTGATTAAAAAAAAAAATCAAGGATGGCATTGATGTTTCCATCCTCCTTACTAGATACCTATATGTCAGATTGCAGCTCTATTAAGCTCATTCTGGCATCTAATAGCCTTAGTCTAACAGTTCTGGGCTTGCAGTGTCTGCACAGTAGCCCATAATCGAGGTCAGGGATGGCATGTGTATTCTTTCATAATAGGCTGATATTTAGTGAACATTTTCAGGACGATGAAATTGTTGTTTCAAATCAAACGAGAATGACAAAATTGCCGTGCATTTTGTCTACTTCTAGGGTCAGTATTCTAAGCACTGAAATACTATGTAAGAAAGAAGGCTGACACTGAATCACAGAACTCAAGGGCATTAGTAAAGCTTATATCATACCTGATAAATCGATCTTCTTAGAGCGCTTAAATGTCCAAAAGCCTGTTTTCTGCATTGCAAATGTTCTTAGGCAAAGATGGGTGCTCATTTTCCAGTTACAAGCTTCCATAATCCCAAAGAATACAAACTTTTCTAAACACCTTTGCTGTTATGTTACTATTTCAGACGTGGCAACATATCTCAATTCTCATCTGTTGTGAAATCTTGGACAAATGACTTTATCTTGGTAAGATTTTTTTCTCTCTTTCCCCGATGCACAGAAGTCATTCTTATGCTATAAGATAATGGTTTTAGAACTATTTTGAGGCTCTCTGTTGCTGCATTTGGACATATATTGTAATGCACTAATTAGAACACAACTGTAATATGACCTTTGGAGATGGATCTGAATGCCATCTTTTACATATCATTATTGGTTGTTAATACACCCAGAAGATTTTATTTTATTTACTTAAAATAGCCTTGTACTTTGATACTCAAATGGTTGATAACATAAAACATTTTATAAATTGTTTTATATATAATTAACCTTATTAATTTATACTAATTTTGTGCTATCTCTGTCAACATGTTTTCAATAGACAGTTGTAGGACTACAAGATATAGATATCATTGTACCAAATCATATTCCTGGAAAAAAAACAAACAAGCTTTCAAGAGACTAACACCCTTTATGTATCTTCCATGTCATCCTATTTTCGCAAGACAGGATGGGATAGGGAATTGTTGTCTGTCTTTCCTCTCAAATCTCCTTCTAGTTGTAGTCTTTGTTTCACCTTGAGGGGAAATTGCTTGCTCCTGCTAGAACAGTTTTCTTTACACTTGGGAGCCGGATATCTTTACAAGGGATCCATCCTCAAACCCCTGTAGGATAAGTACATGTAAATGTGTTGCTTTAGTAGTCATACTTGGCAAATCTGGAAAAAAGTCTATCCTTATAAATGTTTTATGAAGCACTAGGTTATAACTTGTACAGCAGCAAGGGAATCATCAGAGAACACCAAGTACTCAAAAGTTCCCACTTCCCTTGGGTGTCTTCCTCAGACAAGCAACAGAGTTAATTCCCTTCTGATTTTGTCCCAAAGAATCAGTTCTTTTGGAACAGAACAGGAGAAGAGGGTTCTCCAGATACTATCTATGATATTTTACCTAAGGGCTAGAATTGCCCTCGATTTCCATGGCACTATTTTACATTTTTCAGTTGGCAGGATCTCAGACTTGACACAATATTATTTCCTCTGAACTGTGCTAAATATGTCTAAGACTTCATATGCTATCCTTCCCTATAGGATACTTCTAATAAAAATAATTGAGGGGAGAGCTCATATAATGTTATGAATTAGTATTTATGTCATTTGTTTGTTCTTTTCTGCAATAGTTAGAAGACCCTGTTGGCATCACTGGTTGCATAAAGAGCAATGATTTCCTGATCAAGCAAAGGGAAACGGTAAGGTGTTAGCTGAAAAAGAGAAATAAGAATTATTATACAATTTATAAAGGAAAAAGGAAGAGAATGTGTGATAATTATATATCAGAATTTTACATCATTTTCTCACTTTTTTTGGACATATATATATATACATATAGTTACCATTGAAATATTTCTGAGATTTGACTCTCCTCACGTAAGACTTAAAGCAAAAGAGTGATAGGTGACAGATTATTTATTTGTTTGTTTTCTTTTTGTTTGATTAGGAGTCTGAAAGTTGCTTCTCAGCTTCTACAGAGGAAAATCTTTGTTTAAGTCCCATTCAAATACACATTTATAAAAAAAGCATTGAACCTCTTGATGAAACAAAGAAAACCTTTGAACTCCTTATGCCTGTGTGTGCCATAAATGCTTATGTTCTTTGTTCTTATAGGAGGAGTTCTAATATATTCCAGTTAGCACATGGAAAAATAAGGTGACTGATGACAGCCAACATGGCTTCACAAAGGGCAAATCAATTTCATGGCCTTCTGTGATGAGGTTACAACATTAGTGGATAAAAGAAGAACAGGTGATGTCACGTACCTGGACTTGCGCAAAGCATTTGACACTCTCCTGCATGACATCTTTCTTGCTAAACTGGACAAACACGGATTTGACAGACAAATCACTCAGTGGGTAAGGAATTGGCTGGATGGTTGCACTCAAAGAGTTGCCAACAATAGCTTGATGTCCAAGTGGAGACCAGTGATGAGAGGCAATCCTCAGGGACTGGTATTGGGATTGGCCGCGTTTAACATCTTTTTTGGGGACACAGATAATCAGATCGAGTGCATCCTCAGCAAGATCCTTGATGACACCAAGGCATATGATGTGATCGACACACTGGAGGGGATATCATTCAGAGGGACTTTGACAGACTTAAGAGGTCTGCCAATCCAAGGCTCATGAAGTTCAACAGGTCAGGGCAATCCCAAGCACAAATATAGGCTGGGCGGAGATTGGATTACAAGCAGCCCTGAGAAGAAGGATTTGGGGATACTAGTGGAGAAGAAGTCAACATGGGCCACTAATGTCCACTTACAGCCCAGAAAGCCAGCCGCATCCTGAGCTGCATCAAAAAAAGTCAAGGGAGTTGATTCTGCCTCTCTACTCCACTCTTGTGAGACCCTCACCTGAAGTATTGTGTCTGGCTCCGGAGCCTTCAACATAAGGACATAGACCTGTTGGAGAGAGTCCAGAGGAGGGCCATAAAGATGATCAGAGGGCTAGACCACCTTTCCTATGAGGACAGGCTGAGGGAGCTGGGGTTGTTCAGCCTGGAGAAGAGAAGGCTCCAGCGAGACCTTATAGCTGCCATCCAGTACCTAAAGGGGGTTTATAAGAAAGATGGGGAGAAACTCTTTAGCCGGACCTGTTGTGACAAGATAAGGGAGTAATGTTTTTAAAATAGAAGGAGGTAGATTCAGACTTCATATAAGGAAAACATGTTTTATAATGAGGGTGGTGAAACACTGGAACAAGTTGCCCAGAGAGGTGGTAGATGCCCCATCCCTGGAAACATTCAAGGCTAGGTTGGATGAGGGTCTGGGCAACCAGATCTAGTTGGAGATGTCCCTGCTCCTTGCAGGGGGTGTTGGACTAGATGACCTTTGAAGGTCCCTTCCAACCCTAACTCTTCTATAATTCTAAGTTACCTCTCTAGAAATCGGTACATTATGGTAAATTATTGTTAATTGTTAAATTAAAATTGGCAAACATGGTTCATATGGTACGACATCCTGACTATTACTCACTATTGGTTATTCAGGTTGGCAGTGATGAAGTTGTGGAGAGAAGTCCAAAAGTGATCAAAAGGGACTTAAGGGCACTGGGGCAATTGGCTGAAGGATTGGGAGCACAGGTAATATTTTCCTTAATCCCTTCAGTGGCAGGAAAACGTACTGAAAGAAACCAGAAAACTCACTTGATTAACATGTGACTCAGAGGCTGGTGTCATCAGTGGAATTTTGGTATTTTTGATCATGGGGAGGTTTACATGCCACTGGGCCTGCTGGTGACTAATGAAGTTCAACTATCTCAAAGGAGGAAAAGGATTCTCGCTCATGAGTTGGCAAAGCTCATCAAGAGGGCTTTAAACTAGGTTTAAAGGGGAAAGGGAATATAACTAGGCTCCCTAGAGATGAGCCTAGCACTGGCATGCCAGTGTTGGGGGTGAAATCAATTGCCCAACTCAAGTGCATCTACACCAATACATGCAGCATGGGCAACGAACAGGAGGAGCAGGAAGCCATTGTGCATCAGGATAACTGTGACTTAGTCACCATTACAGAAACATGGTGGGATGACTCTCATGACTGGAGTGCTGCAATGAATGGCCAGAAAGGATAGGTAAGGAAGGAGAGGCAGGGTCATGGGTCCACATGTTAGGGGGTGTTTTGATTGTACAAAGCTCAATGACTGTGAGGACAAAGGAAAGGCCAACAAGGGAGATATCCTGCTGAGAGTTTGTTATAGACCACCTAACCAGGATGAAGAGGTAGATAAAGCATTCTAAAAGTGGCTGTCAGAAGTCTCACAATTGCTAGCCCTTGTTCTTGTGGGGGACTTCAACTTACTGTATGTCTGCTGGAAATACAGGACAGTGGAGACAGAACAGCCTAGGAGGTTCCGAAGCATGCAGAAATAACTTCATGACACAGATGGTAAGTGAACCTACCAGAGGAGGTGCCTTTCTTGACCTGCTGTTTACAAAGAAGGACTGGTGGGAGATGTGGTGGCTGGAGGCCATCTTGGGCTCAGTGATCACAAAATGAGGGAGTTCTTGATTCTTGGTGAAGTAAGGAGAGGGGTCAGCATCGACTTCCGGAGGGTAGACTTTGGCCTATCCAGGACACTGGTTGACAGACTCCCTTGGGAGACAGTCCTGAAGGGCAAAGGGGTCCAGGAAGGCTGAACATTCTTCAAGAAGGAAATCTTAAAGACACAAGAGCAGGCAGTTCCCATGTGCTCTAAGACAAACTGGCAGGGAAGATGACCAGCCTGGCTGAAGAGGGAGGTTCTATTAGGACTCAGAAAAAAAAAAAAAAAGGGAGAGTTTACCAATTTTAGAACAAAGAAAAGGCAACTCAAGTACAGGGAGCTTGCTAGGTCATGTAGAGAAAAAAAATAGAAAAGTAAAAGTCCAGCTATAACTCAAACTGGCCACTGTTGTAAGTGATAACAAAAAATGTCTTTACAAATACACTAACAAGAGAAAGAGAGCCAAAGAGAATCTCCATCCTTTATTTGATGCAGGGGCGAACATTGCCACCAAGGATAAGGAAAAGGCTGAGGTAATTAATGCCTTCTTTATCTCAATCTTTAATAGTCAGACCAGTTATCCCCAGGGTATTCAACTGCCTGAGCTGGAAGACAGGGACAGAGAGCAGAATAAGCCTACCATAACCAAGGAGGAAGCAGTTAATGACCTCCTACACCACCTGGACACTCACAAGTCTATGGGGCCGAATGGGATTTACCCAAGGGTATTGAGGGAACTAGTGGAGGATCTTGCCAAGCCACTCTCCATCATTTATCAGCAGTCCTGGTTAACAGAGGAGGTCCCAGATGACTAGAGGTTTACCAATGTGATACCTATCTACAAGAAGGACTGAAAGGAATTTCAAGGGAACTACAGGCCTGTCAGCCTGACCTTGGTACAGTAGAAGGTTATGGAGCTGTTCATCCTGAGTGCACTCACCAGACATGTGCAGGACAACCAGAGAATCAGGCCCAGACAGCATGAGTTAATGAAATATATGTCCTGCTTGACCAATCTGATCTCCTTCTATGACCAGGAGACACACCTGGTGGATGAGGGAAAGACTGTTGATGTTATCTACCTGGACTTCAGTAAAGCCTTTGACACTCTCCCACAGCATTGCCCTAGAGAAGCTGATGGCTCATGGCTTGGAGAGGTGGACTCTTCACTAGGTGAAGAACTGGCTGAATGGTCTAGTCCAAAGAATTATGGAGTTAATGGAGTTAAATCCAGTTGGTGGTCAGTCACAAGCAATGTTCCTCAGGGTTCAGTTTTGGGGCCAGTCTTCTATAACATCTTTATTAATGATCCAGATGTGCTGGATCATTATCCACTCAATCCAGATTGAGTGCTTCCTCAGTAGTTTTGCAGATAATACCAAATTGGGTGGGAGTGTAATTCTGCTCAAGGGTAGGAAGGCTCTGCAGAGGGATCTGGACAGGTTGGATTGGTGACATGAAGTCAATTGTATGAGGTTTAACAAGGCCGAGTTCTAGGTCCTACACTTAGGTCACAACAACCCTATGCAATGCTACAGGCTTGGGGAAGACTGACTGGGAACCTACCCAAATGAAAAGGACCTGGGAGTGTTGGTTGACAGCCAGGTGAACATGAACGAACAGTGTGCCCAGGTGGCCCAGAAGGACAAAAGCATCCTGGCTTGCATGAGGAATAGCATGGCCAGAAGGAGTAGGGAAGTGATTGTGTCCCTGTACTCAGCACCAGTGAGGCTACACCTTGAATACTATGTTCAATTTTGGGCCCCTCAGTACAGGGACATTGAGTTGCTGGAACGCATCCAGAGAGGGGCAACAAAGCTGTTGAAGGGTCTGGAGAACATGTCTTATGAGGAGCAGCTGAGGAACTGTGGTTGTTTAGTCTACAGGAGAGGAGGCTGAAGGGAGATCTTACTGCTCTCTGCAACTGCCTGAAAGGAGATTGTAGTGAGGGGGGTGTTGGTCTTTTTTTTTCCCAAGTAACTAGTGATAGGATGAGAGGAAACAGCCTCAGTTTGTGTCAGGGGAGGTTTAACTTGGATATTAGGAAAAGTTTCTTTACTGAAAGAGTGGTCAAGCATTGGAACAGGCTGTCCGGGGAAGTGATGGAGTCACCATCCCTGGAAGCATTTATAAAACCATGTAAAGGTGGCACTTAGGGATATGGTTTGGTAGGCATAGTGGTATTGGCTAGACAGTTGGACTTGATGATGTTGGAGGTCTTTTCCAACCTTAATAAGGATTCTATGATTCTATGAGTCTATCTCGCCTGAAAAGCTTAGGTATAGAAAACAGCATTTTTTGGCAGGTAAGTACGAGTAGTTTTGTTACTGCACCAATAATAATAATAGTTTTGTTTGAAATAGACAGTTAGTGTTTTAATTAGACTAATATTAAACTCTTATCTTTTTTTTTATGTTCTTGCACCCATAATAAGATATTTAGTGCAACATTTACTGCATGTTTTTAAAGACAGAATCTTTCTCTGGTTTTATGAAGGCCAGCTTCTCATCTCTAGCCCTTGTATGCAAAGTTCATCCAAACTGATGCTGTAAGATCCTTATGAACTATATTGTGTTGTTTATTTTCAGGCTTGAATTCAGTGTTTTAAATGTGATTTGTCCACCTTGCCAATAGGACAGTCTACATCTCAGTTTCTCTCTCAGGGAACTAAAAGTTTGCCTAGACTTGTGTAAAACTTGAGCTAGAATATACACATGGATAATAAAATTCAAACTTTAGCTAAAACTATGGATCAGAAAACCACAAGGGGGGTAGTTTCATGTAGTCATCCAATTAGACTTTTCTGAATCTTTAACTAATTCCAGAAGGTATCTAAAATCAATAGTAAAGGTTTTAAAATACAGGAGTCTCTAGGTTCCCAGTTGGAACCACTTTAATCTAGAGAAATAGATGCACATTTCACAGTCAGACTGCCATTGCATATAAACAGAAGATACATAGGGAACAGTGATAGGAACCACAACTTTCTCCTCTCTCACATAAAATGGCTTAAAAGTTATTCTAATAGAAAAACTATACATTCAGTCCTGTCAGCTAATCCACTGATCATCCTCTGACAGTAGGCAGGAAATAATGCTGTGGGGAAAGTATATGAAACAGGAAAAGTATAGTATTCAATGGTACAACCTCTAAGTTGCTGTCAATTAGTAGTCGGGAAGCTTCCTGAACGTTAGGTTGCACCTGAATGATCATGTCAATTTCCTTTTACTTGATCTCAGTTCAACCTCACACATTTGCTTTCCTGCCTGCATAGGAGACTAGCTTCAAAAGAATCGATCAAGTTCCTTCATTTGAGATATCCTATACCTTTGTGAATAGAGTTCTATTTCATGAGATTGAAATCTAGCTATTCCACTTCGGGTCAAGATCCTTTGGTTATTTTGCCAAAGAACAGGTTCTTGTCCAATCTTAAAAAAAACCCAGCATATTGTTCTGAACACTTACTGGTTAGATGCACTAACTGCATCTAACTGCGAAACATGAGTGAAGCTCCCATTGAGACACACAGTTCACTGGCAAAATATATTTGAATAACTGTATTATGATTCATCTGAAGTAATTTTAAAGATTATTATTTTATGGTAAATTGTCAGTTAGGATTATTTTTGTCATCCTCTGAATGTTATGAAAGGTGCTCATCTTCCTTCTAACATGTATTATTGAAGCAAGCTAAGTCACAAAGAGGATAGGGATCTGATTTTAAAAAGCCATTTTTTTTTTCACACCTGTGTATGTAGTTGATATGAACACCTCTTGAAGTATTTACTAAAAAGAATTTTTATTTTTAGAAAATGATTAAAGGCAGAAATGATGGCTTCAGAACCCAATCTTCTGAAAATGTATCTGATTTAAATTCTGACAAATGAGGGTTTCAGAAAAATACTACATAATATATAACTCTTTTTAAAAGATCAAATGTTTTTAACAGTTAGCAATTCTATTTTACCCTTTAGATTTTCAAGAAATAAAATGTTTATATTTTGAATACATAACTTTGCAGTTAAATTGTCTGATTTAAAAAGAAATAAATAACTAAAGGAATAATGAATAGAATCAACATTTTGGCAAATTAGAACAACATGCTATGAAGTCAGAAAGTCCATGCATATTTCAGAAATTAAACAATGCCACGAACATTCCCAGGTATTAGAAATTAATTACCTATATTGTAAAGTTGTTAGAACCGCCCCTGACATGATTTTGAAACAAGGCAACTAGTCTTACCCCAAAGCATTCTTGAACATGTTTCTGAAGTTTATGTGAGCCAGGAACCATTCAGTAACAGGTAGCTTGTACACGACAACCATTGTTTAGAAACTGAAAGTTCCTTAGTATGAAATTGTGTAATTCAATGGCAGAGAGCCTGAGAGTCAGAAAGCAGTCCTAAGCATACCTGAAAACAAAACAAAACAAAACCAATCAAAACCAAATAAAAAGTCCTTTAGAAGTGTTTCTGGCATCCGACTCCTAGGCTCTCAGTCTTTGTAAGTTCTGGCACCAAACCCAATGTCCAGCTCCCAGACCTCTTCTGCTCACTAGATACAGCTTCAAATTCAATAGTGGATCACCTCACCTGCATCCCTCCACACACGTGCACACACAGAGTAATGAGCATATTCACACAGAAAAGAAAGTTAGAAATAAAATTTAATGAGAAAACGGGAAGAAATGTGCAGGGCTCTGCTGGTCAAGTGTACTGCTTAGCTGACAGCTTACTGACTGCTGGTGACTGACTGCTCTTATTCCTCTCCCTCCATTTTCCCAAACCTGTTCCTCCATGATCTGTGTTGGTCTTTCCCCTCCTTTAATCATTTTCCTAGACAACCCATGATAAATCCTGTACAATTCCAAGTGTTCAGTACCAAAATTGCACTCTCCCCAGATACCCCATAGTAAGTGTTACACTTATGCAATAGTCACTCTTAGTTTGAATAGCATTCTGAAGACAGTTTCTCTACTGAATCATCTTAGTAGGTTTTTCTGTAGGGACAATGACATAATCATTCACTTTGTGCTCTTAGGGGTAGTTGGTTTTGGTTATCTGGGTTTCCTGCTTTGATATTTTCTCTATGATCACTGCTTTGTCATTGTTTTTTTTGTTTATTTTTTTGAATAGTCATTAGCTAGACATCCTAATGCTAACCTTTACAGTTAGATATTGGAAAAAAAAAAGCGTGACAGTATTTTATTAAAATATAAATCAAACTATATATTTTGCCTTCTCTATCATAAGTCCAACTGCATGGACGTAATTATGTTTTCTGCAGTACAGATCTGAAAACTCTTGCTAATATAAAAGAGTCAGTTACTTCATTAAATTTAATATTAAGACTTAGATTACACAATAAATGATAGACATTTTCTTTACATACATCCATCAATATAAATGTACGGAGACACAATGAGAAATTATGATTTTGTGGATTAATATTTCTGTTAGTAGAGTACTGGAGTAGAATTAAAAAAAAATCTGATTATGAATTATCAGGTTCACTGCCCTTCTGTAACTACTTTTAAGTTTTGCCTTCCCTGTTAAAAAAAAAAAAAAAAAAAAAAAAAAAAAAATGCAAAACTTAA
>WHYT01014763.1:59515-70014 GCA_009806455.1 Tetrax tetrax | reverse complement strand
GGGGGTGGGAGGGGGAGTGGGAGGAAACCCAAACCTAAACTTCAGTGTGTAGTTTGTGTTGATTTCACAGAAGTTAACCTCTAGGGAAGTCAGTTCTTTGACAGTTCTTTGACAGTTCTTTGAAATTTGAACACCAAACAAAATGGTCATCAACCATGTATACTTGAAACCAGAAACACCAGCCTCCTAAAACTAAAGTGCTTGGCATCCAGTCGACCTTAATTCGTCCCATAGACACCTATAGACAGCTTTTAGAAACCTTGCTTAGTATATGTGAAATTCTACTCATACCACATCAAGGCACAGGGCATACTTAGGCATACAGGATCCTTCATGCTCTACAGAACAACCCTTTCTGCATAAAGCCTATTTACAGTGCTTATTTACACATCTACTGGTTTTGTAGAAAAAGTCATGCAAACTATTGATGTGGATATTCTCAGTGCATTCTTCAAAATGCTGAGAGACACAGTCATTGACCCTTAATAGCATAAGAACTTGATGGACTAGGCCTGGGTAACAGTTTAGAGCTTCATATTTATATTTTTTTCCAAGACTGTAAAGTGGTACTAGTCACACAATAAGTTAAAAAGATTTTTCAGAATGTAATAATTTTTATTTATAATTTTTTTAATAACTTTGAAGAAGTGAGTGACTAGATTTATATATCTTAATCAAGTGAACACTTTTTCCTCAATAGCTGACTAATATATATAGTCCAAATGATGTAAGGTTTTTTTGGAAACGGTTTTATGATATGAAGCCAATTTTTTCACAGTGATAGCTGGCTAAAATATTTTTCAACATCCTATAATTTTAAAAAGAAAATTTTAAAATTTTAAAAAGAAAGTGTGATTTGAAAATGTGTTCTCTGTTAGAGCATTAGTATACTTTTTGACATTGTTTTATAGGTGGAAAAAAAAAAGAAAATAACAGACTCAAGATAATTGTATAATTTCTATGAATTTAAGAAGGATAAAGTTGAACACTAAACAGATTTACTGAATACTAAAAGTTTTCTTAGAAATTAAAATCTGAAATTTTTAAAATACTTTAATGTTCCAAACTTTCATTGACTTTCAATTTGAATTACTTATTCTGCCTTTTGGTCCTTTGAAAACCCACCTATGTTTTGCAAAACTTTGTCACCTCCCTCAATTTGATCTGGATGAAGTCAGATACATGATGAAGTTTTGAAAAATATATTTCTTTGACAAATACTCCAAAACCCCTTAGAAATAGTTTTATAAAATTGGTGGTATATTTAATAAATTATAGTTTTTTACTACCCTTAGTCTCTCTTTATTTCTTTGTGCTGGGTATAGATGCTGTGGTTTATGATCATTTTATTTGATGTGCTAAGTTTACTAAAAGTTGCTAGAAGCCTTAGGGGATAAAAAGCGTGTGGAGGAAAATGGTAAATGATGTGTGATGTTGGTGACCCAATGGATCTCTTATATGTGACTGTGCTGCATATCAATGCAGAGCACGGATCTATTCTGTCAGTTATGAAAGAATAAAATATAGGAATTACAATTTATTTTTTTTTTATTGACAGCTATTTCTCCTTTGATTTATTTTATTTCACTTTCTTTTCTTTCTGAGTTTACTACTGGCTTACATTTTGACTTTGTAATGCCTAATTTAAGAATTTGAAATCTTCTGAACTCTGTTTGTTCATAGGTAAACAACAAGCAGGTACAAGAAAGACAAATACCTGGAGTCTCAGAAAAGGAGCTGGATTAAAAATATGCTGTGTACTCCTGCACAGTTATCCAGGGCAAGTCTATAACATGATAATCAGACTGAATAAGGCCAGCTTAAAACTAGTAACAGAGTAAATGGCGTGTTAGGATAATAGGATGCTGACAGGATGGATGCCCCGCAGCTGAATCTCTCTTCTCTTCCTGGAAGATTTTGTAATGGAGAACTAAGCATTGTCTACCTCAGGCTTGCTCAGTCAGAATGTATTTCTGCAGATGAAGCTGCTGATATGACAAGTAAAGGCGCAGGGGTAAGTCTTATAAAGCCTTAGTGCTTGCAGGCATGAGTCCCGGCACTACGAGCAGGCAGGGTCAGTGCTGTATCCTCTAGACAGGAACAAATAGAAAAGTCTATGTAGGTATAGAACAACAGCTGACACAAAAATAACTCAAGCATTATACTGTAGGGTCTGGTGTTACTATTGAAAAATGAGTCCCTTAGGGGCCTGCAAGGAAAAAACTCGATATGCAAATCTGCTAAGTCTTTGGAAAGCATAGCACACTGGAAAAATATACACAAAAAAAAAGGTCTGAGAGATTTATTACCATACAAGATCTCACTCCCTAATAGCAGGGCTAATAATAAACATCAGACAAGTAAATGGTAAATCAGAAAAAGTAAACAGTAGAGATGATGCTTTTAAAATTTTCTGAGTGCATCTTACACAGACAAATCAAAAATTGCCCTTTCCAGGCAAAATGTACTTTAAAAGTTTTAATTTAACAGAATACAGCTTTATAAAAAACACTTCTACTACAAAGCAGGTAGGATTCAGTGATCCAGTTAATCTTATAAATGAACATTTTCTATGTGCTTGTTGACAAGCAGGACATTAACAAGGTATTTATTTTTTTTAAAAAAAGGAAGGGAATGAAATAAACAATATGAATATTGTTTTACACTAATGCATCTTCATTGCTTGCTAGAAGTAACATCACAGTCGAGTAAGCAGTTCCATGAATGCTGGATTTAATGATATGTCATTTTATGGATTAGCCATTATCTTGGGGTTCAGCTTTCTATCTAAGAAGGCAAAAGCTTCAATCAAGAGATAGTAACTGGTTGCTAATATTGCGATAATTTTAAAAGATCTCTGTTGGTTCTTTGTTGTCCAGTAATGACTGTTATCTTTACCATAATCAGAACATACTGAGAGTATCTTTCCCATACTTGGTCACTTGTATTGATGAAATACAGAAAAATACAATTATCATTGAGAATCTTATATTTATGTCAATTTTATGAAATAATTGGTAAATTGGAAGTTAAATGTTATCTCATGCTTTTTCTCTTGCTCTCCCCCCTTCCCTTTTTGTCCCTCTCTCTCATAAAGCAGAAGCTTAAGCTAGAGGGCTTATTTTTTTTTCTGTTTTTTAAACTTAGAGATGAATTTATGTCCTATGGCCTTCTCCTGTTTTCTTGCTTTAAGGGTCTTCAAGTATTTTATAGATTTTTTTTTTTTTAAATAGACAATTCTTTTAGAAGCTCCCATTCTGTGTAAAAGGATCTGTATCATCTTTCTGTGGAGTATTGGTTTTTTAGTAAAATCTTGTGAAGGATAACAATCTGAATTAACCTATGTCAAAAAGTGTTCTCTGAATTTATGTGCATCTCATTGTATTTTCCTGAATTCGGAGAGAGTTGCCTTGGGAATACTATATTTTAACCAATGGAAAAACTAGTACTAAGTTTCATCTGTGCAGCAACACTTAAGTCAACAGGTGCCAGCTGATGAGTGCAAGTGTCTGTACCTTACCCAAACAAGGTGTGTGTGGAGTGTGTGCATGTGTAGTCACTGGCAAACTCCAAGCTGGACCAGTAAGGTAGGAGGCCTCAAGTCCAGGCAGGGGTATCAGGCAAGTGAAGGTTCTGTGCTGATATTTGGTGGTACCTGCGAATATGGAGTGGAGTGTCTGTGGGACGAGTGTGTGAGTTCTGCATGATTGCTAGTGAGTATCAAGCTGGACCAGCCGGTGAGTTGGGCACCTGTGGAGCCTTGCTAGTGTCTTCTGTGCATATGTATGTGTGCATTTGGGGAACGTGCTCAGCTTCACTACTGTCTGAACTTGCAAAGGGGAAAGTGGCAGCTGCATCTCTCAGCCTCATGTCCCCAGGCACCGGACTGGGCTCCAGGAGCTAGGCAAGAAGAACTCCTCCTCCTGCTGTAGCTGCTCCTAATATATTTTAACACTCAGATTATGAGGAACATTTAAGAATTTTTTTTTTTTTTTTTGCCATGGCTATGGATACTATCCCCTAAATTGTAAAATTAATAATCGGTAAATTTCCAACTAATTATAAAACTAAAATACAAGCACAATTATTTCTAAATACAAGGTCTTTCATGCTTGATAATTTAATTTTTACTTAGGTGCACAGTTAATATTAGCCTCTGTTTCATCTGTAAAACTCCATGTGTTGTTTGTTGCTTCCTGGTTATTCTGGCTGGTAACCTCTGTTCTTAAATAGTCCAATTTACTCCAAAAAAAGCTACAAGAAATCATAGACATGAGAATTAATAGTTGTCTGTAAGAGATTGTTTCAATTTAATTTGGATTTCAGGAGTTCATTAGACTTTTATTGGAGTGTGACTTTTTTTTTTTTTTTCTTTTTAATGAGTACTGCTAAAGGAATTATATTCAGAAATGCTGAATGGTTATAGGACTCCAAATTGACTACAGCTTTGACGTGGTTGTTCCTGGGCCATTCTTCTAGTTAGCTCCCCGAACAAAAGCTAAAAGTCTTTTACTTTAAAAAGACAAGTTTTATTACAATACAGGAATCCTTAACTTTTTTAAAACAGTCTCAAAGGACCAGGAAGGAAAGAACAAAAATTTAAAAGTGGTTATATATTATCTCCTTAAACTTTGTATAGGTCCCTTGTTTTTGAGTCTTTGCTTCTAGGCACTGCTTTTGCTAACCTTCTGACTTTCCTAGTTGCAGCAACACTTTTTTTTTTTTTTTTAATCTCTGAAGCATACCTTTTTTACCGTTTGCTCTACTTAACAGTTTCTCAGTCTTTGCATCATCTAAAGGATCCCACTCTGTTGAGACTTCTTTCCACTTACTCTTCATCCAGTAGTTATTTGAACTTCCTCTTCCCTATATACAGTACCTCAGCATGATAATGTATAATCTCTTGTATCCATTTCCTCTTTTTGCATTTGACCACATAGACATTATAGACAGTAAGAATCCACTCTGCATAATCAGATGAATAGCAAGAGCTATTTGGCTCAACAAAATATTTAACTAATATCAGGTTAGTTGAATAACATTTTTATGCTCTACCAAATACACTAACTAGATATCCATTGATTGTAATGGGAGTTAACATTTGATGTAAATTTAGTCACTGAGATAAGAGTTAAATTTGAGTTTCTGAAACTATGAGAATTTCACTCAATTTTCCTGTTGGAAAATTTCATTAGTGTAGTTACATAACAGTTTTGGATGATGAAAGTTTTCTTTGACATATCCGTAGTTACCTCTATAAAATTTGAATTTTCAGTGTTTTTTTTTCCCTCTGTACTTATTATACATGCAGGGGAAGGAAGCAGAGAAAATCAGAGAAAAGTTAAGCTCGGGAAGAAGGAAGGGGTGTAGGGAAGGTCTTTTTAAGATTTGGCTTAATTTCTCATTATCCTACTCTGATTTGATTGGCAGTAAATCAAACCAATTTCCCCAGGTAGAGTCTGTTTTGCCTGTGATAGCAATTCTTGAGTAGTGTCTTCTTGTCCTTATCTCGACCTATGAGCCTTTTGTTATATTTTCTTTCCCCTGTTCACCTGAGGTGGGCAGTGAGGCTTTGGTGGGCACTTGGCATCCAGCCAAGGTCAACCCACCACATTATCTAATGAAACCATTTCTTTTTTTATATTAATGAAAAAAGATGCAAATGTTAAAACATGGGTACCATGGGCTAACTTGTGACGGATGACCTGGTTACAAAATACCCACAATATGTTGTGGACATGTTGTCCCAAATCTGGGTCCATTTACCCAGTGTGCAGCACGCCAATCTTACACACACACAGAGCAGAGGTATTTATTTATTTTATTTCTGAGTAGAGAGAGGTGGTAATTCCCAAAAGTTAGCACCTGCTTACAATAGCAGTATTTTTACAATTCAGAATAAGAGTTCTGCCTTTTGGTGGCACCTACTTAACTACAATTGGTTAGTTCTTTTCTTAAGTTAGTTTAAAGATACAGTACTTCTTAAATTTATTATGTGTGCTTGGTGAGTAGGGTTCTTTATCTGAGGAAGGGGTGATTTTTAGCACTAGAGATGTGATTTTCATATTATAATGAGAGAGTTCATGTTGAGGACATTAATTAGTGGAAGTTTGTTGACCATTCATGACCTTTATCCTCTGGCACTTGAAGCACGACCTCCTCCTTCTTCTTCACTGACCTGGGTGTCTGCAGAGTTGTTTCTCTCACATATTCTCACTCCTCTCTCCAGCTTCAGGTTGTTACACAGTTTTTCCCCTCCCCTTCTTAAATATGTTATCCCAGAAGTGCTACCACCATCACCATCACTGTTCAGAGAGAGCTAAAATATCCCTGTATTGGTCATAAATCAAGAAAAGCACCATAGGAATCGCTGTGAAGAAAACTAACTCTATCCCAGAGAAAATCAGTACAACTTAATTCCTTTGTTAGTATAATTGTAATTTAAGACAGGATATATTATACAATGTATTTTATTTAAGGATTTAGTTTTTAAATCTTTCTGTTGGTTTGTAAGTATGATAGAATCAAAGAATATTTGGAGCTGGAAGGGAATTTAAAGATCACCTAGCTCCAAGCACCCCACCATGTGAAGGGACACCTTCCACTTGACCAGGTTGCTCAAAACCCCATCCAATCTGGCCTTGAACACTTCCAGGGATGGGGCATCTGTAACTTCTCCGAGCAACCTATTCCAGTGTCTCATCACCCTCACAGTAAATAACTTCCTCCTTATGTCTAATCTAAACCTACTCTCTTTCCGTTTAAAGCCATTACCCCTTGTCCTATCACTACATACCTAAAACCAGTCAGATTCTAAATTGAGATGCCTTTTATTTATTTGCCTATTTACACCTATGTCATTATGTGAGTATAAATCCAGCCACTTCAAGTAGACTTGTTGCTGTGCATTCTTTCGCTCCGATCAACATTTGAAGTAATAGCATGGAAAAAAACCCTTTTTTTTCTTAATTATACGCTGAAATCTGGAATTATCCACTGGAATCTTCTCAGTAAAATCTTTTCCTTCATTATGTGGGAGGAGTTTTTATCATCTCTGGTCAGCTGCTTGGGGGTGATCCAGTTTAGTTTGTTCTGGATCCTGTAGATAATTTCTCATATGTTGTCCAGCAACTCAGCATATATTTTGAACTGCAATTTCTTGATTATTTTTAATAACTTTACAATGTTCTGGAGGTAGAAGACTCCTGTTTGTGATAACAATCACGAACTTCCACTTTTCTGTGTGGAAGATTACAACAGTTTCAAACTTGTCAGAACCTTGTGTAAGCAGGAACTATGATGTGGATCTACTCAGATCTTGTCAGTGATTATCTTGAAGAAGGCATAAGCTTATTTTTGTTGAATTAAATACATAAACTAGATAAAATTCAAACTGTTTAGCTAAGATTTTATAAACATTAAAATTTGCTCTTTGAATCTTTTTCTATTCAGAGATACAGACTTACCTTATTTCTTTACACAAACTGGAGACTCTCACTCTTATCTCTCCTTTTCATTTCTGTTAATATTTTGATTTACAATTGTCAAACTATCTTCTTGAAATATATTTATAATTATAATGTATACTATTTAAATGAAATCTAGTATTCCTATGATACTATGACTGTATCAACCAATTTGGACTTGCTTACTATGGTATTCTTCACATTGTCTAACTCTTTTTTACAGTCCTTTCCTTCCACATGAGAATTTTTCTAAAAATATGAATAATTTATTCACCAGAACAGTATCTTCCATGCTAAATTGTCACTGCCTCAAACTATGCTGACTTCAGAATGTGTTAGGCTTGATACAGCTGTCCTCCACAGTTGTACACAAAGATCCTTTTAATGAGAAGTGGCACGGACAAAAGTGGTTGTTGTGGTTACTGTGCACACTTTGCAGGTACACAGTCATCTGAAACAGGCATGTCTCAGACACATTTCTGAGCACATTTTGTTTTACATTTCACCCTTAATGGTATGAAAATTGTCAACTTTCTAGAACTAATGATTCCTTTATATGACAGTAACATGTTAAAAGATTTTACTCAGCAAAGAATAATGCCTCCTCAGACTTGAGTTAACTCAAGATCATAATGTAGGTTTTAATGTATTGTTGTCTGTATTAAGGATTTTTCACTGTAATGGCAGAATTACAAAAGACAGAGGGAAAACTATATATATATTTTTTTAACTTTAACAAGACTTCTTCACTTTGATTTTATTTGCAGTATTACAAAAGGAAAAAAAAAATATGTTCTGGAGAGATACTTTTTCTAAAAATATCGAAGGGGGAAAAAAACAGCATTTTTTTTTCTTTTTTTTTTCTTTTTTTTCTTTTTTCTTTTTACAAAATTTTTGCTAGATTAATTACAGTATTTTTACTCTATTCTTATGTAGCATTACAAAAGCCCCCTTATATTGAACTTCTGGCTGTCCATGTAGCCTGTTGAAGTTGATAAAAGGATCTTGCCTTTTTTTTTTTTGGACACTGAAATACAAACTGCCAGTAATGTAACGCAACATTCCTGTTGCAGTACAAAAAAAGATATGTACAAGGCTCATGCATAATTCAAAATAATCTACTCCATGAACGATCAGGATATCAAAAAAACTTCTGATTGCTCTTTTGTTAGAATCAGAGGAATTCACATTTTTGGTTGATACTCTGTAAAGAGAGAAAATGTCTAAAAGATAGATAGAAAAGCTGAAATGTAAGTTATAGTATTTTTAGAGTACATTTAAGGCAGTGGATTATATATTTACACTGGTTGACACATAATTCCTGGGACAAAGTCTCTTTTGATCTCTCACAAATTCTAGAAGAAAAATAATTATAACTAAAGATTCATTCAAATATTTTACTGAAGTATCAGGAGTGGTTTGACCAAGGATGTCCTGAGATAAAAGTGAAAATTTAAAGTGCACACACGAGACAGAAGTACAAAAAATTGCAGGCAATTTTCACTTGCATTAATCAAAGATGGCATCTCCTATTACTGCTGCAGCTCTGCTGTTGGCTGATAAGAGGGTTGCTATGACCTTATGAACTAAAGTACATAAGTCAAAATGGAGCAAGTATATTGAATTCTTTTTTCAAGTAAGGGATACTAAAACTTATATGGACAGGAATCTTATTTGTGTTAAGAAACCTATCAGCATCTTAGCTGAAAAAAAAAGTGATCTCTGATGGTCAGTGATGTTTCTTTTCAGTGCTTTTGGATACTTTGCACCTTAATCTTAGCAGGGTTTTTTGTTTATTTGATTTTTTTTTTTAATCTTAAAGGCAATTTCTTATTATGAGCCTTGCCCTCTGATACAAATGTGAAATTATTTACCTTTTTTCCCTTTTTTTTTTTTTTAGTGAAATTACCCTAGATAAACATTAACAGTAATTTAAATACATATTTGAGATGGTCTAGTTTTCAGAATTCCTCAGTTCTTTACATGTGCCCTCTTCTCATGATTTTTTTTTAAGAGGCACAGCCTGTTTCTGTCTTTGAAAAGAGTGGCACTGATTTCAACCAGTTAGTCTTCTGTATGTGGGGTTTTTTTTCTTTATTTCTTTAAGAGCTTGTATCAACATCTATATCTATGTTTATATCTGTCTATCTGTATCTATAGCTCTACATCCACACAGATGCATGCACACAAAGACAACTTTTATTTCTATGTCAATAGTTTTACCATGAAATTGTATTTTTATATCAGTGTTGTTTACATAAATATTATATAAAAACAAATCTCTGTACATTCATTACTTTCACTCTAGCCATAAATAACCTTAAAGTGCTAGGATAGAGTTTCAAGCCTTATCTCTGAACAGGAACAAAATCCATGTGCTTGTTTTTGCAGAGAGTTTTCAAAGATCAAAAGGTTGATTACTTGATCATATCCTTGTCACCAGAGAGAGAAAGCTTCCATGTATCTCCATGACTTCCTCTAATACTGAGCAAAAAATATCTAAACAGTAGTAGCTAAGCATCCAGTGTGCACAGACTACCAGTTTTGTTGAGCTACAATATACTTTGTTGCCTTTGAGGTATCTTGTACTTCCCTGGACAAACCCTCACTGAAACTGGGCCATAATGGGAGGCAATGGTTTCCTTTGACGTGCCTGATGCCCGCTAATAATTCCAGATGAACTGAATAGACACTTGTAGAATGAAAAGAGTAGTGGTGCCACAAAGACATCAATCATGGGCTGAATGAAGTGGTGCTTAGGTAGGTGCTTTTTTTTTCACACTTCTCTGTCTACACTAGAAATGCAGATATAACACGGAGGAACCTGACTGTACTAGCTGCCCTTTACTTTCAGATCAGGTAGCCTAGAGAAGGAAAGCTCCTTAATTATATATATTCCTACAGAAAATCCCCAGGTTCTCCTGGAGGCAAGAACTGCAATGGCAGAGTCTTTGCAGAATTACTTTTCCTTCCTTGGATAACGTTTGTATATTTGTTGTTCCTTCAAGCCTTTTTTTTTTTTTTTTTTTTTTT
>WHYT01014763.1:34337-47716 GCA_009806455.1 Tetrax tetrax | reverse complement strand
AAAAAAAAAAAAAATAAAAAATCTTTCAGAATTTGGTCCTAATCAATATAATTTTGTAAAATCTTGTAAGAGGTCAAACATATTTTTAAACTACTTCTCACCAGTGATTCATGGGTAAATTTCATGTGCGTAGGTAATGTCAGAAAAAAAAAAAGGATTAAAAAAAATGAAGCACATAAAACCCTGTAAAAATCTCTTTTAAATGTTGAAAATAATAATTGCACAGGCACTGCTGTCTGGAGAATCAGAAACAGATTTACCTCTCAGAACTCCCAGGTTTTCATGAAATTGAAAAAAAAAAAACCCTTTTTTTAAATGAGAAAAACTATTTTGTTATTTCTGTTATTACACAGAAAAAAAAAAGTTCCTATTCTCTATTGATTGAAGTGACATACCAGTAATTTCAGAAACTGGAGTACTTTTCAACGTGAGGGAAAAAAATTAGCTGAGGCTTTGAAATAGGATCAAGTATCTGGAGATGTCATTGAACCTTAGGGCACTCTGGAAATCCTCAGCTAACATGGAATACAGCTGCCTTCATGAAAATAATGAAAACATGGAAAAATCAATAGGGAAAAGAAGAAGATTACAGTTAGGCTGGCATGGAACCAGACATGATGACATCATCAATATGAGAGAGGCACAGGAGAAATTAAAATAATTTCCATTTTTAAAATAGATTCTATTCCCCTCAGCCTCATCTATATCTCATAGTTTCCCAAAGTTTGTCAGTTCAATCTGCAGCATTTCTGTTACTCCTCTAATTTAGTTCTCAAGTAATAAACTGAAGGATCTCTAAGCAGAAGCATTTAATGAATAATTTTAAAACTCCATCTCCTTGGAATGGTTTTGTTTCTACAGAGTCATGTCAGTAGGAACCCAGCACCTGCCCCTGAACAGAGAGTTAGTCTTTAAAAGCAAGTCAAGCTGGAAAGCATATCGTGGAATAGAACATCACTTCAGCCTCTTCCCCTTTCAAATAAATTAAAAAAGATTTTATTGCAGTTGAAAATGTCATTATCATCAAAGTCTTATTTTGTCACAACAGAACAAGATCAATTTCTTAGAGACACTGCAGTAGGTTTGCTGTTTTATGTTGTTCTCCTTTCCTCAAAGCTGGAAGCAATCCTTGACAAATTCACATCACTTGCTTGTGAGTTAAAAACCAAGGATGGGGAATGCTACTGCAGAGCAGTACTTAAATGTATTACTAGAATATAACTTCAAGTAAGAAAGCAAATCTTCTCTAGCAACCCCTGAGAAGGATCGAATGAACACAACTCCCAGATATGTAGGGGGGAAAAAAAAAAAAAAAAAAAAAAAAGTTTTGGCTTCTTTTTCTCTGCAGATTATAAATTAATCTTACAGTGGCTAGCTTATGCTCAAGCATCTGTCGTAGGGCAAGTAGGAGCGAGGTAGACACAATGACACAACCACATGCAACCACACAATCACTCACTAACATACGATCTAAAAATTTCTTTAGTCAACAGGATGGCATCAGTGGCAAGATAGAAATTTCACTTCTAGAATTTCTGTTCCTCCCACCCCCAACTCAGACTTCCAATCTATCTCTGATCAATATCATAGATGCAGTGGAATGGTACAGTCTTTATGACCAGACAGGTTGTCAGGTCCTGGCTATTCCTGTAATGGCTCTACCTTGAGCTCAGCCTTCTACACAGCATCAGATGTCCAGGATATCTCCTCCTGCCCTCTTCAGAGGCCATTGTTTTAATCGTTTATTGCTTTTATTGACTGTTGATATAAACTGCCAATGGCTTTGCTAATCAGGCAGCTGAAAGCCAAACTTATGGACTTTCTTGATAACTATGTCCAACCCAATTGTCTCCAGGTTTTCCATCACCCTATGATCTCCTATCCCAAATATGTTACAAAAATGCAAATTTAGGAGCATCTCTAGAAAAAAATGTTCATCCATTTTGTTTTTTTTTTTTGTTTTCCAGCTCATATCAGATAGATTATGTAGTTAGGTAGATCTTTAGTTAGAACTGAAGAGATGTATTCAATGTTTAATTTATCTGGGCAGTGCTTTTGAGTTGATTTCATGCTGTAGCAGGTGTCTAATTACTAATATTGTTAATAGGTAGTATTTAGTATTAGTTGGGATGGATCTCAGTATCACTGTCAAGAAACATATATTAGTATAAATAAAAAAGGAAAAAGCAGTAGAAAATAAATGGATAAAACAATTTAAAGTGACACTTTGGAGGATAATATATTTATTACATGAATACAAATGCAACTAAATGACAAGCTGGAAACAATACAGATTATATAAGTAATAAAACATGCTGATAAAGAGTGTATGTCTCCTCAGGTCCTGCCTAAGCTAGAGCCTTGTGGATATTACAGAACTCATTTCTCTATGATGAAGGATGCTGCTTGAAATCATACTACTAACCAGTCCTTATGTAAATGGACAAAGTCCCAGGTCTTCACTGATGAGGGCTTAGATATTCATCTTGTGTGTACACAATAATATTGTGGATACTAAGTTTAGGATCTGATGATTAGGTTTCCCTACAGCTTAGAATTACGTCTTCTTTCTTTTCAGAACTTAAATTTGTTTAAAAACTTAACCTGTGAATGTTCATATTCTGATTGAAAATGCTGACGTTATTGAAAATGGTTTTGATTTTCACATTATCTTTTCAGTAATAATGACAACAAAGCAAATTATAATACCTTACAATCTACCTACAATTATATGTATATATTTTTTTTTTCCTACATATGTTCTGTAGTTCTTTATAGAGGAAGTATCTCACAGTGTCTTTACTATGTGGGCATGGAAATTTTATTTCACAATGAATTAATTATTAGTCCCATTTTAAAATAGGAAGCTTCTCTGCTTACTAATACTGTTGCTTTTTTTTTTTTTTTTAAGTATAGAAACACAGAACAAAGTAATTTAAGTAGGTTTTGTAGCATCGTTAAATTACAGACCGGTTGTAAGAACATATTGCTGTAGGAATAAATTTCTTGTTCCTGTTAAAAAGTTGTAGAAATGCTATGAAGGCAAGAAATGAGATAAGATCTCTTTATACCAGAGTTTGCCAGCAACATTGCAAAGTTGTTTGTGAATTAAATATGTTGCAATGCATTTCTGTAGTAAAGCTGTGTTCCTTTCCCCCTCCCATGCAGATTTTCCTTTCAGAAATCTTCCACCTGGATAAAATCAATACAGAATTATGGATGGAAAATCCAAATGATATTTTAAATTAATTATCACATTTCTCCTTCCCTATAAATGTTTACTCAACTTCTGTGAAACATTTTCTGTCTTTCTTGTGTCAGCTTCTAAGTGCCATGTATATACCTATTGCATATATATATATATATCTCTACACTTAATCAGACTGCAATCTTATGGTTTTCTGTTTTCTGTTTGTTTGTTTTTGTTTTTTTTTTTAACTAGAAAGATTGCATAAGTAGAACCATGTGAAGCTATGATTAGGTATCAAGTAAAATCTGTCTAGACACAGACATTGGATAGCTCGGCTTATTTACATACAATATGAGAATGACAATGCTGACGTAAATCACCTTTATGTTTGTTTAACTGTAGCATTACTGGTTGTATGGCACTTGCCTCTGCTACTCTGGCGTATTGACATTTTACTGACAGTAAATCTTAACTCTCTAAGCTACTTTTAGAAGTTTGTAATATAAGAAGTAAACTTACAAATTAGAACTCTCTGGGTTAAACCTGAATTCAATTGATGGATACAGTAGTATATAACAGAAGTAATAAGGAACATACTAAATATTACTTAAAATATTAACTGTGGAAAACATGAATAATAATTAGCAGCGTTAGTGTTTCCAGTAGATATAGCATCCATATGATGCATCAGAGACTTTAGAAGTCAATCTGTATTCCACACTAGATGAATTACATTTATATTTCAGGTAATTACATTATTATACCTGCAGACAGCCATCAATCGCCTTCTGATCTACAAGTCATGGATCATTGCTATGAGGATTTTATTAAATTGGTAAAGAAAAACTTTGAACTTCTTTGAAGAAGATGACATTTTACCTGCAGAAAGATAATATAATAAAGTACTGTTGCTATCACAAATAAATGGACAATGAGTACACTTTTGAAGCAAAAGGGTAATTAAAGCCAAAATTGATGTAAATAATACAGACTACTGGCTGATTTTTCTTATTTATTTAATGTTTTATTTAATTTTTCCTACTTAACCCAAGGCTTGGAAGGATTTCAACATCTATGAGGTTTAAACCATCTATTCTTGTCTACCTTTTACTGCCAACAAATCTGGTAATATCTCTTTAGACAATTAAAAACAACAATAACTCATTTACCTTTGTAATATTTGCAATATAAGTATGCAGACAGCTAACTAAATGGCTATAAACTAAGTCATGCATAAAATCAATATTCCATACTTTCATTAATTTTCTCCTCAAAAATGTTTTAATAAAACATTCATCTAAGCAAAGTTTATTGTACTACCTACTATTACATGCCTTATATTTAAAAGGACTTATTTGTATTCTACTATTGTATAATGCAGAACTAATAAATTAGTATAAAAAAACAAATCTTACTTAAAATTTTTTTCTTCCTCATCTCTTCTTACATTTTGCCTTTTCCAAAAGAAAACAAAGCAGAAATTTTAAATAACTGTTTCAGAAGGATTGAAATGAGCCATCAAAACAAGAGCAGAGAGATGCAGTGAGAGAAGAGACAGAAAATAACACATATTCTTCTATTTTAATTTAAGAAGCTCTTCATTGATTTCAATTAAGTGAAGACCAATAGAAGAATGAGATTAAAAAAGTGAGTTAATCAATATAAAGTTATTTGCTTTATGATTTATACTACATTTTTATTATTTAATTAAACTCATTAAAATAATTTTCCTTTTTATTTTTTTTAATCATAGAATCATATAATAGTATTAATTGGAAAGGACCTTTAAAGATCATCTAGTGCAACCTCCCTGCAAGGAGCAGAGACATCTTTAACTACTTCAGATCACTCAGAGCCCCATCCAACCTGGCCTTGAATGTTTCCAGCGATGGGACATCTACTACCTTTCCAAGCAACCTGTTTTTTACATTTCACAACCTTCATTTTAAAAATGTCTTAGAACCATAGAATCATAGAATGGTTGGGGTTGGAAGGGACCTTCAAAGGTCATCTAGTCCAACCCCACTGCAAAGAGCAGGGATATCCCTGACTAGATCAGGTTGCTCAGAGCCTCATCCAACCCAGCCTTGAATGTTTCCAGGGATGAATGTCTTATGTCTAACCTAAATCTAACTTCTTCCAGTTTAAAGCCATTACCCTTTATCCTGTCACTACATGTCCTTGACAAAAATCCCTCTCCAGCTTTCTCATAAGCCCCTTTAGATGCTGGAAGGCTACTGTAGTGTCTCCTGGAACCTACTCTTCTCCAGGCTGAAGAACCCCAAGTGTCTCAGCCTTTCTATGTAGAAGAGAAGCTTCAGCCCTGGGCTGGGCTTTCTTCTGAAATTCTATATTTATTCTATTCCTCTGTCCTTGTAAAAGTTAAGGGGTTTTTTAACTCTTGATTGTGATACAATAGACTTTTCTCATTCTTTCTTTTCTCAGAAGTATCTGAGCTGTTGAGAAGTGGCCAGGAGAAGTAAATGAAATAATGAATGAAAGAAGAAGAAAAGAAGGGACCCGATTATCAAAAATTCCTTTTTTTTTTTTTTTGAGGAGGAATCCAATACATTAATGAAAAAAGTTGAATCTATATTACCATTAATACTGACATAGGCTTCTTCTGCGGCCTTCCCATGAAAGAATAAGTTGAATTAATACAAAATACTGTTAGATGGTATTAAAACAGCCGTATGGTGATATAAGATTCCGTTTAGGAGAAACCTTCAGTTTTAAATACTGTTCCACTCCAGTCATCTTTCTCTTAATCTTCTGTTTCCTAAAGTCATATACATATGACTACATACATCATATTTGTAAATATTCATTTACAAATCCTGGGCATCACTAGACTATCAACAGCCAGGAAACTTTTAACAACAAATCTGCTTTTACAATAGAAATTCTTTATGAGATTCTGCTTATGTAGGAATAAATGTCTACTACATGAACATCTGCATATTAGCTATTTACTCTCAGCTCCCTTTATAAATGTCAGAGAAAAAGAAATATTTCTCGGGCATGATCCCAAAGACATCTAAAATAGGTCAGAGAAATCATGCCCTTATATTCTTATTTCTGTGTAATGGCTATAAAGGGAGCCTGAAATAGCTAATTTAGATACGTATATCTACGTTTATATGGATGAATCGCACATCAAAATCAGTCTTTGCTGCTCTGCTTTTGCAATAGGAACAGTATGAGTGAGCCTTCAGAGGGAAAATGTAATTTGCTTTATTAGCCTAGAACCGTTAAAGGAACCAGTTCTGCATTAACTATAAAGAGTGGAATTCTGAAAAACAGTAATTTCTTTTACACGGGTTACATTGAGAGATGACTGTCTTGAGGATAAGTTGAACTTCTTCTAAGTTCCTGTGGGGAAAAGACGTTTGATTGAAGATCAGCAGAATGTTCAGTTGTAAAAAAAAAAGCAAGATAATCTCCAAAAATATTATTCTTAAATAATTGTAATCTTTTGGAAAAAAAGGTAGGATTTGTAGTCAGATTTCTGCAGAATAATATGGTCTTTTGTAAATGCTGAGTATGTTTTAAAGTAAAAGATGGAGCTATATTTCTGCTGTATAAAATTCAACATAATTATGGTCAGAGGAACAAAGTCTAGCTTTAAATAGCAAAAAATCCGCAAAACCAAATCATAACAGTTTTGTGTTCACTCCTAAGATATCCTCTAGTGCGCAGTTTTAGTTCTAATCATTGTCATTCTTGGGTAAAAAAAAGCACAGCCTCTTTAGTTATTGATTCTCATAACAGTCTATAAACATGAACAAAGATGCTTATTGCCTCTAGTGGAAGATTTGTGGTAAAAAAACCCACTTAAAATATTCTGATCTAAAAAAAAATAATGTTAAAGATGTTATTTATCTAAACTGATGTTATTAAAACTGACTTATCCAACTTATAAAACTTTGTAAGTAGTCTGGAGCCGTCTATAAATGCAGCACAACAGTTTGTATTGATTACATGACTGATTACACTAAGACGCAAAGTGCTTTATTTGTAAAACATTTAATCTATGCACCAGTGCAAACTAGGGGCTAACTGGCTGGAGAATATCTTGTCAAAAAAGACATTGAGCTTCCTGGTGCTCTGGTTGACCACGAGTGACCTAATTGCCCTTGTGGCAAAGAAGGTGAACCGCCTCCTGAGAGGTGATCCTCTCTACTCAGCAGTGGTGAGATACTTCCAGAGTGCTGCATTCAGCTCTGGGCTCCTCAGTAGAAAGAGATACATAGATCTACTGGAGCAAGTCAATGAAAGGTAACAAAAACTATTAAGATTTTTCAGTATACTACATACAAGGACAGGCTGAGAAAGTTGAGACTACTGAAACTGGGAAGAGAAGGCTTAGGGGGGATCTTATTAGTGTTCATAAATACCTGATGGGTGACAGTAAAGAAGATGAAGCCACACTCTGAGTAGTACTCAGTGAAAAGGCAAAAGCAATGGATGCAAACTAAAAAAAAAACAAAAAAAATTCCTTTAAAAATGATAAAACAATATTTTTTTTACTGTGAAGGCAATGAAATATGAGGACAGACTGACCAGAGAAAACAATCATAGAATAGTTTGGGAAAGTGACCTTTAAAGGTCATCTAGTCCGATCCCTCTGAAAGGAGCCAGGACATCTCCAACTAGATCAGGTTGCTCAGGGCCCTGTCCAACCCGGCCATGAATGTTTCCAAGAATGGTGTATCTACCGCCTCTCCAGGCAATCTGTTCCAATGTTCCACCCCCTGCATTGTAAAAAATTTCTTCCTTCCATCTAATCTAATCTACTTTCTATTTTAAAACCACTACTCCTTGTCCTGTCACAACAGGCCTTGTTAATGAGTTTCTCCCTGTTTCTTACAAGCCCCCTTTAAGTACTGGAAGACCGCTATAAGGTCTCCCTGGAGCCTTCTCTTCTTCAGGCTGAACAACCCCAATTCTCTCAACTTTTCTTCATAGGAAATGTACTTCAGCCCTCTGATCATCTTCATGGCCCTCTTCCAGACCCTCTCCAACTGGTCAATGTCCTTCTTATGTTGTGAGTTCCAGAGCTGGACGCAGTACTCCAGGTGGGGTCTCAGGAGAGCAGAGTAGAGGGGCAGAATCACCTCTCTCGACCTACTAGCCACACTTTTATTTTGATGCAGTCCAGGATGTAATTGGCTTTCTGGGCTGCAAGCAAACACTGCCGGCTCATGTTGAGCTTCTCATCCACCAGCCCTCCCAAGTCCTTATCCTCAGGACTGCTCTCAATCCATTCTCTGCCCAGCCTGTATTTGTGCTTGGGATTGACCCGACCCATGTGCAGGGCCTTGCACTTAGCCTTGTTGCCCTTCATGAGGTTTGCATGGGCCCACCTCTCCAGCCTGTCAAGTTCCCTTCCCCTCCAGCATGTTGACAGCACCACACAGCTTGGTGTCATTGGTGAACTTGCTGAGAGTGCACTCTGTTCAACTGTCCATGTCACTGACAAAAATATTAAACAGAGTTGGTCCCAACACCAACCCATGAGGAACACCATTCATCACCAGTCTCCAGCTGAACAGCTGTTGACCGCAGCTGCTTGAGTGTGGTCATGCAGCCAATTCTTTATACACCAAGTGATCCATCCATCAAACCCATGTCTCTGCAGGTTAGAGAGAAGGATGTCGTGCAGGACAGTGTCAAATGCGTTGCACAAGTTCAATCAAATGACATCACTTGGTTGTCCCTTATCCACTGATGCTGTAACGCCATCAAAGAAGGCCACCAAATTGGTCAGCCATGATTTGCCTTCAGTGAAGCCATGTGGGCTGTCACCAATCACCTCCTTATTTTCCACGTGTCTTAGCATAGTTTCAAAGAGAATCTGCTCCATGACCTTGCCAGGCACAGAGGTGAGACTGACTGGCTTGTAGTTCTCTGGGTCTTCCTTGTTTCCTTTCTTAAAAATGGAGGTTATGTTGCCCCTTTTCCAGTTGGCGTGAACCTTGCCAGACTCCCACAACTTTTCAAATATGATGGACAGTGGCTTGGCAACTTCATCTGCCACTTCTCTCAAGACCCATAGATGCATCTCATCAGGTCCCATGGACTTGTGCACCTTCAGGTTCTTTAGATGGTCTAAATTCTCTTCTGCTACAGTGGGCAGTTCTTTATTCTCCCAGTCCCTGCTTTTACCTTCTGTGACTTGGGTGGTGTGACTAGAGCACTTGCCGATGAAGACTGAGGAAAAAAAGTCACAGAGTACCTCAGCCTTCTCCATGTTCCAGGCAACCAGATCTCCCATTTCCTTCTAGAAAGGGCGCACATTCTCCTTGGTCTTCCTTTTATCCCTGAACTACCCATAAGAGTTTAAGATGTTATGGTGTCTCCACTGCTAGAGATATTCAAAACCTGAGTGGACACAGCCCTGAGCAACATGCTGTACCTGATCCTCTTTTGGCCAGGGGGATTGGATTAGGTGATCTCCAGGGGTGCCTTCCTACTTCAGCCATTCTTTGATTCTATGATTCTGTACTAGGATTTTATACCAGGAAAGGTGCTCTGGACTGAATTTTTTGACTGTAGAACTATACATTTCTCACAATAGTGATAATGTCTTGAATTTTAGTTAGTTGCCTTTATTTTCCTAAAATGCTGCTGTTTAATGGTAGTGCATCACTGATCAATCCTAATTGATTCAGCTACATTAAGAACTTTACAGTATTGATATAAAAAATAACCAAGAAAGAATCTCTTTAATAATGGATAAGAATCAAGTGGTTTTTTTTGTTTGTTTTTAGTTTCATTAAACGTCATCAGTACTTTTGTATTTCCAATGTGATCTGTATATAACCATATGATATTAATCTTCCTGAAGAGCAATTACACATGTGCTGCCTCTTTATGGCACTTTGTCTGTCCTCTTGCTCAATAGAAACCTGGACCCACATGGAAGAGTAGGATGTGTTGTTTTCATGTCATAAAACACTTAGTTGTCTATGTAATATTCTAAAGTGAGCTAAGATCATAGACAGATTTCAGTTTGCTCAAACTCCAGTAAGACCAGGAAGGGATAGTTACTTGTAGGAAAATTCTGAGAAACAGCAAAAATATTTACCTTTGATGCAGAGGTATTTCTTAGGTGTCATTATGTATCTTGACTGGAATACTACAGTAGTAACACAGTTTTTTACTTTCTCCATCTATCTAGAAACTGTGATGCTTCTTTTTTAGGGTACCCAGAAAGTGTAGTGGCATGAATACTTTCTCAGGCTAACATTTGTGTGGAATTTAGACTTCTTAGATTTCACTTCTTACTGAACTCTAGTTTAAAACCATATGGACACTGACATTCATACATAGAATAGAATAGAAGTTTGCTCCTTTAAAAGTCATGGTGTTCAGAATGTGTGATTCCAATACAGTTCATTTTTTTTCTGGCTATCTATTGGTCTCTGAATAAATGTTTAGAACTAATAGCTTTGAGTAGGAAAGCTTCAGATATCTTAGGAGTTAAAAAAAATATCCCACCTCTGAAGTAGGTGAACTTGGAGGCACAAAAGAAGAGATACATGCTTTGTCTGGAAAATTTAATTTCTCAGAAACCCTGTGACATGTCAGTGGAAAGAATTTCTAAAGAAATCTGCCTGTCTGAATTTTTAATACAAATTATTTGACTTATGGGTTTTTTTTTTGGGGGGGGGGATATTATAGTTTATTATTAATGATACCAGAGGACTTGTGCATTTTATAGGCATATGATTATTACATTAATTTGAAATAATTAATTGCAGGGTTTTTTTTTTTTTTTCTACAGCTTATAGTACACTACTACAGTAACAACAACAAAAACTTTTCCTCAGTCTTCTTGGTGTCTCCTCAAGAAAAAGGAGATGGGTCTTCAATTATCAGAACTAGCAATAAATTAGTTTTTGGTTTTGGAAAAAAAAGAGAAAAAAAATGAGAAAAAGAACTCCTAAACAACCCCCTCCCCTCATGGTGGTAAGAATTGCAAAATAACTACACTAATGATTTGACATTCATCATCAGTTTGCAGCATCTGCTGTGGTAGCTGGCAGTCCACTTAAAATTAATCCCATGAGGCCAGCAGCACTTGACTCACAGACAGTTAGCCGTGGATATTAAATTATCATGCTGCAAAACTCTGGGGTCATCACTTGCTATTGTACAGGTGTATGTTTGAGCCCTGAATACTACTGATATATAATGAGGTAGAACTTTGTTGTATTTGGACCATAGAAATCATTTCCACTTATTCTTAAGAAAATGGATTTATCTGTGTATGCCAAGGTAGAAATGGTAAGTGCTGAAGATGAAACAATATAGGATTTCACTAACTGAAGAAAAAGGCAGTTTGGAATTCCTTTACCTTTAATAGCTTAATAATGTTTATATTACATTTGGTAATAATATAAAGGTGGTTTATTAGATTTTGTGCAACAAGGGTGATTTACAAAAAAAAAAAAAAAGACAAAAAAAGGTGTGAAGGTATTTACTTTTTACATCTCCACCCTCCCTCTTCCTCCCCAAAGAACAGACCCCCATTTTCTTTGTCTAAAAAAAAAAAACAACCAAAACCAAACTGTTATAATTATGTAAAGGTTATATAATTACATATTTCAAAGAGGTATACAGCTATAATAATGGTAATCCAAGTTGAGAGAAATCTAACAGGAGAAAAATAAAGACAAATCAGAATGTGGAGTATGCTATAATTTAACCATCTTAAGTACCATTACTTTGAAGATCAGTTATATCTATTATGTATGAGCTGACAATTGCATTTTGAAATTAAGGTATATTTTCAACATAAATACATGTTTCTTGAAGGCTTTTTTTTTGTTGTTGTTGAAACCGACTTATTAATCAAATAATTCACAAATATTTGGGGTTTGGCTAATTATTTTGAATGTTCAGAAAAATACTTTGGATCTGTAGGGTTTTTTTTTTATTTTAAATCACTAATAACTAGGAAAAAGGTTGTGAAAAGTTTGTGACTGTTTTGGAGGGGGTTTTTTATGTTTGTTTTTTTTTTTAGCAGTAGAGTGAAATTTTAGATGACCCTTCTGTTTACATCATAGAAGGCATCAAAATGATCAGACCCAAAAGAGGCATAATTTCAGCATGCTTCATGCATCTTTGTCAAATAATATCCCTCTTGTAAAATTAAGGTGAATTCAATTATAATATATATCATAAAAAGGAAATTCTAGGGAGTCTCAACTAAATTACATCTTGTTTTAGCACTGGGTTCAAGATGATTAAATTTCCCATTTTCTGTTCTTGATGGGAGTTGAAAAGGGGAGTTATTTTTATTCCTGGTTCTGTCCCAGGATCATAAAATTATAGATTGCAGATTTTCAAATAAAGTAAAAAGTCACCTCTCATATGCACTCACTTATCCTCAGGAAGGGAAAAAAGAGAAGTTATTAAAAATGTCATTGCTCTCTTCTTTCAATTGTGATAATCTGGATGAAAGAAAAGGAAATAGTCTAAGATCAGCAGAAATTCTACTAGGAAAATTCTTATAATACAATACAGTACAAAATCTATTAGTATGGAATAAAATTCAATATAGTAAACTGGAATGAGAAAAGTAGCATTTTGGCAGCTTCTCAAGGCTAAAACCAGCAATTGAGGACAATAGTAAATCTTTCACAGTGAGTATAAAGATACATTTCAGGGCTTAACACTGACATCTGTAAGAGGCTATAACAGCTAACAAGATTAGTGAACAATCAGTATTTAGTTTCCATCACAGAAATTTGGGGAAAGAAGAAATTTCCGGGTTTTTCTGTATGATGATATTGATATTAATGAGTCAAAACAAAGTAGACAATACAGATCTGACATTCACATGAGTTTGCATGTATAACCGAAAGAGGATGAGATGGATTGTCGAGACTATGCTTTTTTGAGTACTCCTCATACACAAAAATCTGAGCTAAATTTTAAGCATTATATATCTTTAAATGGCAAAGGTACCATTTCTTCTCATCTTTTTGTACTTCAATATATACTCATGAAGGCATAAGACATTATGTAGTTCCACATGCTGTTTCTTTTTTTCTTCTGTACAGCAGACTTCTGCTTTTCTTAAACCTTATTCAAGTTGTTGAAATAAGTAATTACATTATTTTAGTAGTAATTAAAAACAAGAAAACGAAAAGCAGAAAAATATTTACTTTTTTATTTT
>WHYT01014763.1:22467-34317 GCA_009806455.1 Tetrax tetrax | reverse complement strand
AATCAACCCAAAAAACAGACAACCCAGACAGATAAAAACATCTTAATTTCAGAACCAATATGCAATGAAACATTTAACATATACTTGCTTTACTAATTCTGCACTTTAATTTTTGCCAGTAGCAGATACACTTAAATGATCAAACTGTAACTTCAGACCATTATTATGACATTGGATAATAGCAGATTTTATTTCAATGAATGAATTTTTTCTGTATGTTTGTTTCTTTTTTACTGCTTGTCTCAAATTAAGAGTATTCAGTAAATTCAAAGTTTTAAAATAACTGTGTTTTGTTTCATGTTCTATGTCTTTATATAGATTTAAATTTTGATTATCAGTCTTCATTGAATAAATAACTATCTATCTAAATAGATAAAGACAGAATTTAATATGAGGCTCCAAGCACTCCAGTCTTCATAGAAAATCAATTCAAGATTCTAAATTAGTTTTGATATTAAATATTGGTCTTTTCCACACCGTGGGCTGTATTCTCAATCACATTTAACATTCACGATTACCAAGTAAAGTATACAAATTTTAGGGAGAAGAAATGTTATCTCACTGTGAATTTTTAGTGGAGTTTAATGAACTGGAAATAGGTAGAACTGCTGATATTTTTTTCCAGGAACTTCTAAATATTTTATAGCTCTTTAATGTTTGTTTGTTTGTTTGTTTGTTTTTTTCCCACTCTTCATTCTGTTGTATTTTTTATTTATTGTACTTACTAAACAAAATTATTTGGTCTCAACTTAGTTTAGCTGTCTGAAAATTTGGCTTCTTTCCCAAAAATTTTTACAGTCTACTTTTACATATGAGGAGAACTAGGAATTTCCATGTTGTGATTCAGTCCGTCCTGAGATAAATCTCTAAGGCAGATGGGTTGAATAGCATATCTCTCTACGCCAGAATCAGACAGAAAATAGCTGTTTCCAGTAAACAACTCGTTATTAAAAGTCACTGTAACAGAAATTATGGTCTTTTGCTGTATCTTCTAAGGCAAAAATCAAAAGCTCCACAAATATTTTTGATAGTGTAAAAGCTGTTCACATATTATGGAAAAAAAAAATAATGAAAGTTTCAAGGATATGTTTACACTGCTGCCTAGAGGGCAAGGGAAAATACTCAGCCTAAGCATTGATAACATAGATGTAACATGACCGAGTCTAAAAGTTCCTTGGTGCTCTGCATAAGCCGTTGGAAGTCTGGCTTATGTAGGACTCCCTGTTGCTAATATTTTTCAGTGCTGCATGTTGTTATTTTATCAGTTAGGAATTAATTAACTCCTTTAAACAATGTAACAGAAAGAATCATTCTGCCTTGTGGATAGAAACATCATATGTAATATTAATAAAAATTTTAAATAAGAGTTTTATCAGATTTATCCTGTTACACATGGAAAGTATGAGTTAAGCCTATATGTGCATGAGCAAAAAAGAGTAGTGATAGCACTGAGAAAGAAAGGCTAAAAAGTGTAAATTAATATACTTCAGTGTCAATGGCAAAAATGATTTTATTATTTTACCCTCAAGTTTAGAAATAGCAGCCAACTAAGGGAACTAATTAGCATACAGCCTCAGGTTCCCATCATTGATCAGTGGGCCACTTAGATGTCTGGGTTTTTTTTTTCTTTCTTCAGATTTTCTCTCATTTTAAAATGAAATTAATTCTCTTTCTCAAGGCCACAATTCTGTCTCTGGCCTGGAAAACATTAATTTAAAAAATGGTCTTCTGTTTTATTTAAGGGTGTACTATCTGTTCACACACGTTGTTTACATTAATTATAGTAGATGTTGTGAGCAAGAGTATATGTTATATAATACTTAAAAATAACAGTGCTGTCAAATTTAAGCTAAGTTTGATCTGCCTCATAATGAGAAAAGATGTTGTTTATCTCTCCACGGGATTGAGGAGAAGGTATATACATTTTGTAGGGTAAGCGGGCACAGAAATTATTATGGGGTCTGTGTGTATGTATATATATATTCTTATCTGATATGTGAATTGTAATTCTACATGCACTCAAATGCATTCCGGATTGATTGATTTTGAGCAGTAAAGGACTCAGGTGATAGATTGCAGTCTTAGAAGTTATTGTAGAACAAAACACAAAGTTGCTTTTTAACAGTGAAATCTCATATTAGAATTCTTCTAACAGTGAAATTACATCAAAGATGAAACCAAGAGACTTGTCTGTTCACTGAATTAGCTGTATCACAGATGAAGCAAAGGTTTTTCATTTTATCTTGGGATGTTATTTGTTAGTTGCTTTGCACTATGCTTATATATGGAGATTGGAGTGCTACTTTGAAAATAATGTTTAGAGAAAATGGACTGAGCTTGTAAAATTCTGTCACTAATGGAATCCATTTACTTAGTTTTTAAACTAGTAAAAAGCCTCTATCCCAATACGCAGAATGAGGATAAAAATCTTAGCGTAATACTTAGCATTCATTATTATTGTCATTGTCATCTTCACTGTTGTGGAAGCATCTAGATGCGAATTGAGCTATGAAAGTAAAGTGCTATGTGTTGTGCACAAATATAATCCCATTCTAGGATATTCAGCTGGGAATTGTTTCCTGAGTTCATGGGCTGTTTAGGTAACCACTGAATAAAATGAGACATAATGCAAAGAAGCAGGAATTAGAACCAAAGCTATTGATTGACCCTCTTACAGCATTAAGCCATTGTTTCTTCACAGCATCCATGACTCCTGAATACTTCACTGCACAGTGTCTTGGCTTCAACAAGTTCACTGCAAGTTTTGTTCCTGAAACTTAATTCCATGTCTAAGAGTGATATAAACTATGATGCAGGCAACCTACTATCAAATTCAAACTCCTGTATTCAGAAAGGAGACACAATGTGTACTCCTCAGACAGATGCTAAAATATATACAGGAAATGGAGCTCTAGTTAGTACATTAGTTGCTACAGATCCCAAAGTTTGCCTTTAACTTCCCCTCCTTTGAGAAAATGCGGAAATCTAAGCCAGCTTTGGAAATTCCTCTTCCAGAGCTTCACACCTAAATTTCTAGTTCTGCAGGCAAGACAAAGCAAACTACTCTTTAATGCTTTTGAGATTTGCAAATTCGTCAAATGCAAGAAGATTGCAAACAAATATGAAATAAATACTTTTCAAAATACATTTAGGAAAATCAAGGTCTAGTATTCTCAATTCTATTTGAATAGGCACAACAAGATTACTTCAGCAGACTAGAATGATGCACGTATAGGTATAGGTAGAGATATAGGTAGAGGTATGTGTATAGATATAGGTATAGATAGATATTGTATAGCTATAGATATCCATCAGGATATGGATACAGATATGGATATGGATATGGACATAGACATCTTCATAGACATAGACATAGATAGAGAGAATACTTAATTTTATAAAATTAAATTTCAAGCAGCAGTATTTTCATATTACTTCCTTTTACAGAGATTAAATGTAGATTCTACCAACGTAAAATTTGAACTGCTTTCTCCATTTTCACAAGCAAATAAGCAACTGCAATTTACGAGAGACCTAAAACACTTAATTAAAGCATCTAACTCCTGTCTAATGTTAGGATTTTAGAGATTTAGTCTTCATAAATCTAATTCACCAGACAGCAAAGAGAAGATTCCATTAAAAGTCTCCAGAAAAGAAAAGGAAAAGGAAAAAAGAAAAAAAAAAGGAAAAAAAAATCAAATCTGTGTGCTTTAATGTAGCATCTCAGCTAGATGCTTAAATTTAGCAGACCAGATCCTTGAGCAAGAGGAGGGGAGGAGGAAGTAAAAAGTTTGCTACTAAGCAGGATAGAAACTTTGATGACTTTAACTACCAATCTAATAAAGTATGACAACCGGGAAAGTCTTTCTAACCCCTATGATTATAGGAAGGTAAGTTAAATATCCAAATTAACTAGATTCTGAACAAGATAATCCTAAAATAAAAGAGAGAGTCTTAGCATAAATTTAATTTGATTATGGACCAGACTGCTATTGTGTCTTATTTAGACCTGGCTAAACAAATTCATTGAAGTATTTGCATTTTCACTAGCTACACTTTAAAGCATTTGTGCGGGGAATTCTTTTTTTTTTTTTCCTGTTGATGTGTGCATGTGTGTATTTTAATTATAATTCTTAAAAGTTATAAGGAATAAAGGTGAAAAAAATGATCTCCCTAATATCAAGCCATTTAAAGCCATTTGAAGTAATTAAAAAATGAATAATATATTTCAAACAAATCTACTGTGTTTTAGTCTAGATTCTGACCAAGTATAATTGATCAGCTGCTATATAAAGAATAGGTGTATGTTTCTGTTGACTCCTATCAATTGTTCTGGACTTCCTCTTTTTTGTTTAGTTACATTGATTGTGGCATTGTACATCAGATTCCAACAACTCACAGGTTTCAGCAGACAGTATTTCCTGACTACATACTGAAGGATAAAGTCAATTTAATAAGGTTGACAAAAAAACCAACCATCAAAGTCATAAATCCTCTGTGGCTTAATACTTGGACTGGTTTTGGTTTACTTCTTTTTTTTTTTTTAATCCTATGCCTATAGACTGCCTAAAATCCATGAATTTTCCATTTTGTCCACCAGCACCGATACTGTAATCCCAATGACATTTCATGTTAAGAAATAAAATTATAAATTCATATAGGTTTTTTTTTTTTCATATGAATGATAGTATTTTTTCTCTAACCAAATACACTCACAAAATCCTGCACCAGCCTTTTGCCTGCCACAGTTTTCTAAAAAATAAAAAGTGGTCCAAACTTACAAAGAACTTCTGATTTGCCGTACTGCATGCTGTAACACCTGTCTTTTAAAAATATTTCTGCTGACATAACTTTGTCCCTCTTTCTTCTTCCTGTCTTTTGTAAGTTAGGAATGTTTGCTTTGCAAAAATATGAAGTATAGTATTCAATGCAGGTGTATATAAACCCAGCAGAAAGAATTTGAATTTATTATAAAGGATTCTACCAAGTGTGAGATGACTCTACCACTCAAATTAAATCCCTTTCAACAGCTTTAGGTTTTAGCAGTCTGTCAAGAAGCAGTACAAACTGTTATTTCAACAGGAAATTTTTTTCTTGGTGCCACTTCCTAACTTTCTTCTTCTTTATGACTATAACTGGTGAAAAAGACACCACAGTATAATTTTACAAAATATTACAGCAAAAGACCCCCAGGTGGTAGGGTGACTTATAAAAACATTCTGTGTTTTCTAAGTTCCCGTGAAGTTGGAAAATATTCTGTTATGGAAGAGGTAAGAAGAATTTGTAATTTGAATTCAAAATCATAGTACTGTACCTTTTCTAATTTTTAAGCAACCCATATTACATTTAGCTAAATGATATGCAACAGCTAGTCTAGTTTCCTTGGAAACTAATGGATCTGGGAAAAAAGAAAAAAAAAGTACAAAACAGTATTTTATACATCACAGCCTCTGGGTTTGTTTTTTTTTTCTTGTTTATTGGCTAATTCTGTAGCCCCCTGAAAATGTTCTCAAAGAATTTTATCCTCAAGAAATGCCTTCCTCAGACTTCAATCCTAGTACAAAGATTTGAAAGTGCTTATGGAACTTTTTTATTCTATTGGCATACCTACTAATGTCAGTATAAAAATTACACAAATGCCTTAACCCTAACCATGCAGAAGTGAAAAAGTATGTACTAATAGAAGCAAACAAGCAAACAAACAAAATACAGATGTCAGAAAAAAACAGTTTTAAATACTATGATAAAAACTTTCAAAGAAAGAAAGGTATGTGGCGATATTCTCCACTACTGAAATTTTTATCTATTGAGATATTTTGCCAATATGTGGAAATTGTCTGATACTCATTTTTCAGTTTGAAGTAGCTTTGGATAATTTACTTGAATATTTTTTAAAAGCATTTCAAAATTAAACATGAAATTAATTTTTTTTTTTTTTTCACCTAGAACTTCACCTCAAAATCAATTTTCCATTTCCACAGCCTTGAATGCAATTTGTCTGAAGTCTTCAGTGGCAGCTTCTCACACCACAGACATAGTGAGAATGGAACAGATAGGAGTATTGAGAAGGCAGACACTGTGTCTGCATGGGCAGGTGCTGTGTGACATGAGCTTGCTTTACCCACAATCCAATCTGGGAGGGCATATGCTATCCATAAACAAGGAGCCACGTAGTAGCATTAGTGCAGCACTGTATCTCCTGAGAGGAGGGGTTTATCAGCTAAAACAAAATGCTGTGATGATAGTACTGTGAAGTTTCTGGATTGGCACTGGCATGTATGCAGACAGTTCATATGACAAGCAAAGGAAATGTGGTTTGTCTACACTCATCTATATAAATTTGTCCTCTCTTGCTCTGTGATTTTTTATATCTCATAATGTTTATGCATTACCTGGACTTCTTCATTTTGTGACTTTTTTTTTTGGGAAGCTTGCTATCTAAATGAGGTTAAGTTGCAAAACAAACTCATGGAAAATCCGATATGAGGGTGGTGTTAAGAACTATTAGTGAGCTGCAGAGGTCATCATACAATTTATTCCTGAACAAACATTTCTATATACTTACGTATACTTATCAAACTCACAGACAATATATATAGTTTAAAAGTTTTTCAACAAAGAAAGAAGGAGAAGAAAAAAAACCAACAAACCAGCAAACTCTCTGGTGTTCTTTATTCAAATCTTCTAACTACTGCTGCTGTATTTATAACTGTGCATTTTCAATGTAACATATACATTTCTATACTTTAATTACAGGCAGACAGATCTTTTCTCATCATCTCATCAGAATGATCCCTTCATTTCATTTGTAGCTTCAGAATGTATGCATGCATATCATCCAGTGTTCTGGTTTTGTTTAGCAAGGGGGGCCTAAGGTGGTACCTTCTGTAGGAAACTGCTAGAAGTCGCTCCCCTTTGTTCAGTGGACTCAGCCAGGCCTAGGGCAGACCTGCTGCTGGCCAAGGCCGAGCCAATTGGTAGCAGAAAGTTCTGTGATAACGCCTCTGCGATAACGTATTTAAGAAGGGGAAAAACAGAGAAAAAAAAAAAAGAAGGAAAAAGATGTGAGGCAGCTGAGCAGGGACAGAGAGGGGGAGGCGCGAGCCTTGTGGGCCTTGCAGGCCTTGCCCTCTGGCCTCATGCCGGGCAGCTGACTGGGCCCAACTTGGCCCAGCCCAGCTGCAAGAAGTGGACAGGAGATGAGAAGTGAATAAGTAAAAAGGATCCTGAGAGGCATCTGCCAGCCTGTTGTGAGGAACAGCTGCAGATGCCTAGGGCAGTGAAGAAGGAGTGGGAGGAGCAATGAGGCTCTTGGCCAAGATTCTCCTGCAGCCTTTGGTGACAACCATGGTGGAGCAGGTTGTCCCCTTCAGACCATGGAGGCCACGGAGGGGCAGAGATCCACCTGCAGCCCGTGGAGGAGCCAATGCCGGAGCAGGTGAAGGCCTGAAGGAGGCTGTGGCCCATGGAGGGCCCGCTGGGGCAGCTGTTCTGGAGGGACTGCACTCCATGGAAGAGATGACCCATGCCAGAGCAGTTTCACAAAGGACTGTGGCGTATGGGTGGGACCCCACAAAGGAGCAGGGGAGGAATGTGAGGAGTTCTTCCCCTGACGATGAAGCAGCGGCATGAAACAATGCGTGATGAACTGACCGTGACCCCCATTCCATCTTCCCCCCTGTGCCGCTAGGAGGGGAAGGTAGTAGAGATAAATGTTAAGCCCGGGAAGAGGGAGGGGTGGGGGGAGGTTATCTTGTTCCCTGTCTTATTCTCCTGCTAATTTTAGTAATAAATGAATAGTTTTCCCCAAGTCGAGTCTGTTTTGCCCGTGACGGTAACTTTAAGGATTTCTCCGTGTCCTTATCTCAAACCTCGAGCTGTTTTTCCTTATACCATCTCCCCCTGTTCTCTCAGAGGGTGGGGGAAGTGGGAGAGAGTAGTCTGGTCCCGATCGGGGCTGAACTACGACATCGGGCTTCTGAAAAGCCCTAGGAAAAAGACAGATTTCCAGTTTTTTTACTGAGTGACTCAGAATTTCATTAGTAAAAGAAAGTCAAAAGATCCTAAGTAGCAGTTCTAATCCTCAGGCTAATAATGACTTTTTTTTTTTTCCCAGTTTCTATTGAATTGTGGGATCTGTAACCTGTATGCAAAGCGGGATGAATATTTGGGACACAATCCTCAGAGCAGGCACATCTCCAGATAATTATTCGATTAACCTACATGTATTCAGGTACCTATACTGTCAAAACATACATAACCCTCGCCTCATGACCGTCTTATGGTTCATTGCATGGGATTCACAAAAAATACTTGTTCTGCAAAGAAACTTTGTATATTTATAAGAGATATTGTGAGTTTCTAGTAATGATTATCCCTGTTTTTTTTTTTTTTTTGTTTTAGCTACATCTAGACAATTCAGCCTGAGTTACTTTCCTGTTCTTCCTTCATGTTTGAATCAGCTTAGAGTACTTGACTACAATTTGTGGAGTTCAGAGAAAACAAAACAAAGTTAAATTAAGTTAAATTTTTAAAAATATGCCTGGACAAGATATTTACACTCTCTATAAAAATGTGCATTTATAGTAGTATTGCATTTGTTACTTTTGTATATTGAATGTGTTAATTTTTTGTATTACGATCCCTTTGTTAGTTCCATTGCTAGGGTTCTTTTCCATGGTGCTGGTGGGGGACTTCTGCAACATGCCTAGGTTCAGATTCAAACTCAGTTTTATTTCTATTTTATTTAATACAAATAAAGAATTACTAGGCCTGTTGAACGAGCCAAATATTTTCTGTTGCCTTATTTTGCACAATGCAGGATTTAATTTGGAAGGACACATATTAATGTGTCTTAAAAACATTATACAAAAAGTAGTATCTGGTTTATTTTTGTTATGTTTTTAACAGATTCACAGGCATTAGACATTCAATATGCTTCCATAGAAGTCCTTTTTCCATTTGCTTTCATAGCTTTTATTATTCACTCTTTCTTGATAAATAATTTAGTTCAGTGTAACGAAATTATTTACCTGCTAAACAACCATTGATGATTGTTATGGTTTAACCCTATTCACTAATCAAGTCTACACAGCCACTTGTTCACCATCTCTCTCCCTGGAGGGGATTTGGGGGAGAGACTTGGAAAGGAAGGAAAACTCATGGGTTGAGAAAATGACAATATACTAGGATAGCAAAGGAAAAGATGACGATGATGATGATGGTGATGATGATGATGATAATATAATAACAGTAACAATAATAAAATATAAAAATGCACAATTTCTCGAAATCCTACAATCTGATGACCAACACAGCCCATTCCATAGAATGATAGAATCATAAAATAGTTAGGGTTGGAAGGGACCTTTAAAGGTCATCTAGTCCAACGCCCCTGCAAGGAGCAGGGACATCATCAATTAGATCAGGTTGCTTAGAGGCCTGTCCAACCTGACCTTGGATGTTTCCAGGGATGTGGCATCTAACACCTCTGCGGGCAACCTGTTCTAATGCTTCACCACCTTTACCCCAAGAAATATTTTTCCTTATATGAAGCCTGAATCTACCTGCTTTTGGTTTAAAACTGTTACCCCTCGTCCTATCACAACAGGCGCTGCTGAAGTTTTTCCCCTTCTTTCCTGTAAGCCCCCTTTAATACTGGAAGGCTGCTATAAGGTCTCACCAGAGCCTTCTCTTCTCCCGGCTGAACAGCCCCAACTCTCTCATCTTGGTGGCCCTCCTATGGACCCACTCCAATCGGTCCATATCCTTCTTATGTTGGGGGCTGAACGCAGTACTTCAGGTGGGGTCTCACAAGAGCAATTTTATCCCCGGTCTTTGCAGGGGGGGTTGAACTAGATGGCCTTTAAAGGTGCCTTCCAATCCTAATTATTCTATGATTCTATGATAAGGATTTCTATTTCTCCACAAACCTTCTTGAAACTAGAGGAAAAATAATTCATATTAGGCATTTGGATATAGAAGGGGGGTTTTGTTTGGGGAGGATTAGTGGGTTGGTTGTTTTTCTTTGTTGCTTGTTTTTGTTTGTTTGTTTTCCTCATAAAAGACAACCAAAATCTCCTTGGAATAACAAACAACCTAAAAAATAATGAGCACTGAGCACAGGCAGGTTCGCGTCAAGAGATATTTCTTTCTCACCATCAGTAATTCCAAGTGCCTGACAAACTACTTATAAAATTTTTTACTCAGAACATAAGCATACAGGAAAGAGCTTGGTTTTATTTTCTATCAAACAGTTAAACTATTAATTAATTAACTGCAGCAATTTTTTTTAAACATTGGTCATAAAACACCTCTGGCTCTGCAAGGTCAAAGTAGACATACTAAACATAGGAAATACTGTCTCACCAATGAAAATAAAATTTAAAAATGCCTTCTAAAAAAATTTCTAAGAAATTTTAAGTGTAAACAATTATTTTTAATGCAAAGATATTTAGACCTACAGGATTAATATTGCAGAGCTGGATAGCTTCATGCTTGTATTCATTTCCTTCAGAGCATTAGATTTTATCACTGATGAGATGAAGCCAGATGAATGATAAGAATTGAAGAGATAGGTTGTCATTCTAAAATTTTTCTCAATAAAGTATTTAAGAAATCAAAATAGGTATATTTTTATGCTTCTCAAACTTAAAGCACCTAAGAACTTTTACGTCAATAAAAGTTCCACTGTATAGATCATAGACGTTTTATAATGTTTCTTTTATATTTACTGTGTTTCTTTTAAACATTATAGTTTAATCTTTTAGAATTATGTTTTTTTAGATCTACGCTTTTAATTCATCATAGGTAGATATTATTTAAATAATTACTGTACTTTTACAGAATGTATTCTTGCCAATTATTGTAGTGATAGTCCAGACTTCATTTCAAGGTGTCCTTAATTTTCTTTAAAAACGCTGCCATCTTATCTCTGTAATGCAAATAACCTCATGAAAGAGATTTTCCTGTAGATGTTTGAAATAATTAAATGATCACAACTATTCACCTGTCAGTTAAGAATGGCTTTTTAACCTTTACTCTCATAATGATTTGTTGGGTAAAATATCTTTATACAATTTTCTATAGAAAATTTATTTCTCCTCAATTGCCTCAAGGATTATTTTCTTAGTGTTTCAATTTCAAAAAAGGGATTAATGTCATATTAATACCACAGTTATATCACACAATCCAGAGTGAGGTTTGAGTCAAAAAAACCCCCAAAAAATGATGAGATAAATCTTATAAAACTGCTGGGTCATAGTTTGTAGGTTTCCTTATCTCTTTCATGGGCAACATGAAAAAGAGATATGTATGCTTATTCCCTCTTAATCGTTCTTTGGCACATTTCCTGTCTCCTTATCACCCTGTAGTTTTGGAGGAATAACATAAATGACTTAATGACATGTACAGCCCAAAATAAAATTTGCTGGTCATTCTCTGTCTCCTGCTCCAGTGAGGAGCAGTGTTGATAACGAATGTTCCCAGAGTTTGAAACAGTGGCGCATACTCAGAGACACTGAAAAGAAACCCATGGGACAAACCATCATCTGTACTTTGGCTGGGTTTTAGGGAAGGGAAGGGATGGGAAGGTGTGGGAAGGTGCGGAAAGGGAAAGCGCAAGAAGGTGCGGGAAGGTGCGGGAAGGGAAGGTGCAGAAAGGTGCGGGAAGGGAAGGTGCGGGAAGGGAAAGGAAAGGAAAGGAAAGGAAAGGAAAGGAAAGGAAGGGAAAGGAAAGGAAAGGAAAGGAAAGGAAAGGAAAGGAAAGGAAAGGAAAGGAAAGGAAAGGAAAGGAAAGGAAAGGAAAGGAAAGGAAAGGAAAGGAAAGGAAAGGAAAGGAAAGGAAAGGAA
>WHYT01014763.1:0-22154 GCA_009806455.1 Tetrax tetrax | reverse complement strand
GGAAGGGAAGGTACGGGAAGGTGCGGGGAGGGAAGGTGCGGGAAGGGAAGGTGTTGGAAGGAAGGGAAGGAAAGGGAAGGTGCGGGAAGGGAAGGGAAGGGAAGGGAAGGTAAGGGAAGGCAAGGGAAGGGAAAAATATAATTACATAGCAGCAGTTATCGTTGTTCATTTAGAGTAGTTGCCTTTGGCATTGGTATTATCTTCATGCCAGAGCTGAAAGACACCTTTTTAGAGGCCCAAGGGATGTTCGGAATATACAAATTTTAAGACACGTGAATGTTAAAGTGTAAAAACAAGTATACGTTTACTGTAAATTATTAAAACCATTTTAGATTATCTGTGCAAGCATATATTGTTTGATGTTCACTAAGCAAAGAAGGAAAAATATTCAAGCTCTTATGAATTTTAATTTCTCTTAGTGTATGTATATAGATATGAAAACAAAATATTGAATTAGAGTTGAAAATAAAACTTATGTGTATTTACAAGAAAGAGAAGGCAAACATTCATTTATATGTGAAGAATAACCTCTCTTCTATCATATTTGCAAGTCTGTTGTGTTGTTTTTTCTAGGATTGTTAATACCTGTTTCAGTGCTTTTGAAAGGTAGATTAGAAGAAGGAGGTAGATTGATACTGGATATAACAAATAAAAATTCTTTATAATGAGGATGGTGAAAGACTGGAAAAGATTGCCCAGAGAGGTGGTGGATGCCCCATCCCTGGAAACATTCAAGGTCAGGTTGGATGAGGCTCTGAGCAACCTGATCTAGTCAGGGATGTCCCTGGTCCTTGCAGGGCGGTTGGACTAGATGACCTTTAAAGGTCCCTTCCAACCCAAACTATTGTATGATTTTATGATTTATAAAAAGAAGACAAGTACAATTGTTTATTTGTTTCTTGAAAATTCACATTAACAAAATGGAATTTTGAACTCCAGATTATTTCATAGAATCATAGAATCATAGAACCATGGACCATGGACCATGGACCAACTGGTCCATGTCCTTCTTATGTTAGGAGCTCCAGCACTGGACACAGTAGTCCATTATTTGTTAAAATCATGACTGTTTTGATTCATAAAATAAAATATCCAACACGCAAACAGAAACTAAGTAGAACTGTGTGGAGAAAGCAATCAACTAATTTAATTAAATTTGTGGTTTTTTCTGTCATTGATAGTATAGTACTGATTCTGGTTGTTTTATTTTTTTTTTTAATCTAAAGAACACATCAAAAAGAGTATCATAAATTCAGCTCCATTAAATAGAGAAAAATATATACATTAATTAAAAACTTCATTGTTAATTGCAAACATTAATCTCAAATCAACTATAAAGACTCTATTAAATAAAAAAAATTGTTAGAAATCTGTCAAGAAGGCAATACTTTAAAATCAACTTTATTTATCCTTCATGAATGATAACTCTCAGCACCATAAACAACTGCCAAATACACTATATTTTCATGATGCTGCTTTATATACGCACATGTATATTCATCATATACCTTCTACTATCTTTGTTCTTTCTTTTTGATTGTCATTGTTGAATTCTAGCTGACATTCTGACAGCCACATGTAAAACTTACTTTTCCCAAGCGTGTAAGTGGAAACCACATCTGCAGAGTGGCAGTGATGATTGCTTTACCTGCAATTGTGACGTATAAGATCACAATTCAAACCCAGTGGAAAAGATTTATGGTTCTCCAGTACCGGTGTAGGACCAAAAATATTACTGATCTACTTCATGTTGTGTATTGGTACAAAAATGAAACAAATAATTTTTTCTCCTAAAGTCTCTCCTTCTGACAATAGTCTAAACTTGAGTTCTAGAAAATTCTTCATTTATTCTTCATTTATTCCATTCTTCATTTATTCCATTAATTCCAATTCATGGAATATGCTGTTTTGCTTCTTAGACTTCTCAGTCTCTTAGAAGGACTTGTGACTGAAAAAAATTATAGCTTGGTTAGAAATGAAAGCAGAAAGAAAAATATGAAGCATGGAATGGAAATGTCAGCTGGAAACTACCAACCATCTCTTAGCATTGCTTATGTTTAACTAGAAAGAGATATTTAGCAATTAATATGTCACGGTCTGTCATTTTATTTGTGGCTCCATAACTGTATTTTCTGTCTTCACAGTAGAAGTTGCTCATGCTCTTTTATTGTGTATGCCATAGCAGTATGAATACACCACTGCCCAGAACTCTGTTTACATTGGATATAGTTTGTTATTCTGTCAAAGTACTGCAATGTAGATTGGTGAGAAATTATGTGTGATCATTTCAAATTGATAATAAAACATACCACACTAGTCTCACTTTAAAAAATGATGAAAATAAGAGTTCAAATCCACGCTAATATTTTTTTTTAATCCAAATTGTTGTCAGTTTGTTAATATTAAAGGTTTCTGAAAAACACTGTGACTATATACAGAATTTTCCTGAAAATATTAAAAAAAAAGTATTTGCATTTTTTCAATGACTAACAAAATAATAATATTTTTGCATCATTAAAGTACAAACAAGATACGTAATGCTAAAGATAGCATAGTTTTACAATGAGAGAAGCAGCAAACCTTACCAGCAATTTTCACAGGTATAAAAGCTGTTCTTGGATCTATACTTCATCTGACCTAAGAGACAAGAGAGGAGGAAGGAAGGGAGAAAAATGGAAAAGGAAGGCAAGGCAAGGCAAGGGGAAAGGAAGACTTTGAAAGTCTCATATTTCTGAATAGAAGATTTAATACAAATCCTGATGTATGTATCCTGATCCATATGATCCTAAAGTATGCAGTCAAAATTAGCTTGTTTATCACGTATTGTTTCAAGTCAAAAAAACCCATCATTTTTATGCCAATCATCATGCTAGGAAATACTGTCATCCTATTCTTAGTATCTTTCTTATTACTTTTAAGTTATGCACATTTGAAGAGCAGTGCTTAACCAGAGAGTCTGGTTTTGGGGATTTTAGAAGTCTTTTCCATTCAAACTTTTTCCATGACTATAGGAATTTATTTCATACAGAGACACACAGAAAGACTTAAAAACTTAACTACAACTTTAGACATCTAGGACCAAAATGTAAAACCTCAGCTAGCAACTAATATTGAGAGTATCCGAGTTTTAGTTATAACACATGGCCCTAGACTGAATCCTAAAAGTCTAGAGGCAGGATTCCTCAGAATGAAGTTATAGCCATCTAAAAATTAATTCCCTCTGAAGTCAGCAGAGATCCACAGGTGAGAAGAATCCAAGCTGTGAAGATGTCTGTTTTGACAGACGAAGCAGGGGGGCGGTGGAAGAGAAAGAAAAAAAAATATATATTCAATTTTCACTAAATATTCTATAGTCTGCTTAATAGATTTAGGGAGAAATCTTTTATCTCCTTGAATGGTTTCCAATCTATTTTTCCTATCTGTTAGAGCTGTGCCTTAATCACTACCTTTCACTGTGATAAGGTTGTCAGGCTGACCGATAAAGCTATTCAGTTCATATAAATAAACATTTTTTTAATGTTTCTTACTAGATTTAGCCAACAGCCTAATTGTTGTGTGTATTTCCATATTATGAAGTTGTGGAAACTCTAAGTTTATTTAGTGAATTTACAGCAATTTAATTGTTCTTTCCTCATTCTTTTGAAAAATCCAAGTATTCAAATATCTAACAAGAACTTATCACGAGACAGATCTTTATAGCTCTGTTGTAGCAGACCAGGAAAAGAGCTCTTAATGCATTCTCCTTCTCTTTTTTTATGCATCCACATTGCCTTTTTTAGCACCTGTAAGTTTGCTATGAGTATCCACACAACATTCTGAATGTCAGCATTCTCACATCTTAGATGTCCACTATAAAAATCCTCCTACATCATAAAAAATTTTCTGCATGACTTCTTTTTTGTCATATGTGGCTTTAAGAAAAGATGAAACGCACAATGGAAGTTGACAGAGAGCACAGTGCTGTGCAATAGCTCTATCCCAAACAAGTATAGATCTACTCTTTTTCAAATTCAGAGAGATTACCTAAACAGTAGTCTCGTTATGGGCTGGCATATATTAGCATGGGCACAAGATAAACTCACAAACAAACATAAGGCACAGTTTTGGCAAACATTATGGACTTATCTCTTCTCAAAACTCCTTTCAGCTTTCAGACGTATGGACTGTCTTTGTTTTTCTTCATTAATTTTTTCAAGCATGTCAGAAATTATTATTATTTTTTTTTTTAATTTCTAATGGACTATCATAAGTACAAGTTGCAATACCTTGCAGCCTTGAGTCAAATACTATGATATATATCATCCACTCATGGCTCTACAGTAACACTGCTGCAAAGCTAAAAGTAAAGTCTAGCTAATGCTTAGGGATATTGGAACTACATAAACAAATTTTCATGTGTAGCCAGACAGCATTTGATAGTGCTATGGTTTTCCAAAGTGCCAGATATTTAATCCATAGCTCAGCTCAAGAGGTTCAATACGAACTGTAGAAAGGATTCTGCTTCTTCAAAATACAGGTCAGTAGTGAAATTCCAGAGATATATCCAGTGGTACAATAATTGAATAATAATAAATACATACATGTGTTGTAGTTCAGCCCTGATCAGGACCAGACTACGCAGTCTCTTTCTCACTCCCTGCACCCTCTGAGAGAATAGGGAGAGACAATATAAGAAAAAAGGCTCGAGGTTTGAGATAAGGACAGGGAGAGATCCTTAAAGTTACCATTACAGGCAAAACAGACTCGACCTGGGAAAAACTATTCATTTATTTCTAAAAAAAAAAGGCAGGATAACGAGACAGAGAATAAGACAATGGCTGCAGGAGCAGTGGCTTTCCATTTGTGGACACTGAAATTTTAAGGGAGCAGTTAGATCAGTTGAATGTTCACAAGTCCATGAAGCCTGATGGGATTCATCCCAGAGTCCTGAAGGAATTAGCAGATGTTACAGCAAGGGTCCTCTCAATCATCTAACAAAAGTATTAGGAGTCTGGGGAGGTTCCTGCTGACTGGAAGCTACTCAGCAGTAATCTTATTCCAGTTTATCAGAAGTGTATGAGGAAATTACAGACCTCCTAGTCTAATCTCATTTTCTGTGAAAGTTACGGGGAAGATCATCCTGGGTAATATTGAAAGGCATTTCAAGGATAATTCAATCATCGGGTACAGTAAACACGGACTCACGAAGGGAAACTCTTGTCTAACATTTAATATTCTTCTATGATAAGGTCACCCATCTAGTGGACGATGGCAAAGCAGTGGATGTAGTTGTTCTAGATTTTAGTAAGGCTTTTGATACTCTCCATCACAGTAGCCTTCTGGACAAGGTAGCCAACTGAGGGATAAGCAGATACACAGTGCCCTGGGTGAAGAACTGGTAAATGGCAGAGCTCAGAGGTTGTATTGAATGGGGCTACATCTGACTGGAGACCAATCATCAGCAGTGTTCTTTAAGGCTTAATCCTAGGGACAGTTCTGTTCAACATTTTTATCAATGATCTGGATGCAGGAGTTGAATGTATTTTTAGCAAGTTTCCTGATGATACCAAACTGGGAGGTGCTATTGACCCTCTTGAGGGATAAGAAGCCTTGCAGAGGGATCTATTTAGACTGGAGTATTGGGCAATCATCAATGGCATGAAATTTAACAAGAATAAATACTGGATTCTGACCTGGGATGGATTAACTCCAGGCTTAAGTATAAATTGGGAGAGAAGTGGCTGGAGAGTAGTCCTGAAGAAACAGATCTGGGGATGCTGGTTGATAGCAGCCTCAATGTGAGTCAGCAGTGTGCCCTGGCAGCCAAGAGGGCAAACTGCATCCTGGGGTGCATCAAACACGGTGTAATCAGCTGGTCAAAAGAGGCGATTATCACACTGTATTGAGCACTGATGCAGCCTCAACTTGAGTACTGTGTGTAGTTCTGGGCCCCACAATTAAGAAGGTTGTGAAGGTACTCTAACGCATCCGGAGGAGAGCAATAAAGCTAGTGGTGGACGAGAGGCTCAACATGAGCCAGCAATGTGCCCTTGCGACCCAGAAGGCCAACCGCATCCTGGGCTGCATCAAGAGGAGCGTGGCCAGCAGGTCGAGGGAGGTGATTCTGCCCCTCTGCTCTGCCCTGGTGAGACCCCACCTGGAGTACTGCATCCAGTTCTGAAGCCCCCAACATAAGAAGGACATGGACCAGTTGGAGAGGGTCCAGAGGAGGCCACGAAGATGATAAGAGGGCTGGAGCACCTCTCCTATGAGGACAGGCTGAGTGAGTTGGGGCTGTTCAGCCTGGAGAAGAGGAGGCTCCGGGGAGACCTGATAGCGGTCTTCCAGTACCTCAAGGGGGTGTATAGGAAAGATGGGGAGAGACTGTTCAGTAGGGCCTGTTGTGATAGGATGAGGGGTAATGGTTTTAAATTAGAGGGAGGTAGATTTAGATTGGATATTAGGAAAAAAATTTTCACAAAGCGAGTTGTGGAACACTGGAACAGGTTGCCCAGAGAGGTGGTGGATGCCCCATCCCTGGAAACATTCAAGGCCAGGCTGGATAAGGCTCTGAGCAACCTGATCTAGTCAGGGATGTCCCTGCTCCTTGCAGGGGGGTTGGACTAGATGACCTTTGAAGGTCCCTTCCAACCCTAACCATTCTATGATTCTATGATTCTATGATTCTATGAAAGTACTGGGAGACATGGCCTATGAGGAGTCTAGGACTCTAGGTTTATAGTCTAGTTTGAAAAGAAGGAGACAGAGGGGCAATCTCTATCTCTGTACAGCTTCTTGAGGAGAGGAAGAAGAGACTGAAGTGCTGATCTCCTCTCCTGATATCCAGCAATAGAATGTGTGAGAATGGCTCAAAGCTGCATAAGAGAAGGTTCAGACTTGACATTAGGAAACACATCTTCACTGAGGGGGTGGTCAAACACTGCAATATGCTTCCTAGAGAGGTGATAGATGCCCCAAATCTGTCAGCATTTAAGAGGCATTTGGAAAATGCCCTTAATTATATGTTTTAGCTTTTGGTCAGCCCCGAAATGGCCAGGCAGTTGGACCAGAAGATGGCTGTAGGTCTCTTCCAGCTGAGCTATTCTATTCTATTCTATTCTATTCTATTCTATTCTATTCTATTCTATTCTATTCTATTCTTATTCCATCCTATTCTAGCTATACAGTATCCTGAAAGCTTCCTCATGTCTTCCGCTGTGAGTTTGTGACCTATACTAACAAAGAATCCATGGGCAAGTTCTCAGGAAATGAGGGTAGCTGGCACAATATTTTCAATGCTTAAGCCAGTAAATTATTTTTGTTTTCAAAATAGTGTGGTAATATGAAAACTGCTTGTTAAGATTGACTTTCGGAGTGGTCTAATTCCCAAATATGCCTGCAAGTTGCCTGTTTAACATGCTTCCCATCCCTGATACAGATATTATAAAAATAGATAATTGTGAATAAGTTGTTAATGACATGAGAAAAATGTTGTCAAATGTAACACCTGCAAGTAGCTAAACATCTGGATAGTTAAGCTTTTATAATTAAACAGCTTTTTATTTACTTTCTTATTGTATTTAACTGCATAAAACATGTAACTCAAAGAAACTCCCTTTTGTAATTTTACATATATTTTATAAAATTTCATGCAATCTTTAATGTATTAATTTCTGCTTGCTTCTCTTTTCAAATGGAGGAATATTATGTCTGTCAGAATCTTCGTTTGGTGAAATAATTTTACTTTTGCAGTGGATATCAGAGATATGCATTATTAATTAAAAAAAAAATCATTAATAAATTATCTTGTATGTAGCAGGTAAAAAAAACCTACCCAGTTTACTTGGCTTGAAAGTAATCAGAATAGAAGTGTTTTTGTTGATTTATTAGCAACATGTAATTAACAGCAGTCAATGAACTACACATTCAGGACCAATATGCTAAAAACCTTTCTGCAACTCATTGCAACAATTTCTAATCCCTCCCCTAGAATAACACAGCAACCTCGATCCCCTTCAGGGATGGATGTGAGTGCTATAGTTTTTTGTGCCTCCCTGATGATCCTTATACCTTGCTACAGCACTCACCCGTGGGGAAGAAAACCATGATGCCACACATACTCCTGAGAGGTGGGTCCCTGTGTGTCACTACACTGGAGTGCAGCTGCTCACAGCAGCTTACAAGGAGGCTGCTGTGCCAAACCTGGGAATGGGTTGAAGTGCTATGAGGTGACTTCTGACAGTGTCAAACTAGGTTTGACTGCTGCTCAGGCACCCTCTTCTCACTCCAAAAGCTGTTCCTTTGACACAAATTGTCATACTCTTTCACACTTCATTTCAAGCTGACTTTCGCTTTTCTCAAAAGCCTTCTGGTAAACTCCTGGTTATTGCTTAATGCAGCTGATGGTCATCTTAAGAAAACTTCATTATAGTAAATTTTCCTGCAGTGTTATCAGTTTTGGGACAAAAATAATCTCTCAGACAGCTTTGGCTATTTTCCCTCCTATAGTTGAGATTTTCTGGAGTGAAAAGGAAGAATTGTTCAAAGTTTTTTTTTTTTTTTTTTTTGGGTAGCAAAGATGGCATTTGATATTTTAAAAATACATGGAAGTGTAAAGACACAAAGGTGTTATAGATTCTTTTTTGGCTTTTTGAACTACAGAGAATATGATTCCGAGCAGTCTTGCTCTTTGTAGTAAATAATACTTCTGTCTCTAGAGATAAGATATATTTCATGTAACTTGATATGTCTACACTATAGACATGTGAATCTGAGCTAGATTTCCAAACTCTGTTATCGTCAAAAAGGTCACTTCTAGGGTGTGATTCTTCTTATGTATTTTAGATAACAAATTTAGTATAAGATGAATCCACCTGTAGCACTGTCCATTTCACTTTACTAAGTACAAATGGATCCCTTGTGATCGACTGGCTCTGATACAGATGTCTAAACAGAAGATTTATTTATTTTTTTTTTTGTCTTATCCTAGATATCCCTGAACAGTCCTTACTCCCAAATAAACTAACCTCCACAACAAAGATGTAAGCAGTTACTGTATTGTATTTCAACAACTAATTGATTTATTTAGACAGCTAAGTTAGTTCAGTAGTAAGGGAAACAAGTGGTTCTGAAGACCACAAGAAGCAAGGGGAAATGGAAAGTGAAATCAGGTCTGCATAGCATATAGTATTCCCTTAGTTGGCTGGCCAAGTTACTGAGTGGGAACTGACATCAGTTGGTGTGAAATCATATGATTCATTTGCCTAAATATAGACATTTATAGGCATTTTGATCTTGTCTAGTTGCCCAAACATAGATGTTTAGTGTTATTTGAGATATCTTATGATATCAATGACATCTAGATAGGGCTACATATTATTAAAATAGCATATGGAATATATGGGAGACCCATGTGCTTAGAAGTAAAGTTTCAGGACAGGTGGAAAATGCTGGGATCTTTAAATGACTCTAGTAATCTCTATTTTGGCAGCTATATTTTCCCTCAAGTGCTTATTACTCCTCGTTTATTGTTAGGAGATTCTGGTTGATTAGCACTACTTTTGATCAAACAAATCCCACCAACATATTTTTGCCTGCAGTGTTATAATTTTGTGCTTTAAAAGGATAAGACTTTGAAGTTTAAAATATCTTCTAAACACTCAGTCTGAGTGAGAATAGAAACAACCATGTCTCTTGGAGCACTACATCTTACCCAGTAAGTAGAAGAGATATTTATAAGCACAGGTTGATTCTGGTTTGATTAAAAAATCTCTATCATTCTATATAGTAAAATAATGTTTATATTTGCAGACTTTTTCTCGTTGTTCTGACTATTCTAAATTTTCACTTAAGCATACAAATTTATTTGGTTACTAGGCCAAATTTCCATCCTACTTCTGGAAGATAATTGACATTTATCACCTCTCCTGCCCTGCCAGAACAAAGGCATTATCTGAAGTTTGTGCTTATGAGAGTGATTCTATTTCCCCAGGCCAAGTGGTAGAGAGGTGCTAATCTCCTGCTGATAGTTCCCATGAAGAATAAAATGACCATACCCTTATGACACAGAAATTAAAGTGAGTTCTCTGATATCCTAAAAAAATAAATCCTTATTTTATGTGAGGCTATGGCTTTTGTTTCCACATGTGCTTTTAGAGCATGTGTATTTGACAGAGCCAGGACAGTACTGGATGACTCTATAGGATGGAAGAAACTGGTCTTTATACAGCTCTATATGCTATACTTGAAGTAAACTCTTCCCAGAAACATAGAAATATTTTATTGTGGGAGAAAACTAGTCAGTTCACTACAAGGAGCAGCCTTGAACTAGTATTTCTGAAACGTGCTTCAAAAAGCGGGATCCAGAAGTTAACTTGAAAGCTAAAGAGATGAGACCATAGTACTCAACAGATTCACACACACGCGCACACACACACATCATGCTCATTCCAATCCACTCCTCCAATTAAAACAAAAGTATCTTACAATTGTATCTCCTATCACAGAAGAAAACCCGGGACCAGTGGGCACATGGTAGAATCACAGATGATCTTCTTCAGGGAAGTCTATATTTGAACAGAGTGGAGAGAAGCCAGTCCTAGGTTTCATGTTTATCTGCTTTTTTATTATTACTATTAAGCAGTGTCAATAAAACCATTCTGATAAAACATAATTCTGGAAAACAAACAAGAACATGCCAGGAGCCACTGCCTCTTGGATGTAGTCAGACCTATCGAACATTTTGTTGAGGCAAATGTATACTGGAGACCTTGGAGGCATTTGGCTGCTTATTAGCATCCTGACTTTGTCAGTTCTTGCATTTTCAAAAGAACTGCCAGTTTCTGGAGCGAATCACTTTGTGGGAGACTTTCACGCATTACCCCTCAGCACATAATTTTTCTCTCTTTAGCTTACTCTCTTTTGGTAACTTTCTCCATCAGCACCCATAAGCACACTCATAAACATCTCAAAACATAGAAAATTAACTGATTTTCAACTAACGGACCTAGCTAACAAAAGGTTTCTCTGTTACATGGACAAAGTGGTTGCAATGCCCAACATCATGAAAAAAGAAATCAGAAATGGAAACAAAGTTAAACAGCTTTATCTTGAACATATCTGATGATCAAAGAAATCATGTCTGTATCTAATATATTGTATTTTTTTTTTCAGGCACTGGAATTAAAAGAGAATATTGTTCTTATAAAGCTAGAAATGTTACAGAGAAACCTACTGCTTGAATTCTACCCTGAGAAATACAGCCTCCTCAGGGCAAGAGTTTAACTTTTGGAAAATACTTGCATTCTTTTGTTTGTAAAATCATCATTCTTAGTACAGTGTGGTTTTTTTCCATTCCTTTCATCTCACTGTTGGATGACCTTTTTTTTGCTAAGCTGGCCCAGTCATGAGAAATAATAAATTAGATGAAGCTTTAAATCTAGGAACTTGAATAATATTTTTATTTACAATTTTGTTGTCACACTTAGCTGAGCTACTGTTTTGGCCTCATTAACATTGAATTTAGATAGATATATGATACAATAAAGAGTAAATGAACAAGCTGCTTCTTGTGAGATGTTAAACTGTATCATATAATATATTTTAAAAGTGTTTGCATTACTTCAGACATGCTCTTCTTTCGAACATTTATAGAAGTAGAATTTCTTGAAGAGGGAGTATCTGCAGGGTCTGAGTTAAAATGAAATCATCTCTTTCCAAAAATGATTAAACAGACTGGGTCTCCCCACAAATAATACTTTTATTGCAATAAATTTCCTGATAGACATAGTTAAGCATTTTCCATACTGTTTTTCACTCTGGATAATATGATCACCATAGGGCATCTCTAAGTTGTGCATAATTTTACAAGCTTTGAACAAGGAAATTTACATGACAGAAAGCAATTTTGCCTTAAAAAAAGAACTATTAAGAAATAAAAAGACCCAGTAACAAAATATTCCTAGATTGTTTGTTAAAGGACAGTGAAGCAAATTGAAAAAAAAAAAAAAGAAATCATTTATGCACTTTGATGTAGATTTTTTCTTCAGATACTTCTGGTCACACTGAAGTGAGACTGAATCAGTGCCCACTGCTTATTTAGTTTTGTGTGTCAGGTAGTACATAGCAGGGGGTGAAATGAATTAATCTTTCTGTCTTCAAGTGAACTAAAAGCAATTTTAGTCTTCCCATGTGGTCACTTGAGGTGCTTGTCATGTTCAAGCTAATGATATCAGGCACCCTCAGGTTGTTTAAGTATTCATGAAGTAATTAAATTCTCATTAACATATAAATAAAAGAAAACTGAAAACAAGTTTAGGAGGCACCTAACATCTGTTCTAATGCTTTTAAGTATTAAAATGTGCCACATACAGAAGGAAAAGTGCATTCTAGTCAGGGAAGTATTTTGCATAGATTATTTATAGAAACTGTAATTAAACTGATTAGGCATATTAAGTAAAGTTAACAGCAAAGCATTATTTAGGCAGTTCATGTGTCTCTGCCATCTAAATAAAGAATTAAAAATAGGAAAAGGAGAAGTAAAATAAATTTTTGTTTGTTCTGAGATCCAGATTAAAATTACAAAAACAATTGAAAAATTACTCCTTTATATTTAGAGAAATGCAAAATCTCAGACTGTGTGCATACTTCCAGCTTCTCATTCAAAAGACTTTTTTTTTTTTAATATTACAGACATTTGAAAAATAATCCCAACAGTTCTAAACATGACTCATGAGTTAACAATTACATATCTTTAAGTTGAGTTTAATGCACAACTCTATCATACAACTTGAGACTTTAGTTTGGACACAACCTCACACTTTAACATTAATTTGTCCTTCTAATATTAAAGAATTTACTCCTTTATCTATTTTTTTTCCTAAAAAAAATATGAGAACAAAAGTATTTTACCCCTGAGCAGCACACCTGTGCCCTCTGTTCCATACCATGCCTCTGTAGTTTTCTGTATGATAGAAATAGCCAAATAACTTTTATAATCTTGAACCATAGTTTGAGACTGATAGGCTGGAAAATGGCAAAAGAGAGAGAAGAATGTTTGAAATAAGAATCTTCAGAATAAGTTAAAATAACCTTTTTCATCAAACGGAGTCAACTGTGGAAAAATGCATTTCTGAGAAGTAAATCTTTCAAACATCTCTTTCAAGTGCAATATAGAAAATCAATTGTGTTCTTTTCTCTTTGTAACAACCTCTGTCTTGTGCTTTTGTTTCTGTTTTTGTTTGTAATGTATATTAAAATGTATTCTGTAGTGTTATTACTTCATTGTGTTCTTATTGACATAGTAGAAAATACATAAGATATATGGTTGTATTGCCCTTACTCTTAATAAAGTGGAATGTATAACCTGAGAAATTTAACATTTTTTTCTGTTTATTTTATATCATCATTTCAAAAAAAAAGCAGCATTTAATGACTTATTCAAATTCTGCATACCTACCTTAGTTTCTCCTTGATGTGATGCCTACTGAGGGAAACGTATGCCAATTACGCAATGTGTTTGGTGCATGCTGAAAAGGTTGTATTGCAAAAAAGGGCACATAGACCTATCTGCAAGAAAAAGATAAACCTATTTTTTTTTTCTGGTTTTAACTGTGGCAGGCAAAAGACAAGCAATTTTAAAATTGCTGCAGTCAGTTATTATTATACACATAAGCAGCTATTATTCTTTTATGAAGAGTGCTATTCACCACTGCTAACAACAGTTGCAAGCAACAAGTGAAAGTATTCTCCTCTGTATTTTGTTCAAAACCTGTTGGTCAACTCATATCAGTACCAGACAACTGCTATAACAGAAATAATATTTTCTTGGGCATTATAACTGCGAAAAGAAACCATGTGCTAATACAACATAGGAAAAAAATTATATACTTCTATTTGTTCAAAAACCATATTGCAATGAAGACACTAACTGAAGCCTGGATAATTGCAATCTTATACTGGTAAAAACTCATGGAAAATTAATTTTGTGACTTATGAAACAGGAACTAAGACTCAGTTCCTACTTACCTACAGGACAAGGAAATTAAACATTACAAGAACTGCTTCAGAGAATGTCTAGCCCACAACAATTATCTGTGCTTATCTAGATATCCTTACTGATCTTAGATTATCTTTCAAGACACACGAGAGAAATATTACCTAAGCAAACTCTAATCCTGTTAGGAACCTGAAGATAGTGAGTAAACTGCCAAAGCCTAAGTTTGCATGAACACAAACATATGAAGGTTTAGTCATATTGCTGTCTGGAAGCAAAGCAGAGTCTAGAGAATTTACAACTCTCTCTGACAAAAAGTATTCCCTGTTGAGTTTGCTAATAAAGGCTCATCTGTCTCTTTAGTGCATCTTCCACTTCCAGATATAGTTACATTGAACTATAGACGAATCAAAGGGGAAGCCATCGGTAGATCAAACTGATTATTGAATGTACATGTACTTTGCTAAACAAAAATAGCCAGATTTCAAAGACTCACTTGACCATCTACACTGTACTTCTAAGCTGACACTCTGGCCGTGTTTCAGACAACTCCAAATGTCTCTGAGATGTATCATTTCCAGAGTGAAGTAGCTTTATGCATGTGAATGAAGCTACTTCATACCACATGTCTTCAAGGTCAAGGCTTAATATTTTTTATTACTGAAGTTATGCAACTGTTTCATACTGAAATGGAACAAGGTGTGGCAGAATATACAAATCTTTCAACATTTCTCCATAAGAGGCATTCTTGGACCAATTTTACCACTGGGTAACTGAACAGTAGAACCACTTAGCTCAATTCAGTTTTGTAAATATTTGCCATTCTTTATGTTAAATGAAATGGAAAGAAAATTAGGTTATGGCTTCTGAACCTCAAATCCATGGTATCAATTATTGATGAAACAACCACTGTTTCAGAGATATTCAGGAGCAGTACACTAATTTGCTTTCTGACTGTCTAATGGAGCTATAGAGTAAATTAAAATGAGGAGGAAAAAAAAATCTACAGAGGGCAGTGATGGATGATCTCTGCATTATGATTAAGCACAGGATCTATCCAGTTACTAGTAATGACAATCATTTCATTCTAATAACTTCCACATAATTCCCCTGAACCTGTGCAAGGTAGAATAAGACACTACAATAAAAAATATTTTTTCACACCTTCAGCAATAATACTATTTTCTCAGGATAACAAGGAATATGAAAGAGACATAGCTTGCATGCTTTTTTATGAGTCTTGGTTATTAACCAGATGTCAAACTAGCATTTATGTATGTCCTGGTTTCAGCGGGGATAGAGTTAATTTTCCTCTTGGTAGCTGATATGTTTTGGATTTCGGATATGAAGAATGTTGATCAACACACTGATTATATGAGTTGTTGCTAATGAGACCAAGGACACTGTCTGGCTTTCCAGGTCTTGCTAATGTGCAGGTGCAGGAAGCTGGGAGGGATACAAACAGATTAATTGACCCAAACAGGCAAGAAAAGAGTATTTTATGCCATAAATGTCATGCCCAGTATATAAGTGGGGGTTACATGGCACATTGCCGGCTCATGTTGAGCCTCTCGTCCACCATCACACCCAAGTCCTTCTCCTCAGGGCTGCTCTCGATCCATTCTCCACCCAGTCTGTATTTGTGCCTTGGATTGCCATGACCCAGGTCCATATTAGTGGCACCAAAATGGCTAACTTTCAAAATAAATGTGAGATAACAGACCATCAGAATGCGCCCTTGTGGCCCAGAAGGCCCCCTGCATCCTGGGCTGCATCAAGAGGAGTACAGCAGGTTGACGGAGGTGATTCTTCCCCTCTACTCTGCTCTGGAGAGACCTTACCTAGACTACTGTGTCCAGTTCTGGAGCCCCCAACATAAAAAGGACATGGACCAGTTGGAAAGGGTTCAGAGGAGGGCCATGAAGATGATAAGAGGGCTGGAGCACCTCTCCTATGAGGACAGGCTGAGAGAGTTGGGGCTGTTCAGCCTGGAGAAGAGGAGGCTCCAGGGAGACCTGATAGCGGTGTTCCAGTACCTCAAGGGGGCCTACGAGAAAGATGGGGAGAGACTGTTCAGTAGGGCCTGTTGTGACAGGAGGAGGGGTAATGGTTTTAAAATAGAGGGAGGTAGATTTAGATTAGATATTAGGAAAAAAAATTGTTTACAGAGTGTTGTAGAGCACTGGAACAGGTTGCCCAGAGAGGTGGTGGATGCCCCATCCCTGGAAACATTCAAGGCCAGATTGGATGAGGCACTGAGCAACCTGATGGGGATGTCCCTGCTCCTTGCAGGGGGGTTGGACTAAATGACCTTTGAAGGTCCCTTCCAACCCTAACCATTCTATGATTCTACGATTCTATGAATATTTTTGTTGTTGTTTTAAGTAATACATTTTTCGCTAATCACTAAAGGGAAATCCTGTATTGAAAACTTCAAATCTTCAAATCAAGACTTGAAAGATATTTTAAGATATTTTAAGCTCAAACACAAAGTGTGAGGTTAAATACTAGAGCAATTCTGTGACCTATGCTATATAGGCAGTCAGAATAAATGATTTAATATTCCCTTTTGACTGTTCATCTCTCATAACCTGTAAAATCCAAAGACACTTCATAAGTTATTTCCAAATTTTAAAAAAGCACTAGCTAATTAAAGAAGTGCATAAGATAATTAAACTGTATAAGGTAATCTGATCAAGTCTCTTCTCCATTCCACTGACAAAGATTTAGGCTATTAGATTTTCTCACAGTTTCAAATATACTGTTGGTTTTTGTCTGATCACGAAAGAGAGGTTAAAAAAAGATAATATATTAAATATTTTTACTAGAGATTAAGGGATGTCACTATTGGAACGCTTCTTATTTTCAGTGTCTTCATCATTAACCTTAGAAGTCATTACAGAATAAAACAAACAAATTTTTTTTTTTAAAAAAAGGTTTTTCCTTACAGAACGTTGTTCCCCCTGTTTTTCCAAATCTCTAGATAATATTACGGCATCTTATCAGTTAGAGAGCTATTGTATATCAAGGGATATTGTAAAGATTTAAACCCAAAGTAGCTCATGAAACATAGCATAAAACCAGAGATAAATATAATAATAAAATTATCTAAATGATGAGCAGTACTAGTTTATTTGGATTTTTTTTTTTAATAAAGTGGTTTATATTTTGTCAGAAAAGTGAAAGGAAAAGAATTATAAAGTAGAATCAGTGAGGATAAATATATTTTTATATATAATTTTCTTATATTTCTTTGAGATATTCCATGAATAGATTTATTGACCTTCATCCCCAAATCTCTAGCAGTACACAGACTAGTTCTGCAGGCTGAAGTAAGTAGAGATAAGACAAGCATAAGAGGAGCATAAATACCTTTGGGATATATATAATTCTCAAAACAATCAACCAAAAAAATGCCAAGAGTAGTACAGAATTGGACAGAAATTCGTAACTCCTGTTAATTCTTACTAATGGAATTGGTAGAAAATGTAGTCTACAACTTACGCATATAAATGAAGAGAAAAGAGTAAAAGTAAAATTGTATTTAGTTAAGGTCACAGAAGCAACATCATCCTTAAAGCGTGATGCTTCTTATCTTCCAATATGGTAAGAGTGACCAATAATTTTTCTACCAGGAATTTGACAATTTCTAGTTTTCATCTGTCGTAGTTTAGCCCCAATAGGGACGAGACTACACAGTCTCTCTCTCACTCCCCTCACCCTCTGAGAGAATAGGGAGAGATAGTAAAGAAAAAAAACCTGAAGGTTTGAGATAAGGACAGGGAGAGATCCTTAAAGTTACTGTTACAGGCAAAAGAAAACGGATTTGACTTGGGGAAAACTATTCATCTATTATTAAAATCAAAGCAGAATAATGAGACAGAGAACAAGATAACCTCCTCCTACCCCTCCCTCTTCCCGAGCTTAACATTATCTCTACCTCCTTTCCCCCACGAGCGGCACAGAGGGGATAGGGAATGGGGGTTACGGTCAGTTCATCATACGTCGTGTTACACCACTGCTTCCTCCTCAGGGGAAGAACTCCTCACATTCCTCCCCTGCTCCATCATGGGGTCCCTCCCATGGGCTACAGTCCTTCATGAACTGCTTGGGCGTAGGACATTTCTTCCACAGGGTGCAGTCCCTCCATAATGGCTGCCCCAGCAGGCCCTTCTTCAGGCATCCACCTGCTCTGACGTGGGGTCCTCCATGGGCTTCTAATTGGGGCGGCCTTTGGCAGCAGCGGGTCCACCCTAGGCCCGGACGAGTCCACCAAACAAAGGTGAAGAATTTCTAGCAGCTTCTTACAGAAGCTACCACTGTAGCCCCACCGCCCCACTAAATAAAACCAGAACATTATCTTAAGTCACTGGAAGTGGTCTTTATTATTTCTTTTTTTTTTGTTGAATAACATAAAAGAATTTTTTTTCCTTTTATTTTTAATTTTGTAGTCTATTATTATGAGACTTAACTGGAGATATTACAGAAATAATAGTTTTTACCTTTAAATAAATGCTCTCTTTATTTTATTTCATTACAATTAATTTCATTTCATCATGAAGTTTAATGAGGCCAAATGCAAGGTACTGCACATGGGTCAGGGCATAATCCATTCTATGATCATGTGATTCTGTGGTTTAATTACTGTGAGATAACATATATCTCTTAGTTATTAACACTGTATTCACACATGCCATGTACTACAATATTGTCATGCCACCCTTGATTTTTATATGATTCTTTGAATTTTATATAAAGGAATTAAAATTAAAAATAAACACCCTTTAAGATATTGATTTTTTTTAATGTATTAATGAAGAAAAATGTTTCATTATTGATGCTGTATAACCCTAGCTGAACCTATAACACGTGCTGTGAGAGAAAATTATTGTAGAATCATAGCTGGAAAGGACCTTGCAATGTCATCTATCTTCTAACTATATCTGAATATATGCTTGTTTGTTTTTTTCATTAATGTTCTCTTTCAATATTGTATTAATCATAATCAAATTACATGTAAAACATACTATGGACATGAATGATTTAAAAAAGAAACTAGAGAAACCTTGTTCCTAAGTATCCCAATAAACGAATGGAAGTTTTAGAAATTTTTTTTCAGGGGAAAATATCCCTTAGCTTTCAAGTGACTAAGAGTATAAATTATACTTGTTAGAGGAAGGATCAGACATCAATTTCCTCGTTTTTCTTAGTATGAATAGGATGATCACCCGTATTTAACTGAAGTCCTTTTATACTACATAACAAATCCTTTCCATGGACATCATATACAGTGTAAAGGAAAAATATTGTCATTGCAGTTTTCTCAGTTTACTAATTCATAAGGGTACAAAGAATTTGCTAAAAGCAGACAAAACAGTTCTAGGACTTTCACTGATCTGGAAAGTGAAATGGATGATTCTGGGAGGAAGTATGGGGATTTTTAACTATAAAATAGAACTTGTGTATATGTGAAGCTGATTTATGTCCCCTGGTATGGCTTTTAAAAACAACTGAATTGATCTTCTTTATTAAGGATGACTTTCATACACTTTTATTATGGTATTTTATTTACACGTTATGTTATTATTTTCATATGAATTCTTCAGCTATATTGGATTTATTCTACAGGGATATACATTATCGTCTAACAGTCTACTAGCATATGTCAATGATTCTTGCAAAGAAATTTCTTACTCCCAAATGTAGTAAGGGTAATTTCACATTTTGCCTGTGTTTTGGGCCAGAACACTACCTAAAGTTAGGAATCTGTAATTTTATTGACACAAGCAGTTCCTTTTCTGTAGACATTTACTTTCTAAAACTTACTGTCAAATTTATTCTTCAGAATTCTGAAGTTATTTATTGAGTTTCCTGAAAGAAAGATTCAACTTTCAATTTAAAAATATCTTTATTGAAAATAGCCATACAAATAGCTACTTAGTGCTCTAACGGTAATAGAAGAGGAAATATAAAACTAATTTTCCCATTCTACTGGATGATATTTTTAGTTGCACAAACAAGCAGCTCAGTCAATCTCTTCTATAAAGTTATAACAAAACATCAGAATGTATTTATCAATCATACACTAAATACATTTCTAGTGGACCAGAGGAAGGGCTAAAAGGAAGCTGAAGAGTAGTAATCCACATAAGTGAAGAATCAGGTCATTTTCCCAACAAGATACTGTGAAATAAAGATGTCAAAAGATAAAATTCACTGCAATCATAACTGATATGTTTATTTTAGCAATTGTGATGGCAAAGAGCACAATATCCCTTTACTGTCTAAAAAAAAACCCAAACAAACAAACCAATCCCACATTCTACTAGAACCTCAAAAGCAGCCCGGCTTTTAAGTGTTGCTAGACTTTATTAATTCAATAAACCATATGCATTTTCAATACGTGATTTTTTTTTTTTCTTCTTACTCCTTATACACTCTGGATGGATAAAAATGAAGCCAAATGTTACAATTATTCATTCCTAACAGGTATTTAACAATATAGAGTTAGTTCCTTGCCCTGATTACAGCTGGGATGGAGTTAATTTTCTTCCTAATAGCTACTGTGTTGTGGATTTAGTGTGGGATTTGCTATGTGATGAATGTTGATAATATGTTGATGTTATTAGCTATTGCTAAAGAGACCAAGGACTTTTTTTTCAGCTTCCCAGGTTTCACTAATGTGCAGATGCAAAAAGCTGTGAAGAGTATAGCCAATACAGTTGACCCAAAGTGGCCAAAGAGAGTATTCCATGCCATAAACGTAATGCTCCGTACATACGTGGAAGTTGGCCCGTGGGCACTTTCTCACTTTTTAGTCACTGCTTGGGTTACCTCTGGGGTCATTTTTTTTATTTTGTTCTGAGATCGCTCCTCAGGACAGGCTGTATTGGTCATTAGGTCATTAGGCGGTGAGAAATTGTGCATTGTTTATTTTTTATATTTTATTATCTCTAATATTGTTATAACCATTATTTTCATATATTATTAACTCATCCTCTGCTATTTTATTAAACTGTCTTTATGTCAACTTAAGTTCTCTTTTCTTCCCTATGCTCTTCCTCATCCCCTGGGGAGGGAGAGGGTGAGCAAGTGGCTGCATGGTACTAGATTACTGACTGAGGTTAAACCATGAAAATCTCTCAGATTCACTTCACCTGTTGTATACCATCAGTTAAATTAAACATTACAAAATGTAAGAAACTCAGTCAACAGATTACTAATTTCATTTTCATTGCTTCTTCTGTGCATATATGTTTTTAAGAGGTGAAATTAATTTTATATTTAATATTACTTGTTCATGTTCACAGTCATTATAGAATCATAGAATAGTTTGGATTGGAAGGGACCTATAAAGGTCTTCTAGTCCAACCCCCTTGCAAGAAGCAGGGATATCTTCAACTAGATCAGGTTGGTCAGAGCCCCGTCCAACCTTGCATTGAACGCTTTGAGGTACGGGATAACAACCTCCTCTCTGGGCAACCTGTTCCAGTATTTCACTACCCTTATTGTAAACAAATTTTTCCTAATATCTAATCTAAATCTACATTCCTCTAATTTAAAACCGTTACCCCTCGTCCTATCACAACAGACCCTGCTGAAGAGTTTTTCCCCATCTTTCCTGTAGGCCCCCTTGAGGTACTGGAACGATCCTATAAGGTCTCTCCGGAGCCTTCTCTTCTCCAGGCTGAATAGCCCCAACACTCTCAGCCTGTCCTCATAGGAGAGGTGCTCCAGCCCTCTGATCATCTTTGTGGCCCTCCTCTGGACTCTCCAACCGGTCCATGTCCTTCTTATGTTGGGGGCTCCAGAGCTGGACATGGTACTGCAGGTGGGGTCTCATGAGAGCAGAGTAGAGGGGCAGGATCACCTTCCTTGACCTGCTGGCCACCCTTCTTTTGATGCAGCACAGGATGCAACTGGCTTTCTGTGTTGCAGGCACACATTGTGGGCTCATGTTGATCTTCTCGTCTACCAGCACTCCCAAGTCTTTCTCAGGGCTGCTTGTAATCCGTTCTTCACTCAGCCGGTATTTGTACTTGGGATTGCCCCAACCCATGTGCATTATGATGAGCTATATTGCCTTTATAGGCTACAAAATGTTCAGCACAGAGATGTTTAAATTACTGTCTTGCTTGCAAGTAGAATCTTCCATATGCTTAGCTAAGCACTGATCACATAC
>WHYT01014762.1:158519-192340 GCA_009806455.1 Tetrax tetrax | reverse complement strand
GCGGCCGCGGCGAGGGGCGGCGGGTTGGCAAGTCAGGGGACGAGGCGCCGGGAAACTCCTCTCGGGCACGGCGGCGTTGCGGGAGGGCGAGCGCCCCGCGCACGCACACAGGCGCGCACACAGACACACACAGAGAGAGCCCGCACGCACACGCACACAGACACGCGTGGCGGCGGCGGCCCCCGGCCCCCCGCAGCAGCGGCCGGCGGGGAGGCGGCGCCCGGGGGGGGCTGCCCCATGGTCTTGCGGGGGCCGTGGGGGAGCTGCGGGGGCCCCGGCGCGGCGCTCGCCCTCCTGCGCGCCCTCCGCACTAGGATGTTGCGGCAGGTCTTGCACAGGGGGCTGGGGACGTCCTTCTCCCGGCTCGGCCACTTCGTCGCCAGCCACCCGGTGTTCTTCGCCTCGGCGCCCGTCCTCATCTCCATCCTGCTGGGCGCCAGCTTCAGCCGCTACCAGGTGGAGGAGAGCGTGGAGCACCTCCTGGCCCCCACGCACAGCCTGGCCAAGATCGAGAGGAACCTGGTGGACAGCCTCTTCCCGGTCAACCGCTCCAAGCACCGGCTCTACTCCGACCTGCAGACGCCGGGGAGGTACGGCAGGGTGATCATCACCTCCTTCCGCAAGGCCAACATGCTGGACCAGCACCACACCGATCTCATCCTCAAGGTAACCCCGGCGGGGCCGCCAACCCCGCCTGGCTTCGGCTCCCTCGCCTTCCGCCCCGCTGCCCCGCACCCCTCCGCCCGCAGGGACCCACCCGTGCGCCCCGATTCCTGCCCGCCCCGGGCGCTGCCGCCGCGGCCGCCCGGTCACCGCCCTGCAACAGTTGGGATGCCAGCACTGCCGGCTCCCCTGCCTCCTCCCCCCCTACTTTTATTTTTCCCCTTTTTCTTTTTTTTTTTTTTTTTTGCCGGGTTTGCTTTTATTTGCTTCGGGTGAGCGAGAAGGGCAGGCTGCTCGCCTCCATCGTTTTTCGGTGCCTCTGTACCCGCCTTGCAGTCGTGCTCCCGAGTTACGGGCGACTCGGGGTTTGATAAACTCAAACTTCAAAAACAGTTCAGGGAGCAATCTGCCAACCTGCCGAGAATGCTTTTGGGGGCTGCTGCTGTGCCTGGACTGCACTTCTCCCTGGAGAGGGGTAGCACAAAACCTCCTTCTCACAGCTCGCGAAGACAAACAACATCGCTCCGCTGATTATTTTTAGCGGCTAGTATTTTTTTTTCCCCTCTGCTCCCAGCCCACCATCACAGAAAATGCTGGTTTCATAGATGAAGAAAAAATCCAGCGCAGCTGTCGGTTGCAGGTATGGTGCAGCCTGTGCTGCCGGTTCAAGTTAGAGCGGGCAGCATCTTTGCCTGTCACTTGAGCAGCACGGAGCGTGCGAGTCGCAATCTAGCAGGACATCTCACCCTACTATCTGTCATAACATGTCGGAAATCTGCATTTGTTGAAGCTGGTACTCTAGTTTACACCCCAGTAGTTCTGAGTAATCTTGGAAGGAAAACTAGGGAGGACGGATGCAAAACCTGTATGTTAGGAGAGTCAAGTTCACCCAAGAAAAAGGAAAGGAACCTTTACGAATAACCAGAGGTGTGGCTAGCTCAATCCTGCACGTTTTCGCCGTTGCTGTGTGGAAACCCCAGAGAGTCAGCATCACTTTTTTTTTTTTTTCCTTCTTGAATGTCAAACTGGCAGCCCGTACAAAAGTCAATGTTAATTCTTTTTAATAGCTTCAGGGAGTGTCTCTTCTAAAATGAGAAGAGAGATGCAAATACCTATTGTATTTGGGAAGACCTCTCTCTTTACTAAACAAGGAAATAACTGTTACAGTGGATTTATTTATATTTTATTTCCACTGTAGCCACATACAGAACTATGGTACAGAGCCACTCAGTATGTTATGCTTTCCTTTTTTTTGCTGTTGACATATCACCCAAAGGTAATCAGCAAACAGATTTAATGAGTGTCGACTCACCAAGTACAGTAACAAGAACGTTACTGGCAAACGAGAAAACTCCAGAGACGATTTTCATTCCTTCATTTTCTTGTACCAGGAACTGCATTCACATCCAGTATGTACACATCTACTCAGTCATAGGATAATAATGATAATGGATTTTTTTCACTGTACTGCTTTCTCTAGAGAACTGTACTTTTATCAATAGCATAGTGACACACAAATAAATGGTACTCGGGATCTTTCCGCAAGCAAACTTCTGCATAAGATTTATCACATCAGCGAAAGTGCTGTAACTTAAAAAGTTCTGTCAGTGTTTAAAGCTGCCTCATTTTTAATAGACAGCATTTGCCAACAAAATGATTATTTTTCATTTAGTGAGATAATGAACACCATTGCCATTTGACTGTTTACTCTTACTGTTATTCTGACGTTGTCAGGCATATGTGATGCATTATTTCCAACTCTTTACTTATCTAATTAATTCCAGTATATCTTGTACAGACTAGATTACATCCTTTGTCCTAATTATTCTTCTGTTTGTGGGCAGAGCCAGGCTCAGGCAGCTGCCTCTCCAGCCCTGTGGATGGCCCCGCAGGTCAAAGCGCAGAAAACCAGGAGGCAGGGCTCCTAGCTCCCAGTATTCTTACATCCGTGGTAATGCAGGGCTACATCATTTTGTGTCAACTGGACTCGCCAAGAGAATGGGAAAGGGAAAGGTGGCCATCAAGGTTTTCCTATATGTATCCAGTTGCGTGGAGGGGAGAAGAGAGCAAAGGCATCTGAAGCCCCCCCCCGGCCCCACTCCAGAGCCAACCAACTCCAAGTGCTGTGCTTGTAAACAAGTGTCCTGGGTGAAACTGTGGAGTAATCCCACCTGCATTCCTGAAAATGCTGCCGTGTAGGGATGATCAGGGCAGAGGACCTACACGGAAGCATTTGCTTATTTTTCTGTTTCTGGAGAAGGATGACCTCCCCAGGGGCAGAGGTTTTGCTTTACAAGAGGTGTTGGGTTGGACACTGGCTCCTCCTGCGTTGCTGCACCTCCACCCTCTAGCAGGAGGATGGGAGGCCCAGGAGGATGGTTGCCCCAGACAGGCACCGACTGCTCTTGCAGCACCTCTTCTCGATTTTCTTACCTGCTGTATCCCGCGTCATCCATCAAGGAGGGAAAGGAAGGGAATGAGCCTTGAACTGCTACAGCTGCCCTAGTCACATAGCAAGGGAAGGAGAAGATGTCCTGTAGTTTTGGCAAGAGAAGAAGTCAGCTTCCATTATTGTTCCCTTAGTAAAGGGATACAAAGTTTTGGGGTCCGAGCAGTTGAAATTGAAGCATAGCTGGTACTGTCGAAAGTTAATCACTCTAACATCCTAATCGATTAATTAGTTAATGAAATAACTTCTTTGGTGGCATCTCTAAAATGCTTTGGTCGGCTTAGTGCAATTCCCCGTGGGCACATTATCAGCCTGAGAAACTTGCAGTTCCCACTACTGCACGATGCCCTGTTGACTGTCTGAGAAGAGACTTAGGGAAGGGCTCAGCCTCACAACTGTCTCAAGCCCAGACCTCAAGGGTGCTCTCAGCACCAGTGGGTGTCACCCACTGACAGCATACACATGCCAGCGCGACTTTGGCTGCTCACATGACAGTGGCAGGTCTTGCTGAATGTACGAGCTGTACACAAGGTCTCTCCTGCTCATTAGCAGGGAGGCACATGACCGTCTCATATAATAGTTTTGACTTGGAGATGATGCCAAGTAGACTTTTTTTTTTAATTATTATATAAATCTCCATCCATAGTTGTAACCCCATAAAAGCTTAAACCATTCAGGGCTTGCCATCCTGATGTTGCATTTCCAGCTAGCGTAGTCATTTGCAGAAGAAAGGGAGAAGCCTAAACATATCCTGGATCTCTGACTTTGAATAGATGTTCCAACAAAAACTCTCAGTAGAGTCTGGGATATGCAAGAGGTGCATCTTAAGAATGAGATACTGTGGGAGGGCAATAATGAAATTTTTCTCACTTCTGCATTTGCTCTATAGCAGAGCACAGGGCACTGGCATCCTGTGCTGTCAGTGTGCAGGACATTTTTCCCTCAAGGTTTCACTCTTTCGAAAGAGAGAGAAGAAAGTGTGCTTTTACCCCTCTATTTCCAAAAAGTGCTTGGAGAAATTGGGATAATTGATTTGGACTGTCATGCAGAAGTTCAATGATTATGTAAAGCCTGTCCAAATCGTCTAAGCCTAGAATCCCACCTAAAAATAGCGTAAGAGCAGCCCCGTACCATTTCATGGTGGTATTTCCACTTGCAGCTAGAAACTTGGTAGGTTGAAGGCATACAAGCTTAGCCAGATTTTTTTAATCCCACAAAATATTTTCTGATTTAGCCAGAATTTGAGAAAACCATCCTTTTGAGCCTGTTCATTCCTCCATACTTTGAGTGAGTGAACTGTGTTATACTACAAAATACTTTTTTTTTTATAAAAATAAAAAAAAGGTTTCTTTTTTTTTTTTTGGCAGAAGGATATCCTCTCTTCCACTTACCTTATTGTCTTTATAACAATAACGCAGTACTAATATTTTTTTTTGGCAAAAACTCTCCTTAAGATGACAAGACGCAAAGATGAAAATGGAATGAAATGTAACATACCTTACTGAAGGGGACTGCATTTGCAGTTTGCCTCCGTGAAAATCTGTAGATGAGCGTTTATTTTTTTTAAAGAAACATCTCCTGACTACGTATTTTCAGACAGTGCTTATACATCACCCCTCTCATATAAACTGACCATCAATAGATCTACATAATCGGTTAAGTATCTATTTGTACATGCAAGCAAATAGTAAAATTAGGTATTTCTGTTGAAGGACACCTTTATTTAAGAACTGCATAACTTCTGATTACTGCAGAACAAAACAATTTAACTTCAAAATTGTGTGGACGTCATACTTGTTGGGGTTTTATTTCCTCTCTTTGCTCCTTATTATGTCCCTGTTAACGTGTGTGCCTGCATGCTCTGTCTGTGGTCTTCCCAGATTTCCTCACTCATTTTCTATGTGTGAGGAAACTCCTGGAGGAAATGACCGTATTTATGTTCCTGTGTTCTGTGGTATTTCCAATTGATTTGCTGTACAAACATGACAGGTTTAAGCCATTATTTTCAAAGTCGGTGGAAGTGGGTTCTGGCTGTTCAGCAGAGCTGAAAGCTGAGTCTGTCGCGATCCTGGCTAACGCAAGGCACCCTTTATTTTAAAACTTTGGCTACTTCTGCATGCCAGGACACAGGCGGTCATTTGTGGATCTAGCAATGGGGATAGCAGGTCTCCACCTTCTCTAGGTAGCTCCGGCACTAAAAACACTTCTAGGGAAACAGTCGACAGAACAAATAGTGCATTCTGCTAACAGATTTAAAGGATGAAGTCATGTCTTTAGAGCAAGGCTGTAAGATGAGGGGAAGAGTCCTAATACAAGAAAAACAAGAGTGTGAAAGCAGGAGAAGTGCAAGCTTGTTGTCATAGCAGCACAATGCTGCAGGGCTAAAATGTATCTTATGCGAAAACAGATGAGAATTAAGATACGCAGGTAAGATCTGCGCACAGCCAGGGAAGATAAATGGCACGCCGCAAGGACAGCATGGAAGCGTGCGCAGAAACCCCCCTGAGCTCCCCATGTCAGCAGCGGCAGCTCCTCGGCGTGGTTCCTGTGGGCGAGAGGGTTTCATCTGTCCTGTAGTGTTGGCCGGTGGCCGGAGCAGAATTCCTGAAGTTGCCCATGCTTGGGAGGACGACAGCATCCCGCTGGTCCCCGCCACTCTGCCTGTCCTTCTCCGGCAGTGCCAGCCACTTTGGCCCTCCCCTCTCCCTCCTGCCTCGCGCCATGGTGCAGTGCTCCCCTGCGCCCCGAGCTACTGCCAGCCGGGCAGCCCATGCCAGGGACGCCCAGTGCCCTGTGTTACATCGCCTTTCCTGCCTTGCAAGGTCAGACCTCACCTCCCATCTTAATGGAATGCACAGGGGACAGATTTTCTCAATAGATAGCTGGGCATGTGTGATGGGGGATGTCAGCTCCCGGGAAAGCGCAGCAAGCAGGCAGGGCAGGTGTTGGAGGTCAGGGCCATTGGTGCCCCAGGCAGTGCTGCATGGCTTGAGGAGAGCTACCAGGGCTCCCCAGTGACCGCATTTGGGCTTCCTGAAAGCTGTGACTGGGCCCTGCCTTTAAAGCTGGGGTTTGGAGCAGGAGAATGCCCTCTCTCCTGTTGGAAGGCAGGAGGAGCCAAGTTGTTAGTTAACACAGTGGGCTGTGAAGTTGCAGCTGTTGAGGGTTTCTGCAGGAAGGGACCATTGGTCACACTTCTGCTGGAGGAGTCTTTCCTAAAAGCCTGCACTGTGTCTCCAGCTCACTAAAAAGTCCTGTAAGGACGGAGGGGTGTTTATGGAGAGGTCTGGGGCACGTGGAGATTAGCCACAGGAGCGAAGTTTTCATCTTTTTCCCCATTGTGAAAAATCCATCTTAGAGCCGTGTGCCAGCAGTCCTGTCCTCCAGCAGTGGTTAGCCTGAAAACCAGAGTGGGCTTCTCTCGGTGGGACAAATTCAGGCAGAATTGTCAGGGCAATTGTCAGAATTAAGACCATATTTATTATAAAGCTTCTCCTCTTCACATTAGAAAAGAAAAATCATATCTAGCAATTTTCTGTAGCTACCAAGAAGGCAGATGGAAATGTAAATGCACACACATCTGCTACTTTGAGCACTAATAGTTGTCCCTCAGTTGATGACTTGTAGTTTGAATAATTTTTAGATTTTATTGTTTGGAGAAAATATAATTCACTATGTTTTGGACAGCTGAAAAATATAGTTAGAAAATACGTAGCTTGTGTAATTACTATCTTAGTGTCTCTTCAGGAAACCTGATTGTAGGACCGCTAGAAAAAGAGCCCAGCTACACATGGCGTTCCTCGCTGCATGCTCTCCAGCTGCGACTTCTAATGTTTATCCTGAGCCATTAGGATCTGCTGGCTTCCTCCATCGGCTGTCTGCATGCTCTCCACCCCTCGGCCAGAATGGCTTGGTCAGGACACTGCTGACCACCAGCCACTGCTTTGAACCTCAGCCCTGGACCCATGGTCTCAAACTGACAGCAGGACACAGCCCCATTTGGGAATGCCCTTGCCTTCCTTCTCTGCACCTTCTTCTGGTGAAAATACACAGTTAGTAGTTTAATTCTCCCCATGGCTGCAGAGCCCATGGTGTTTTCTTTGGTGAAGTCTTTTCCCTCTCATAACCCTTTTACATTTTGACTGAGGCCGTCTCCTGAAGTGAATAAAAAAAGCACTCTGCAAAGATGGGAAATGCCAGAGATTACTGAGATCATAGAAAAAGTGAAGAAATTTATAGCAATCCATTAAAGGCTTTTTCTCCTCTTCATTTTCCTTGGCACAAGTTACCTGTAAAAATTACCGAAAGAGTAAACCAACTTCACATGAAAATGAAGCCTATATTTAAAATCATTGTCTTGGTCCTGCTTTCTAGTTTTTCAGTCTTGAGCCCAAAACAGTGATGAGATGTTAAGTAGAATCATAGAATAATAGAATGGTTTGGGTTGGAAGGGATCTTAAAGATCATCTAGTTCAGGATGTTCCTATGTTCCTGCAAGGAGCAGGGACATCTCCAACCAGATCAGGTTGCTCAGAGCCCCGTCCAACCTGGCCTTGAATGTTTCCAGGGATGGGGCATCCACCACCTCTATGGGCAACCTGTTCCAGTGCCTCACCACTCTCACCGTGAAGAATTTCTTCCTTTTATCTAATCTGAAACTGGTGTCTTTCAGTTTAAAGCCATTACCCTTTGTCTTATCACTTTATGCCCTTGTCAAAAGTCACTCACTGTCTTTCCTGTAGGCCCCGTTTAGGTACTGGAAGGTTGCTACAAGGTCTCCTGGGAGGCTTCTCTTCTCCAAGCTGAAAGGCCCCAATTCACTCAGCCTGTCCTCATAGGAAAGGTGCTCCTGCTCTCTTATCATCTTTGTGGCCCTCCTCTAGACCCTCTCCAACAGGTCCAATGTCCTTCTTGTGTTGGTGGCTCTAGAGCTGGACTCAGTACTCCAGGTGGGGTCTCATAAGAGTGGAAGAGAGGGACAGAATCACCTCCCTCAGCCTGCTGCCCACACTTCTTCTGATGCAGCAATAAATAATGACGTCATTCTTCACTTTATTTTTGAGTCTTCTTAGGCTTTCCTCCATAACCATGAAATCAGACATTTCTTTTTGTTTTAATGAAAGCTGAGATTTTTTTTTTAAATCACAATAGTTCAGGCTCTAAAGCTCAGAGAAAAAACAGCCTTGGTGAAAATGACACTAAAAAGAATTGTAAGAGTTGGCAACACCAAGTAGAGTGAAGCTCATTTTTAATTTGAACCATCAGATGTAGACTGAAAGACTAAATAGAGTCAAATAATAGCAACAACAACAACAATAAAAATATGGAATTGCAAAGATCTTACTCCTGTGAGTAAAACACATCACTCTGTGCCAGATCATTCGCAGTACAGGAGGACATCCGTATATCTAGCTAGTTTTGTCAAGCTGGCCATTCATCGGCTATATGTCAAGTAACAAAGCATAGTCAAGTCCTTACGATGAGTAATGTCCCCTATAAAACACCGCACGTCACCACTGAGCAGCAAAACCAAACACATTTTTTGCGGTGCATATGATAAGCAGAAAGTAGTTGTACACATCCGTAATGAAAATGGTGGCTGTGACTGTGATGCAGCTCCCCGTGGGAGTTGGGATGTCTTTCCCTGAGCTTGGAATAGGAGCTTGGCAAGACTGAAGTGTCCCGTTGCATGCTGCTGTCGCTCTCGCCGCAGTTTCCCTGGGAGCAAGGCTGTGCCACCAGCGAGGCGAGACCCATGTGGGACACCAGTGGCCATCACTGCGTCCTCGTGCCTCGTCCCCTTTGCCCCTAGCTTTGATCGGGGTAGCAGGTTGTGTAATGTGGGCTTAAGGGATTTCTGGGATTGGACCATTTTGCAGATGAATCAGCAGTTCCCAACCCCTCCCTGCTGGGATGGGATCTGTTTGCTTCGCAGGGAGGCTGCAGACTTTTTTGTTACCTGATTAAATTGACAGAATTCTGGTAATACCTGCTCACTTTTGGAATTAAAGAAAGGACTTCTCAACAAAGCAAAAGGGCAAGAGGTTTTCCTCACCCCTTCTTTTAGCTCCCTGCATCTTTTGCATGGACTTAAGAATAAAATTAAGCTTTCCTTTCTGGCCTGAGTGCACATCTCTGCGTACAACCCCTTTGCCTTCAGGTTCAGCTTTGCTGCCACTGCTGAAAGTTGTGCCAAGCTCTGTACAGGGAAGAGCCGTCTCGCAGATCCCTGTGTGGGGCTTGGCCATCCCAGGAGAGCCAAACTGAGCCTACTGGGGGGCTCTGTTTCCCAGCACCTGCCTTCCTCTGCTGATGGCAAAGGTAGGAGGATCAGCAGCCAGAAACAGCTTGAAGAAATCTTTGCAGCCGTGGCACTCTGAGACCCTGGAGCAAATGCGTTAGCCTAGGATAAGTGAAGGGATTTTAGGTTTTGCTTGCTGGGCCCGTGGGCAAAACCAGCTGGCAGGGCAGTGCAATTTCACCACGTCTCCTCTGTCAGCTGTGCCATGGGCTGAAATGTGGCTTGGTGTGGAGATGTGAGACCAGTACAGCCCTCACCTGGAGGTGTTTGAAAGGGATTTGTCTCCCGGTTGAAGCTATCTTTCCTCTCTGTCTAAAATAAATAACTGAGTGAGCATGGGACTTACTTAGAATAAACAAAGACCAAGACCAAGTTGTTAACAAATGTGAATGGCTAAAGGCTGGAGGAGGAGAAAACTGTTCTGGAAATCTCTCCTGTGGTACAGGACACACATAAACACCATTTTCAGAAGGGAGAGGAGAATTGCAAGTGGTGGTCAATGTTCAAACAACGATGAAAGGGGGAGGTGGAAGTTACTATTTCGTGCCTGAGCGCTTTCAGGGACGGTATGCCACCATGGCAAGGGAGCTTAGGCGATGCTGTGCAGCTTTCATGCTGCAGTGCTCTGGCATCTCGGCAGAAAACTGCTTTTTGGTTCCTTGCACTGTTAGCTAGCTGAAAAAGCTGTGAGCAATGAGCAAGCAGTGCATGTCTCCCTTCAAGAAAAACCATTCATTCAGCTTTTGTTATTCCTTTAAATCTCCCTTTCTCCTAATAGGATCGGTAAGGATAAGAAAACAGCTGCATAAATGAGAATCTGGTGGTCAGTCATTTGTCCCAGTACTAGGGGCCAGGCTTATTCAGAATGTGGTTACTTGCTATTAAAATGTACTGCACTGAGGAGTACAATATGCATTAGGCATTAGCATATTGCTAATATTGTCCCCATCAAACAACCATTTTTACCATCTACTGTTAACAAAACTGAAGTTTCCTGGGGGACTTTCTGGTGTACCATGGGCAAGCCAAATTGCAGACCGTGTAATCCCTTGAACTTGTAGGACATGCCCTTGTAATCTCTTGGACCTTCTGTTTTCTGCAGAAGCCAGTCACCCAGAGCCATGGGTCTGGGCTCTGGATGCAAGGGGAAAAACCCGCATGGCCGCAGTTGAGCCCCTAGTACGGCAGCAGAACAGAGAGTGCAGCTCTCAGCGGGGAAGAGGCAGCAGCCCTGCGGCGCACGGGCTGCCATGGACAAGCAAAGGGAGAGAGACAGCCTGCAGCCATGCTGCAGCGCACCCCTGCCCGGCACTGAGGCGACTGAATTTTTTTTTTCCTAGGATCTGAAAAAAACAAAGTGTAGGTTAAGTGATGTGTTTGTTTTGAGGATGGAAGTCTGAATGAGGCTTCCCAGAGCTGAATCCTTCGGTGTACTGGGGCAGTGCTCGGCATCCTTCAAAAAGATGGAGGGAATGGCAGGTTTTCCTCCACTTCGATTGTTTGCCTCCACCCTGAGACCAAACGGCGTGGCCACTGGCAAAGCTGAGAGTATATCTCAGAGCTGCTCTAAACTGCACAATGCAGCAGGCTCTGAGGGCTGCTCGGCTGCTGGGATGCAACAGAACATGGAGCTGGCTGCCTGCTCCCCTCTCTTCCCGGAAGCCCTAGCGCTGGGAGCTGCGATGGGCAGGTCCCTGCCATGCGGCGCCCGGTCCAGCCCAGCACGGCCTCGCAGGAAGCACTGTGCCACCACCGCAGAACAGGCTCCTGAGTCTGCAATGATCGTTTCCAAGAAGAAATGAGTATTTTAGGTATGACATTTAGCTTCTAGCCTTTCGTTAAAGATGAAGTAACGGCTGTGACAGATGAGGTTATTTTATAACCTAAATATTGAAAGAAAGCACTTCGGATGTAGAAGGAAATGCAGCAGTGAGGCGGGGTAGGCAAATAGCAACTCACATTGTTTGATAAAAGTTTCGTGACAGTTGAGTGTCTTCTGTGTTGTGTCACTTAATGGGTCCTCTGAAGGAGTTGTATTGTGAATCTAATACAGGCAGGAAATTCCTTCTAGTTGTCCTCAGCTGCACTTCTTTATGTGATATCTGATTTTACAACCATTGTCAATGGTTGCCATTGTAAAAAAATTAAAATCAGGTATCTGTCTTTAAAGCAATAAATCAGGGCATTTTCCCCAAACTATAATGACATACATTTGAGTTTGTACCCCAAAACAGCAGAGCTTTGCAGAAGCAAACAGGAAAGATGGGAAGGATTCCCCATACAAGCTAATTTATTTGGCATGTTCCTGCAAATCTTTTAGTTTGTTTCATTTTAGAAGAAAGTTGTGCAAAAGCCCCTAATCTGTTGCACAGAGTTATTTGTTCTCCCACCACAATGGAGAATTTTGCGTCTCACCGTGGCCAGGTATTGTGTTTTCACGATACTGTGAAAAGATCTGTTAGTTCAGTCCGTTTTTCAAACCTATCTTGCTAGCGTCACTATTGAACTGTTGTTCTGTTGAAAATAAAAACTACTCAAATGTAGAAAAATACACCCCAAAGCTGCTAGAGAAACAAGTTGAGAATATAGGAATTTTGTAACCTTTCTCTATATGATGTCAGGAATGGAGGAATGGAGGCAGTGTAATTAAATTTATATCCATCACAGATTATGCAATGTAATCACAAAACAATCATAGTATTGTGTAAATGTGGTTTTTGTCTGGAAGTAGGTCTGAAATACCACACAAAAGTCACTATGACTATTTAACTTCAACAGATGCAGGATTTTAGCCGTGATTATTAGACATTTTGTCCATTGCCACCAGATGAGTATATAAGCTCTACTGCTCTTGGGCACTGTATCTTCAATTTTTTAATCAGTGTTTGTCCTCAGAAGGAGCCAGTTCCATTAAATATCACCTAATCCCAGCTTCTTTACTGGACATAAGAGCCTCCTGCCCTCTTTGGATTGCAGTGGAAAACAGCATATGCAAGTAGGAAAAAAAAAGGAGTCATCTCACCACAGGCACTTTTCGTTGTCTTCCTCAAAATCTGGAGGCAGAAAATAGCTATTCCCCCTTTAAGGAAAATAAATTACAGTCATTCTTAATTTGGCTCTTCAGCTCCCTGATAAAGCTGTGGTCTCGCCGCTTTCCAGGAGAAGGGGGGCTTCTCTTTCTCTCTGCCCTGGTTGTGTCGCCACACCTTTGAACCTGTGACCCTCAGTGGAAAAGCAATCGAGGGATAAATCCATGTGGTTCCTCAGAGTGGATCTGATGATTTTCTCCCCCCATGGCAGCAGACATGGCCACATATGTGACCCAGCTGTGTGGACTCCCACATAGACAGAGTCACTGGGACCAGGCAGCATGAGGGCGCATACCCCTCAGCATCGTTCCCACTGACACCTCGTAATTGCTCGAGGAAATCACAAAGCACATATGCTGCAGCGTACAGGGGCCTCCAGTATTTGGGATGTCAGGTATCTCCCATGCCAGCTGGTGAAGGAGCCCCTTCCTGAACTTCATGGCTACCCACAATGAGGGACATCACAGCTGCAGGGGAAGTCTGCTCAGACTTCTGGCGGTGGGTAACATCGCCTTGGCCTCGGCAGCATCCTTACGGATGGTCTTGGTACTCTCTGCACAACTAGAGTGGCACAGGAGTTAAATGGTGGTGGCGGTGGGTGAAAACCAGCTTGCACTTTGCAAAAGCTCCAAATATTAGGAAATTCAGTATTCTACTTTTGAAAAATATTGTAACCTCAGCCAGTTGGGGCTGTTCCCTTACCATCTTTTAGATTTCTTGCTGTGTTGACTGAAACGGATTCATAAAAGGTTGCAAGAGTTTTCTCTATTTTTTCAAGAAGAGAGGGTAATTTTTCTGCCCTTCTGATAATCAAAAATAACTGAATGCCCTTTGGGTGAGAGCTCAGGCATGGGGAATTTCAGAAGGATGCAGGACAACTTAGAAAGGAGGCTGCCCTGAAAGCTGCTGGACCAACCAATAAGCGGTAATAACCTGCAGGCCCTAAAATTAGGGCCTTCCCTCGTTAACAGAACCTCTTGGAGAGAGAAAGAGAAAACCAGTGTCAGTCTCTGCCTTCGCTTCCCACTCTCACACTTGCTGAGGATTTGATGGGGGAAAGAGGGAGGGGAAAAGAGGACAAGTTAATTAATGCCAGCTATCTTATTCCCGCTATGCCGACAGTCTCTACCCTTGGGACGTGCAGCTGTGGTCTGTCCTTTACTGAGAGCGAGCGCTAGTCCCCTGCCACTGCCGGCGCATCCCGCACGGGTGGCACCCCCAGTCACGTTGCCCTTCAGCCTACTGTACCTGATGTTCATCTGTCGAGAGAGTAATTCGGCAATCCCGACCACAGTGGTGTCCCCGAACATGGTCCCTTTTATGTTTGCCCAGATCACTTGCAAGTGGAGGTCCGGGCCTTTCGGGTTTGCTTATTCAGAGAGGCCGAACGGTAGATGCGCACGGCACGGATGCGGGTCGCAACATCCCTGAGTTACCAGCAAAGAATGTAGGGGAATAATACTGCTATTTTAATGCATGTTTCCTTTTTTTTTTTTTTTTGCAATGAGTGTGCTATTAATACTGCAGTCACCAGAACTTTTATTGTTGTTGCTTAGATCAACTAGGAAAGGGATGGAGGTGAGGAGCCACTGTTGTTCTGGCTGCTACTGTGCAAGATGAACTGATGAATAACGTGTGTGATTTCTCTTTCCCTTGTAGTTGCACTCTGCTGTGACCAGGATCCAAGTTCAAAGACCTGGTTTCAATTACACGTTTGCCCATATGTGTATCCTGAACAATGACAAGACATGCATAGTGGACGACATAGTGCATGTACTGGAGGAATTAAAGGCTGCTCGTTCTTCTAATCGAACTAATTTTGCAATCACTTATCCGATTACTCACTTAAAGGATGGCAGGGAAGTGTATAATGGGCATCAGCTTGGTGGGGTTACTGTGCACAGCAAAGACCGGGTGAAGTCTGCAGAAGCCATTCAGCTCACCTACTACTTGCAGGCAATCAACTCCTTGAATGACATGGTGGCAGAGAAGTGGGAATCCATTTTTTGTGACACTGTTGAACTTTTCCAGAAATCCAACAGGAAAGTGAAAATGTATCCTTTCACTTCTTCTTCGCTGAAGGAGGATTTCCAGAAGACGAGCAGGGTGTCAGAACGCTACCTGATCACAAGCTTGGTCCTTGTGGTCACCTTGGCCATTCTCTGCTGCTCCATGCAGGACTGTGTCCGCAGCAAACCCTGGCTTGGCCTGCTGGGATTGCTGACCGTGACCCTTGCCACCCTGACTGCAGCTGGGATCATCAATCTCACTGGTGGGAAATACAATTCCACCTTCCTGGGAATCCCCTTCGTCATGTTAGGTAACTATCTCCTATCTCCTCTCTCTTTTGTGTGTTTATGCCTCCCTGACGCATTTCCCAGCAAGCAGAGAAGCGTCACTGCATGGCTCCCAGTGCCCCCTCCCTGCAATGCTGCCCCGTGCCAAATCCACACAGCCTCTTTGCCTGAACTGTTTGTACTGCATTAAAATCATGCCTGAGGCTCCGATGTGGCATAGCGCCCTGCCATAGGATGCGGTGCCTGCGTGGTAGTGAGGAACAAGGATGCGCAAATGCTGTGCCTTGCGCAGAGGGGCAGACCCAGCTGCTGCTTTTCTGTGGATATTTGATTCTGATTGTGGTGGCTGACGTTGGAGGGAAACCTTTGCAGAGGTCCCCCTGCCGCAACGACAGCGTCAGCTGTGCCAGCAGATCAAAGGGTCTGCATGCATTGGGCATTTAGAGAGCGTGGGCTCCTTCGGAGAGCAGAGCAGTGCTGTCCTGGCTCAGCAGGGGCTTGTCCAGGGTCTAAGGGCAGTGATCGGTTCTGGGTTGCGTTTCTCCTGAAGCCCCAGTGATGGCTGAGTGAGGGTAAGGAGGAGTTCACAGCCCTGGAGCTGAGAGCTTTGCCTTCCCCAGTCAGCGATGGACCCGTCCAGTTAGCGCCAGTGCATCTCGCAGCACAGCGCTACGGAGAAAGCAGCATCGGCTGCTCCCTGGCTCTGGTGCCAGCAGAGGCATCTTCATATCCATGGTTTTCATACCACCTTCACTCACCATGGGGTACAGGGTGGTTTCATTTTGTTTTGTTTTCCTCAAGGGTAGGAAAGAGGAGAAGGGTGGTCAGCTTGCTCTCAGCCCAAAATCAGTGCCCGCTCCTGTTGGCACCAGGGCACTTGTGAGGATGCCGCATGTGGTATCCAAACAGACAGGAGGACTTCACAGGAGACAAAACGAGAGCTCTGGAGAGCTCACAGCCTCTTTGTTTGTGTTTGGTTCATAAGCAGTGTGAAAAGCTTTGTGCGCTGTAGGTGTTTAATGTGTCCTCGGTCGTGCCATTATTCATTTGTGGAGAATAATACATGCATTTGATCACAGCTTCCCCAGCTGAAAATCAGTGCTCAGTAATAGTTCAGGTTTCAAGTGTAAGAGTGTCTCCACTGACTTAGTCACATCTGATGTGACACATTTCAGCACAGCTATTTTTATATCCGGCACCAGGTTCCTATGCAGTGCCCGCACTGTAGCTGTGGTATTGTTGCACTTTAATTAAAGACTGCTTCGGTGCATCGCACTCCCAGTTAATGTACAGAATATATTCAGTGACAAAAAGAATTCAGCTACGTTATATCAGCTTTCATTTTCGGATGACATCCATGAAAATTAAACTGTATCATAATCTAGTGGAAATGCAGCATGAGAAAGAGTCAAAAGAAGGCTACCTGAGTCTTTGGTTTCTTTTGTGGGTTTTTATGGCTGTGCATATATTATAAAAGTCAACTCCTCAAACTAAGTAGAGTATATTATATATAGTATTACTTAGGAGGGGATTTCCAGATGTGTTACAAGAACAGTAGTAAAGCAGTCTAAAGTCCAGCCATATGAAATGAAAGTACCTGGGGAAAGCGACTGAAAAATATGAATTAGCTCTGTTTAGGGATCAAAGCATCTGCTCGCTGGGACAACCTTTCAGATCTTTAATTCACCAATAGTGACTATGCTGAGACTTGAAATCCTTGAAGACTTACAGATAACTATGAAAAGTTTCACACTTCTATTTTAGTGCTTCTTTAACTGCCGAGCTGTATAGCCAACTTCACTTTTTTTTTTACTTTTTCTTTTCCCCTGCTTTTTTTTTTTTTTTTCGGTCTTGCTTAGTTGAAGTATTCCACTCTTGAAAGGAGTAAGTTTCAAATATGCAGCTCAGCTCTCGCTGTGAACAAGTCAAGACAGAGCAGCCAAATTCGTTTGAATCTTGCCTGCTTCCCCAGCTGCATAAAATCTCCCAAGGGACAGGAATATCAACAGGTGAACAGAAGGCACTAAAGACATTCTGGAGCTTTTAATGAGAACTGTTTTAAACCAGCAGATAGCTAGAAAGGCAGAGTTTCCTTTTTTCCCTGCAGTACAAAAGAAAGATTCAGCATGCGTTTCAAAATTTATCTCATTCCTAGATGGTGTTTTGCTTACAAAGGATGCTTTAACTCAAGGTAACTGAAGGCTAGAGACACAAACCATCTTCCATTATAGCCTGCTGAACTACTTCCACTTAATTTCAGTGACCATCCGATTAGATCATAGATTAACTGACCTTTAGAAAGCTAAAGGATTTCTGGCTAACAGTGTAGCCCCGTAGCTATTACTCATAATCTCATGGCTAAAAGCAAAAATTAGATAGAAAAATTGATTACACTGGACGCATTTCAGGGAAGGCCCCTTTACTAGTATAAATCATTAATGAAGTTTCCCTGGTTTATAGCAGCTGAGGATTTTTAACTTTCCGTCAGCATCGCAGAGCCGGGGGCGGGGAGCACACTCTGCAGACATCATCTGCCCTCTGCCCCAGGACAAGATTACGTCTTTCCTAACAGATACTTTCCACCTTGGACATTGTCTCCTCCTTGGGCCACTTCCCTCTGTGTTTCACTGTGCTACCATTGTGGCATATGCATCATGTCTAACCTGAATTCCCCTTTCGCAACTCAGCTGTCCTCCTTATTTATTCACTGCATCTGGAAAACAATTTCTTTTGTTATTCTTTGCATATTTGGGACCATTCTAACTTGCCCGGTCCTCTTCCCTTTCATCCCAGGTTTTCTGAGACTATGCTTACCAGACTTTAAGCAATCTTTTTGCTTTTGGCCACTCCACATCTGACATGGAATGTGGTGCCTAAATCCAGGCGCAGGATTCAGGCTGAGGCTTTCAGCAGCAACTAGAGTAGGAGGATGATTTCACACATCTTGCATATGGCAGTTCTCTTCGTACATCCCCATATGACATTCATTTTTTTTTCTCAGCAGTATGAAATGGTTGGCATTTGATTGGTGGCACATGGTAACTCATGTGTCACTTTGTGTCACTTTCTACCCTGTTTGCACAATCAGTTATTCCAGCCAACGTGTAGAAGTTTGCCCTTGTCCTTGCTGAATTACAGCTTGCTTATCTGACACCATGGCTCCTCTTCATTAAGTTCATCTTCAGACCATCACTGCTCTTCCAAGGTGCATGAACTGAAGTTGATCAGCAATGTTTTGTAGTTATCGTCTTTTTCATATTTTCAAGAATTCCCTTCTGAATAGTGTAAGTAGTTTGTCCAGTCACAAGCCCATTCTAATAATTTAGGCAATATGTCTGCAAAATACTCCGTTCAGCATGCTCTGGAATACTGTATTCATTCACCCTGTTTTCTGTGACATCTCCTCTGCATCAGCCATTTCCAAGAACAAAAAAAGGTATCATGAAGGGTACCAGCCTCTGTAGGTATTGAATCCTTAGCTTTTGCATCAGTAGAACAATTTTGAGTTATTAAATTACCGTGGCTTACCAAGTTGCACTCCTAAGCTCAGACTGTGTAAGTGTAGGCGGGAACATCTTTTGCCTACCCTACCTGTTAAATCTGACATACTGGTTTTAACGCTTCGTGCTTTGGGTCTAGTCATCTTCCTGGTAGTTTATTCTAATTTATTTTACTCTTTAATTAAGGCAGGTTTCTGTAACTCAGCTCACAAAAGGTAACTCGTTAAGTCAGAATAACTCCATCATTGATGACTGTACATAGCTGGAGTGCATCACTACTGTGACGATTTTCGTGTTGTGGCAGGTTTCTTTTTAGCCCTCGCTGGTTGCTAACTGAATGGCAAAAATTGAAGCCAGGAGAGATGTTGCCAGAGATGTCCTTCCCCAGCAGGTACCACCAAAATAGCAGGGGTCCTCTTTGGTCACCGGAGGTCCAGCTGTGAGGATGTGGTGGGGTGGGAGGCTGTGCCTGAGGCCGCTCTGAGCCCCCGCAGAGGGGCTGCACTGGGGGTGAGCTAGCAGAGGGCAGGCCGACTGCAGCCGCTCTCTTCTCTAGGGATGTGTTGTCAAGTCAAACTGGCAACTTTTCTTCTTGACCTAAAACCTGTGAAACTTGGCAGGCTCCCACCACTCATCTGGGCATGTTTTGATTTAGCATATGCCTCCGTGGTTTCTTAAAACTATCATCTGGATTTATCAGTGTGTAAGCAAGTAATTTAAGGACAAGATTACTCACATGCCTAGTTCATGTGGAATACTTTGCTGAATTAAGGCTATTCATTTTTTACCCTAAGAACCGAAAAATTAAATTCTTCAATTCGGCTGAATTTAAAATAGCTGATTTATAGTGTCAGCTGGAAAGCAGAATTAAAATTCTGATTTTCTATTGCCTGCTCCACTAAAAACTACAGATGTTTGGTCTGGCACAGATGCTTATGTATTCATCATAAGTTTCCCTTACGCATTAAATGCTGTTTAATAACTGCCAGTCCTGTAAAAATACCAGTTTCCTCAAAAAACCCCACAGTGTTACCAAACAAACCATTGGACAACAAGCTGGCTGAACAAGTTTTTGGCGTGACTTTTTTTACCTCCCAGAGGTGGAGCACAGCATTTAACTTGGAGACTCAAAAGAAAATTGCAATATTACGCTTTACGCTGAAGAGAAAACTAGCAATCTGTTTCCTGTTCCTCTAGAAACTCCTACAGCTTGTTCGGGGAGAGGCGGCTCTCTTCAGCTGCCAAGTTCGTGAAAAGCATCGGCTCTGTGAAATCGCGGTGGAATGCCAGGCGCTGCCAGATACGGGCAGGGACGCAGGGCCGGCTCCACGGGCTTATATTTAGCCTCCGATGCTGGCAGGGGAAAACCAGTTAGCAGTTAAGAGAGCGGCTTGAGCTTGCAGCTTGCTGTAAACAGAAACGATAGCCAGCCTTGTGTGAAACTCAGCAAAACAGGGACAAATGCAAATACCTCTTCTTCCTCCTCCCGTCACGTCCCAGGCAGGGTCCTGCTGAGGTTCAGTCATGGGGGAGGAAAGTATGGGGGAGAAAGAAACTGTGCAGGACTGCATCTGGCAGGAGGTGGCACAGGAGCAGAAGAGGTGGAAGATGCTTTGGGAGGTACCCACAGGTACCAGGGCTCATAGGAGCACCTCTCAGATGCAGAGTAGTGCCAATTGCTTCTCAGAAGCACAAGTTTGTTCGATGCAAACCTTCCACATGGCTTGCCTGGGGGAGAGCCATGCTGGTGGAGGAGTGAGCTGGGATGTCAGCACAGGGGCTTTATGGATACAGAAAGCTGGAGTGACGAAGGTGGGATCTGAGGTCAGAGACAGTTGGGAAAGAAGGCCAGAAGGAAAACGTTAGGAAAAAGAAGAAGAGGGGAGGTCACCATTTTTGATGATTGGGCTGAAAAGCACAGGAGGGCAATGAGAGGATTGTTGAAGGTTAGGGACTATGAAGGCAACAGGTAGCTAAACCAAGCAGGGCAGCTAACAACCACAATGAAAACCCTGAGACGACAAGGATGCTTGGGCCAGCACGTGCCAGCACCTGTGGCTCACTGGAGCTGTGCCTCAGTGCCGGTAAGGCACCCAGCCCAGCTCCTTCTTCAGATTTCTAGAAGAACATGCTGGTAGGGAATTGTCACATATGCCAAATCTGTACACCCTAAAAGCATTCATTAAACTCCCTATCAAGCACCCAGGTGTTTGCTATATTCAATAAACCTGAAGTGTCAACACTGGTTATAGAGAGTTTCAAAGAGAGAGAACCAGCCCCTGCCCAGGTCTCCCCAGCGACCTTCAGTCCACGCATAAAGACAACACACACACGAATGTTTGACTTTATATAGTACTTTCCCACCAATTTTCCTGTTGTCAGTTAATAAAAATATGAAGCTTACTGAGTCTCTCTTGTTTTTATTCCCTGAACTAAGCTTTCTCACTCCCCATATCTGGCTGCCCCTCTGCCATCCCTTCGTGCCGGGAAGACATGTGTCCTTCCTTAGCTGGCTGCCCTGCTGCCCCTTTCTCCCATCTCATCCATCTTATTTGCAATCTCTGGCAGCCTCCTCCATCAGGTCTCACCCATCTCCCTACTCCAGGCCACAGCATCTCCTTCCTGTTGCCTGCACAGTTCTCAGCATCTTTTGGTCTCCCTGAGCTTCCTTCATCTTTTCTCCTGTTCTGCCCACTCCTTCCAGCATGTCCCTTTTGCCATTTTGTTGGCTTTTTTTTTGTTTGTTTCTCTTCTCTCCTATCCTCCCCTCTCTTCTGCCACAGCTGGGCCCATTGCTCCTACCCTTTTCCCTGTATTCTTGGATAGCTTCTTTGGCTCCTGAACAGATCACCACCATACCCTGCAGTCGTATCTCAGCTGTTTCACATTTCCCAGTGATTTCCACCATTCATCCTTTGCTTTTTTTCCATGCTGCCAAAGGACTCCAAAAGTGCCCTGGAAGTACAGTTTGTTTTTTGTCGCTCCATCTGCTCAGCTTTCCCAGTTCAACTCTACACAGCTCAATTACACTCCTAAAACATTAGTGTTTTGTTTCTTTTATTCCCCTTCTAAGAAATAAATAAAATTCTGTGGTTTTATCTACTCTGAGCAGAATGCCAGGCATGTCATTTTCCTAGTTGTTCCTTTTTCTTCTCCTTTTTCTCTTCTCTGTCCCTCAGTCTCTTCCTGAGCTCTCTAAGCAGCCATGCCTCTTCTGCAGTCCCTCAGGCATCACCTGGCATTTCTGTTCCTCACGGGGAAGAACAGAAGTAGGCCCCCAGGCCACTCCTTCTCACTCAATGTACCAACAAGTCTGTTCACCAAAGTCAGTGTTTTCTACCCAAAAGCAAGATCATTGACCACCTCCTCCACCTGCTGGTCTCCCTCTCTCCAATTCTCCTCCTGAAGGATGATGCCCCAAAACCAATGAGGAACCCAAACACCAAGAAGGCCCTAATGCATGCGAAGGAATTAGGCTTAAAATACAAATGGTGGCAGAGTATTTTAGACATCTGTAGCAGTCCTTGCCCATGCAGTGCAAAAGCGGCAAGTAGAGCGTGCAGCCGGTCATGTGTGATGGAAACACAGCTAACATACGTCTGTGTTCCCCCCTCACCACCATAAACCCCAGTGAAGTCCTTGCACACATACGTGCTTCTTGGCTTCAGAAGAGTCTCGATGACTCAGTAAATATAATGCTTTTTGAAAAAGAGGAGCTATATCTATAGGAAGTCAGTCCAGAGAAGAGTTTAATACTGAAACCATACTGTACAATCATTAAGATCAGGCATTGCCTCTTGACTGGTGATGCTCCAATAGGCACTTATTTCATATGAAGAGTGCGTTACAGGTGATGCAGAACATTTAATAAGTATTCATTTATGCAAACAGTAGCAGAAAGGTGTTATAGTTTTGCTGTCTGCATTCTTTTAGCTGCAGAGAAGTCAGTGCGTGCAATGGTTTAATGGAAGGGCTCGTCAAGAGAAGTCTCAGTCAAAGGAACTGAGAGTTTGGCTCTGACATCCTGATTTTCTTCAAGTAGTCAAGTCTCTCAAGAGAAACTTCCACATATATGAAAATCTATTGTAAGTCACAGGTTAGAGAAAAGAAACCTTTTACTATCTTTATATATACATATAGGAAACATAGATGTGTGTGTATATATAGATATGTTTGTGCTATGTGCCTACTGGACTCAGATGGGCAATGAAGACCTGGGAAAGGTCAGTAGGAATTGATGTGACTTTTCACTTTAGGTCTTTTTGTGAGAGAGGTGGTGCACGTTTTGTGCATCTAATAAATGACATCCCCGAAATAGGCATTAGCCAAGAGGCCCGTGTGGCAGGGAGGGGGCCTGCCGTTTTCAGGTCATGAGACAGCTGCATTCTGACAGAGGACACTGGCAGAGATGGATTAAATTAAATTGGAATAAGCAAAGTCTGGGTGCTTGGTAAAAAGCCCAAGCTGAGTTCCAAACTTGCAATGATTTTTCTTGTTTCTTTTTTTTTTTTCGGTCAGTAAACATAATAGACCTTATGTGTTTTAACTGAAGTTTTGCAACTTTTTGAACGTTGTGATTCACATATGGTTGATCTATATATTATGAGTAGGAGTAATGACAAGCGTTGCTTAAACAGGAGGATTTAAGGGTATGCCTGAGATGTTTTGGTTGCAGCTTTCTCACCAGAAAAGGGGAGCCTGAAGTGTGGTAAACTAATCCATATTCCACTAGGAAAACACTCCTAGAAGCAACTGATACTTTGGCTGTGAGCTTAGAAATTTTTAACAGATTCAAAACATGATTTTGCCCCAGATATACTCACTGTGTCTTACTCTGTCTTCAGGAACTGTCATGTACTATATGTCATTTGGCTATTCTGTACTATGGTAAACATTAACCTTGCACAGATAGTTGCAGGTAGCTTTCATTTACCTTTAAGTAAATTTTTTTATACAGCCCACATAAAATCTGTCAAAAACTCACTTTGTGGGGAAAATCACTTTGCAGTTTTTTTCTGCTGATGTGAATCTAAACATGTCATATGCGAGACGAGCCCAGTAGTACTTAATATGCAACTCTACATCTAGCCACCTCCTTGGCTAGTGAGGCTTAAGGTACATAGATCACAGGGGAAATTCGTCTTGCCAGCCACATCTTCCTTTACTATCCTGGCATCAGACCTTACCATCCTGTGTGACTCCCCTGGTGCAGAGGGTGGTCCTGGCTCACTCCAGGCCCCGCTCCAGCAGTTGTGGGCAGCTGCAGCCGTGTGCCCTCCTCCTCTCGTCATCCTCCGTGCCACAAAACTAAACCTTTCTCCTTCTCTCTTCAAATAACAGCTTAGGCAGGGTGCTGGGACGTTTTCAGACGTTTCCGAGTTAAAGACGGCAAAGAGGCATTACTTGGGAGAGGCAAGGGATTCTCAGGCAGGGAGACCCTTTGAAGGCCAGCAGGACTTAGATGCTGTCCTGCTGTTTCCCCCAGAACTGGGGGCTTACACACACGGCGTAGGTCTGGCTCAAAGGCTTTCAGTTCAGATCTGCACAAGGTCTGGGTAGTAGGGAGATGAGCACACCGTGCAGACATAAATATTCCAGCAGCTAAAACCAGATTTTGCTAACACTCGGCTCCTTCTGTTGCGCTGAACGAAATACGACTTTTAACTTTTGCCAGGTCTTTCATGAAAGCAGAGGAAAGCAAGTCACACGTTTAAACAGAGTTGACAGCCTGATATTTAAATGCCAAAACAAGCCTTTACCAATTCTTAAGTGGAATTAAATATTCACTTTATATATAAAAGTAGATTTTGAACTGTAACTTGCTTTGCTAATCTGTCTTTCTTAAAATCAGAGCCCCTCAAGTTTTCTCTGAAATGTATTTCTGTTTTTAAAATGTGCTTATCTGACATTCTTGCTATCACTATAACAACAAAACTTCAACTATTACATTGGTTCAATAATACAAAAGGGTGATCCAAGCAAAAACCCCAGCATTTTCCCAAAGCCTAAATCAGTAATTTTTACTCTACTGAAATCCATGGCACTATTCAAGATTAAGCACATACTTGCTGAGTTACCCATATGATCATTATAATAAAAGGCCATTGATTTGAATTGAATTTTTTATGGTTTAAAAAAAATAATAATTTGAAAATGCAATATTAAGTGAGAAGATGGCTTTTTTAATGATGAATAGTGTTAAAATACACATACTCCAAAAATAAAAAGTGGCAAACCATGTTACTGCCATTGCTGATTAGGGATCACGGTGAAGACTAGTACTATGCATACTGAGGCATTGTTTAATTCTACTTGCTTAAAATACTTCTCTTTGTTTCTTTTCCGCTTATATAGGTAGAAAAAATGACAGGAATGTCATTTATGTATGCATCTTATGTATGTATTTCTTCAGAGCTAGAGATTTATATGTAGAATGATTTTCACTTCAATAGTAATATGTAGATCATGCTCTTAAAATTAGCTTGTGATTTGTACCGTTGTCTGAAACATTGGCTCAGTGTTGCTTGTTTGCCCCAACAGAGGTTAGTACTGGGGAGTTTATAATTGGGATGCGTCAGGTACCCCAAGCATCGCTGACTGTGTCCCGACCATTTAGGGTGAGACTGAGGGCATGAGGGTGATTTGTTTTTGTCAGAGCATTCTCTGTGCAAATGTGTACTTTTTAGTATAACTCAGAGAGGCCTGACCAAAACAGACTGTTTCACAGGAGAACAGAGAGCTAATCCTATGCTGCTTTTCCAAAAGTTAAGCTTAGAAACAGAAAAGGTAGGAGAAATGTAGAAAAGGTAGGATATTATGGCAGATATGCATTGCCAGCAGACTGGGATCAACATTACTCTGGTGCAGCAGATCCATATGAGTCTTATGAGCAACCTATCCCCGTGTTAAGCTGTGCTTGGTGGCACTACAGCAGACCTAAATGAGGCACAAACCTTGTGCGGGATTTCCAGAGGCACCCTGTTTCCCAGCCTGTGCACTGAGCAGTTTGAGCGCAGGCTTAACAGCCTAGCGAGTCTTTCTGCAGGATCTGCAACTAAAAATAACATTGTGGGCTCACAGCATGAAGTGCTGAGCACCAGTTGAAGGTTTCTTCTCTGCATGCACCAACCAATGCGGTGTGTTGCACGGGGACACTTTCTCTTCTTCGGTGTGCTTCTGTGGGCACAACCGCCCACAGCTGTGAAACACAGCAGATACTGGGAGCATATTATTAAACATTTCAGTTTCTCTTATTTTGTTGCCAAGTAGATGCAGCACAAAACACAACTCTCTCTCCAGAGACTGAGGCAGATTTTTCTCTGGTGTGGATGCGCCAAGAGGCTCGTGGTTTTGATCCCCGTAGTAAGTTAAGAAATACATGGACACGCCTGGGGCTTTCTGACCGGGATGACCGGTGCCGTTGTAAGCACAGTTGGAGAGATCAGCCTGACAATTGAGAATGAATGGCTAATATTCAGATGTAAAGCAATCCCGGAGATTGATCTGCTGGTATTATGCCTAGATGGCTAACAGACTGACATATCTAATTTCAGCATGTTTCACTTTTGGGAAGATCCCAAGTCAGATGTTAACATCTGCAAGCATACTACATCTGATTGATATACATGTAAAATTTAGTAATCTTTAAAGCAATAATTGCAAATACTAAACTCAACAGCATTGTCATATTTTTGAGGTGTGTTGTCATACCTGTAATCCATTTACAGTACAGACATGTAGGGCTGTGTGTGACAGGAGGTAAAGAATGGGTACAGCCTGTGCTCATACCGATACATCCACCCTGTGTCTCTCTTCATGTGTCCTTCTTCGTCGAGGTACCACACCTCCATGTATCCTTCATGCTTACTTGCCCTTTGAACCTGTGCTTGGAGGTATGAAATTAAATCAGACTGTGCTTGGGTGGCTGGGACTTCCCTCACTTTGCAAATGAGGACACATTTAAGACTGCTCAACTGCCTACAGCCCTCAGTCCCCTTCCCAGAATTCTCCCAAGACGAACACTGCTGCCTGGAGTTGATCAGACGAGTACCTTATAGGATGTTAATATCCTGTAGGATTTTACTCTACACTGTGAACTGGGTCCCCAGAAATATTCAGGCAAGTGTAGGAAAAGCAAATAGGGCTTGCAGTGCGTCTTCTTTGCTCAGCGGAAATGTTTGGGACGGGCAAGTCTGTCCTTGATGGGATGCCCGACGCTATGCACTGTCTTTGAGGTCTGACATTCACACAGCAAAACTGTAGCATTGCAGCACCATTTATAGACCAGAAAGGTAAACATTGGTTAAAGTAGCCCACAGCTTATTAGCTAACAAACTGACAGCTAACAGCATACTAACGATGATTTAACTGTTTGTCTCAACTCATGTAACGAAATTCTGATAAACTCCATGAGAACTGTTGTGTAAGTTAGGCTTGGTGCTAATTCTGTCTGCAGTATTTTATTATTTTAGGGAGAACAGAGTATGAAGCCAGATGTTTGCTTCAACGGGATGCAAATTCTCTTGCTCTGCCTGCATATTCAGTAGCACTTTGAACCAGTTATATGTTCCGAGTTACAATTGTGCCTGCTGGGAGAGGCCGCATGAGGCGGATCGCGTATTTAGTCAACTGGTTGATTGCAACTCCTGTGACAAAGGGAGTCCGGATTAGCAGTTTCACTTGGCTTTTCAGAAGATGGGAGCTGATGAGCTCACTGATCTAGCTGGAAAAAATAAGTCAGCAGGGAGAAATTACCTCAGCCTCTTTGTTGACATTACCGTGGAAAGCAATCCCAGAGTTGAGCAGTGTACATTGTTATTTTTAATACTGTCAGCTAGGAAAACTCATTGCGCCTTCATTATATCATCTGTTATTACAGGTATCCTTTTGGAAAGGGCAATTCCTGCAGTATGGTGCTGATCTCCCATGTACTAATTTTGCACAAGTGCAGTTCTTGAGACCTTGCCTGCATTGGCAACAAGCTAGGATATGAATTTATAGCATCCTAGCTATTTCATGCTAATTCACCCAGTGTTTGTCTCTGTGGATGGTATTTCACTCCACTTTAAATGTGAATCAAGCTGTTCTTCACAGATTTCCACAAAGAAAGCTGGTGCAACATAGTTAGTCCTCTGTAAATTCACACACTTTTTCATAGCACACTAAATTCCTCTTGCAGACAAGTGCTCCTATTCAGTGGGATGATTTCAGGCTTAAATCAACCTAAGTGAGACAGCATGGGTCCAGCTGAACGGATAGTGTTACAAGGATGCAGCCATTACAATACAAGCAAAAACCTTAAATCAAAATCCAGACTTAACCTCAGTAACTGTCAGAGCATACTTCCACTTCAGGTTTTTGCCTACCCAGTTTACAAGGCTCCCATACATCCTGCCATGAGTCATTCACAATTTCAGCCAGTCTTTCATGCCATCAGTGTCAGTCCAATATTTCAGATTAACAAATAACCCTCAAAAAAAAATGTTGCTGTTTCTAATCTTGACCATTCCTGTAGTCAAATTTAGGCTAGAAACAGGTGAATTAGTAGCAATGAGGGAGCAGCAAACTTTGGTAGGGGAGGGGAAGCAGTGCCTGAGAAGGGGGAAACACCTCTTAGCCCAGCCCTGCCCCCTTTGGTGCTTTATTAGTCTTAATTCTGGCAGTTAATGGGCAACATACATCCTGTTGCAGCATTCAGCTTCACTGAGGTGGAATCAATCATTATTAGTGTTTTGTGTGCCACTGCGTTAAAATGGGATGAATGACATTAATTACCCCTGAAACGTGACCTTCCACACAGAAGGCTGGAACTTCACAACCTGTGAGACTTCATTCTGAGAGATTGTACTCAGATACCAAACACAGACACAACACCTTCAAAACAGTAAGAACAAAAAAATGAGAGCCACAGTGTACTGTTCTTCTCTGCTTTCACAGATGAGTAAAACTGCAAGAAGAGGAACCAAAACCTTCTTCTCAGTCATTCCCTGTACTTTCTCCTACAGAAGTAGCCTATTTGAATATCCAGACCTCTTCTTATCACGCTAAGACTGAAACCGCACTTGATTTTAGTGCAAATTTGCACGTATACCTTAATCTTTAAACAATAAAAGCCGGCAGCAGCCTTTGTTTTAGGGAAGTAATTAAACCAAGTGAATGGAGAGCTGGTCTGTGACTCTGCTGACCAGGAGGTCACTTCGCTGCCCTCCCACTGGCTCTGGGGCTGCTCTAAATCCCTTCACCCCTCTCTGCTTCAGTCCTGCCATTTGCCAGGCAGGAGCAGAGCTAACTTTAAGCCTAGGCTGCTGATGCCCATTCATTAGGGCCTATTGCTTGAAGAACCACTTAGCAGTGGAAAGAATGCATTTCTTTTTCGAGATTCTAAAATGGTACAAAAAATAACAATTTCAGTGCCTGCACACAAGTAGTATTTAAAATGAGGTAAATAATTTCATAATTTTAAGTGACAGAAAATTTTGCCTTACTTTTCACAACTTCCCGCAAGTGCTTTTTTTCTATCGTGCATGCTTTGCATTGATTTTGCAGAGCATGTGTAATTGCAAGGCTTGATTCTGAAGGAGGCAAATGAAACTTTTTAATAGCATTTTCAGGCTACTCATAAAAGTGCTGTATTTAAGCTAGTCATAATTTATTGGATTTATTGCTGGTATTGTTATTATCTCCTAAAATTAAAGATAGCCTACCTCAGCCCATAAAATTTAAGCTCCTTAGAAATAACAGTGACTATCTTCTTCATTTTCTTTGGCTACAAAAGCCAGAATTTCTGTCCTCAGTCATCCAAGACGTGTGGTAGGAGTATCTCCTACAATGCAAAGTAGTAGAAAAAGAGAATAAGGAAAAAAAATATTTCGGTCCCTATTTTCTCCAATACCTTTCTCCTATTCTCCTAAGATTTTCCTTTGCCCATTCAGAACATCTTTTCCTGAAAAAAATCCTGTCTTTCCAAGTACTCCTTCTTTTTAGCTGATGGCTGTGCAGCCTAACTGTAGGGCACGACCAGTGAATCATAATAGCAAATGTCAACAGGAAAAGATCTCCAGTAGCCCATTAGCTGTTTGAGTTCATATTTATTATTTACTGAATGACTGTGAATAATGAACAAATTGCTCTAAATCATTACAGATTTGTAGCTAAATCTCCAGTAAAAAGGGAAAATTGGTTAAAGCAATTACAGAATTTAGTGGCAAGGAAAAATTTGCCTTCTTCTCGTTAGTATTATATTGGGATGACATAGCACCAGCAAGAGAAATAATCGATGCAAATTGGTGCAAAAAAAAAATAGGAACTCTGAAATGACAGAACAGTGAAAGAAATTCTCACAAAATGCTTCCATGGAGCTATCTGCCCTAGTCTCTGTGGGTCAGATTCCTATAAGCATCAGTGAGTTAGACAACACTGGAGATTGTCACCCCAAGTTGAGCTTCCAGTCAGCATTTAGAGGAGCAAATTAGGTGAGGTAAATCCCATTCTAGATAAATAAGGCTAATCTTTGTCATGCCTAATTTGTACACAAGTTTGGGCTTAATCTTTTCCTCAGAGGATACAGGATCGGGTCAGTAGTGCCACTGATGCAAAAAGTGTGCAAGTTTGTCATTTAGGCTTGTCTTCCTAAAGGTGAATGAAAATTTTGTGGCTGTTATACAAATGGACGGAAGAATCACAAATTGTTCAATTCAAGGAAAATACCAATCCGTAGCACACAGATCGTGTAGCGAACAACAAAAGGAACCTGTCCTAAAATAGAAGAGTATCTAAATGTTTTTCTGTTGGCTTTGTGGAGCGCATGCGGTGACGCCTCTTCGTGCATTTACTTGAGCCGTTCTCTAAATCAGATTCCATTTTAGGGTAGTCTCGAAGATTATGTAAGAGCATATTGTTTTTATGTTTCCTATTTAAAGAAAATACATTGTAAAAGGAGTCATGTTATCAGACGTTGCCCGAAATCTTATACCTGTTAAAAAGTCATGCTCAGCATCCTATTTAATTAGCTCTAAATTATTTTATTCATTGCTAAGTCAAAGGCTTTCTAAATTAATGCAGCTATTTGAGTATTTTTGGGCAAGAGCCTGTTAATGCTGAAATGCTTTTTTACAAAAACATGCTATAGCTAAAGCTCGTGATGGAAGTAATTTGCAATATTCAATGACCTCATTTTATACTGTTTTGCTCACTCAAAGCTAATGCATATGATGCCATGTGAAATTCTCAGACAAGCCTGTCGGCAGGACTTATGGGAGTCATAAATGGATTAAACTACGTTTCACTCCCTGGTTTGGCAAGTGATCAGTTACATTTAAATAAAGGTCAGTCTGTCTTTACAAAGAACACGCTGAAAGCAAGCTTAATAGCTTTCCCTACTGAGCCTAGAACATAACTATTTGAAGCATAATTAGCAACAGGATGCCAGTCACTGATTGTGCTTTTTGCTTGATTTTACGTCTGGGGAGTTCCAGTATTCCCCATTAGCTTTAAGACGAGGCACGGTGCTAGTTATCAAATTGACAGTCTTGACCTGGTCTCTGAAAGCAGCTGTAAAAAATTGTTTGGGAAAATTAAGATGAATGCCAAATGCTGAACCAAAACCAGGAGCGTAATATTGCTACAAATTGGACAGTTATGGTCCATACTGTGACTTCAGATAACAATGAGGGTAAGATATCTGATATACATGAGAGCACGGACTTTGTTACTCTAAATACCAGGTGACCATGATAAGGAGATACACCAGCTGTCCTATTATCTCATCTTATGAGATCTGTATTTTGAATTCTTTATAAAATAGCCCATACCTATTATTTTCAGCATTAACAGAGTGATCAGCTCTGCCATCTGTTGAAATGTAAATAGGATATTCCTTGCAGGAAGGGTGTACTGAATCAACCACAGCTGCCCCTACAGTAAAAGATACTGACTGCAAAAGGGTTATTTTGTCAAGTTAATTACATATTTAGCATACATGAAGTATTTAAGAATAAACATAATCATAGAGTGGTTTCAGTTGAAAGTGACCTTAAAGATTATCTAGTTCCATTTTCTGTTTTTCTGGTTCTTCAGAATACCTCATTTGTTTTGGGGTTTCTTGACCAATATTCATAGCCCTTGTAGCAAAAGTGATAATCATCTACAGGTGGAGAGAACACAGCTGATACAGCAATTTTGGTTCTCTGCAGCCAGCCTGAAATTCTAACAAAGATCTCTGAATTACCTTGGCCTGCTTCACTGGAGCTTCAAAAGTCCAGTGATTGCACTTCAGTGTCATCAGCAACTAATTCAGCCCTGATGATTGTTCTATCTAATGTGTTGTGGTTTAGCCTTAGCTGAGAGCAAAATACTATGCAGCCACTTGCTCACCTTCCCCGAAGGAGGAGAGAAAATACAACCAAAAGCTCCTGGGTTGAGATAAGGACAGGGAGAGATCATTCAACAGTTACCATCATGGGCAAAAAAAGACTTGGGGAAAACTAATTCAATTTATTAATAATCAAACCAGAGTAGAATACTGAGAGATAAAACCAATCTTAAAACACCTTCCCTTGATGCCTCCCTTCTTCCCAGGCTTAACTTCACTCTCCATTTCTCTACCTTCTCCCCCTAAGCAGCACAGGTGTAGGGGGAAAGGGGGAATAGGTGTTGTGGTCAGTTCATCACGCATTGTCTCTGCTTCTCCTTCCTCCTCGGGGGGCGACTCCTCACACTCTTCCCCTGCTTCAGCATGAGGTCCCTCCCATGGGAGACAGTTTTTCATTAACTTCTCCAGCACGAGTCCTTCCCCACGGGCTGCAGTTCTTCACAAACTGCTCCAGTGTGAGTCCTTTTCCACAGGGTGCAGTGTCTCAGGAACAGACTGCTCCAGCGTGGATCCCCCGTGGGGTCACAGCTTCTTTCAGGGCACATCTGCCTGCTCCAGCATGGGGTCCTCCACGGGCTGCAGGTGGATCTCTGCTCCTCTGTGGGCCTCCATGGGCTGCAGGGGGACAGCCTGCTTCACCACGGGCTGCAGGGGAATCTCTGCCTGGAGCGACTTTACTCCTCCCTGTCCTTCACTGACCTTGGGTTCTGCAGAGTTGGTCCTCTCACATATTGTCACTCGTCTCCCCCCACCATCAGGCTGGTCCAGGCCCAACACAGACAACTGCCCAGCAGGAGGCCAGGGCCAAGGCCCGAGGCTTGGACCTTCCCCTGTCTGCCTACACTTCAATTTTATTTTCCCCTTCTTAAATATGTTATCACAGAGGCATTGTCACTGTCCCCGATTGGCTCAGCCCTGACCAGCAGCGGGTCCACCCTGGAGCCTGCTGGGTCCACCAGACAAAGGGGAAACTTCGAAGCTGCTTCGAGCAGCTTCTCTCAGAGGCCACCCCTGTAGCCCCCCCCCCGCCACCAAAACCCAACACATAATGTTATCAGGGAATGGATGAGAGCAAAACACTGTGGACTGGCTTTTGGGAATTTCTAGAGATAATGCAAGAGGACCGGAGAGGTAGACAGGGGACAGCAAAACCAGCAAAAGGAGTAAGAGGAGTAATCAAAAGGCAGCAAAGAAGGTGGGATTAGATGAAAAGATCTGTTAAGTAAAGATGAACATGATAGAAATTATTTTGAGAAAATATTCAAGTCTTACATTTTAGGTGTTATACAAGGACTATATTTTTATGTTCATCTCTGTGTAAAATGCCAACCTACTTTTATCTCAGCCACTCTCATCTGATAGCTAGTTGATGGCTGTGTTCCCAGCTCAGGTCCACCATGAGGGAGCAGAGGTCTGTGTCCTCTAAATGTGTCTTGGTTATCAATCATGAAAGAGAAACCATAAGAGGAAGATGACCAACCAGGGATTAAGATAAAACTATGCATTTTTTCTGGTTTACCTGCACTTGGGGGTTAAACACAGGATTTTAGGTCTGCGGGTCTTTATCTCCTTTCATGAATGCTATATCCACTTTAAGAGTTCATTAAACACATTAAAAAACACTGGAAAAATAGAGCTGTATTTGGTTTTACAAGCCCTTAGACGTGTTAAAGTAAAAAGACCAATGCCTTAAGTAGTTCCATATCAGTTCTACTATTCTGCATCTCTGAAATTTATTTGTGCTGGTTTTGTTTGTTCTGTTTCTAGGATTTCTTTTTCCTGATGGAAAATTTATATAGGAATTGGAGAAATCAGTGACTGATCTACTTGAAAATGTTCAGCTTATATGAAGGTTGCATTTTTTTTACAGATGTTCTTCAAAGCAGCCAACCAATGCTCTGCTTCCAGCATAGACACTTCAAGGTCATATTTCTTTGTTTTCACCACAGGTCAGATCCCATCATGAGGAAAAACTAATTTCAAAGCATCTTCCATCACAGGCACTCCAAAATAATGAAACAAAACAGCCAACCAGAAAGAAATCCTTTTTCTTTAACCCATCAGCCCTGCGCCAGCGATGCAGAACTCTCCTCAAGCTCTGGGAGTAAGGTTTGCTAGTCAGGTAGCGAATGCACTCCTGTGGCTTAGACCAC
>WHYT01014762.1:46838-135775 GCA_009806455.1 Tetrax tetrax | reverse complement strand
CCCGCCACCAAAACCCAACACATAATGTTATCAGGGAATGGATGAGAGCAAAACACTGTGGACTGGCTTTTGGGAATTTCTAGAGATAATGCAAGAGGACCGGAGAGGTAGACAGGGGACAGCAAAACCAGCAAAAGGAGTAAGAGGAGTAATCAAAAGGCAGCAAAGAAGGTGGGATTAGATGAAAAGATCTGTTAAGTAAAGATGAACATGATAGAAATTATTTTGAGAAAATATTCAAGTCTTACATTTTAGGTGTTATACAAGGACTATATTTTTATGTTCATCTCTGTGTAAAATGCCAACCTACTTTTATCTCAGCCACTCTCATCTGATAGCTAGTTGATGGCTGTGTTCCCAGCTCAGGTCCACCATGAGGGAGCAGAGGTCTGTGTCCTCTAAATGTGTCTTGGTTATCAATCATGAAAGAGAAACCATAAGAGGAAGATGACCAACCAGGGATTAAGATAAAACTATGCATTTTTTCTGGTTTACCTGCACTTGGGGGTTAAACACAGGATTTTAGGTCTGCGGGTCTTTATCTCCTTTCATGAATGCTATATCCACTTTAAGAGTTCATTAAACACATTAAAAAACACTGGAAAAATAGAGCTGTATTTGGTTTTACAAGCCCTTAGACGTGTTAAAGTAAAAAGACCAATGCCTTAAGTAGTTCCATATCAGTTCTACTATTCTGCATCTCTGAAATTTATTTGTGCTGGTTTTGTTTGTTCTGTTTCTAGGATTTCTTTTTCCTGATGGAAAATTTATATAGGAATTGGAGAAATCAGTGACTGATCTACTTGAAAATGTTCAGCTTATATGAAGGTTGCATTTTTTTTACAGATGTTCTTCAAAGCAGCCAACCAATGCTCTGCTTCCAGCATAGACACTTCAAGGTCATATTTCTTTGTTTTCACCACAGGTCAGATCCCATCATGAGGAAAAACTAATTTCAAAGCATCTTCCATCACAGGCACTCCAAAATAATGAAACAAAACAGCCAACCAGAAAGAAATCCTTTTTCTTTAACCCATCAGCCCTGCGCCAGCGATGCAGAACTCTCCTCAAGCTCTGGGAGTAAGGTTTGCTAGTCAGGTAGCGAATGCACTCCTGTGGCTTAGACCACCGTAATAATTTCTCTCTTCTGCAGGACGCTTACTTCAACCATTGATAACGGCAAGCTATGTCTCCTTTGACCCTTTTAGCATGCCCATGTTGCATTTTTCTGCATGTTGATTTGAGTACTTTAAACACTCGCTTTGTTCTCTATTGTAGGTCATGGGTTGTATGGGACTTTTGAAATGTTGTCCTCCTGGAGAAAAACTAGAGAAGACCAACATGTTAAAGAGAGGACTGCAGCTGTATTTGCAGACTCAATGCTCTCGTTTTCTCTCACCACTGCCATGTACCTGGTCACTTTTGGAATAGGTGCCAGTCCTTTCACTAACATTGAAGCAGCCAGGATTTTCTGCTGCAATTCCTGTATTGCAATTTTCTTCAACTACCTCTATGTACTCTCCTTTTATGGTTCCAGCCTGGTGTTTACTGGCTACATAGAAAACAACTACCAGCATAGTATCTTCTGCAGAAAGGTACCAAAGCCAGAGGTATTGCAAGAGAAGCCTGCATGGTATAGGTTTCTTCTGACAGCCAAATTCAGTGAGGACACAGCGGATTCAGAGGAAACGAACACTTACGAGAGTCATCTTTTGGTGTGGTTCCTTAAACGCTATTATTGTGACTGGATAACAAACACTTACGTCAAGCCTTTTGTAGTTCTCTTTTACCTTGTTTATATTTCCTTTGCCTTAATGGGCTACCTGCAGGTCAGTGAAGGGTCAGACCTGAGCAACATCGTAGCGACCGCGACACGGACCATTGAGTATACGACTGCCCAGCAGAAGTATTTCAGTAACTACAGCCCGGTGATTGGGTTCTACATCTACGAGTCGATCGAGTACTGGAACACCAGTGTCCAGGAGGATGTGCTGGAGTATACCAAGGGCTTTGTGAGGATATCTTGGTTTGAAAGCTACTTAAATTACCTTAGGAAACTCAACATATCTACCGGATTGCCCAAGAAAAACTTCACTGATATGTTGAGGAACTCCTTCCTGAAGGCCCCTCAGTTTGCCCATTTTTCAGAGGATATCATCTTTTCCAAGAAATACAACAACGAAGTCGATGTTGTGGCCTCCAGGATGTTCTTGGTGGCGAAGACAATGGAAACCAAGAGGGAAGAACTTTATGACCTCCTGGAGACCCTGAGGAAGCTCTCTCTCACCTCCAAGGTGAAATTTATCGTTTTCAATCCATCATTTGTGTACATGGATCGTTATGCCTCTTCAGTGGGAGCCCCCTTACAAAACTCCTGCATTAGTGCTTTATTTCTGCTCTTCTTCTCTGCATTCCTGGTGGCAGACTCTCTGATCAATGTCTGGCTCACTCTAACTGTTGCCTCAGTTGAGTTTGGAGTTATAGGTTTTATGACCTTGTGGAAAGTGGAACTAGATTGTATTTCTGTGTTGTGCTTAATTTACGGAATTAATTATACAATTGACAACTGTGCTCCACTGTTATCAACCTTTGTCCTGGGCAAAGAGTTCACAAGAACTAAATGGGTGAAAAATGCCCTGGAAGTGCATGGGGTAGCTATTTTGCAGAGCTACCTCTGCTATATTGTTGGTCTGATTCCTCTTGCAGCTGTGCCTTCAAATCTGACCCGTACACTGTTCAGGTGCTTGTTTTTAATAGCATTAGTCACCTTCTTTCACTGCTTTGCCATTTTACCTGTAATACTGACTTTCCTGCCACCATCCAAGAAGAAGAGGAAAGAGAAGAAGAATCCTGAAAACCGTGAGGAAATCGAATGTGTTGAAATGGTGGATATGGATAGCACCCGAGTGGTTGACCAAATTACAACAGTCTAACTTGTTTGTTTGTTGCTTTTTTACACTAGGTCTTACTGAGGGAAAAAAAAAAGAAACCAGTACTGACTAAATACCTGGGGAGAGGAAGGGGTTTGGAGGTTTTCCCTCCCCCCTCTAATCTAAATCCAGGAATATTCAAAATGATGGGATAAATTAAAAATAAATTTGTAAAAAGAGCTGGGGGATTGTGCCTTGCTCAGCTCCTATAACAGGTATTATGAGAGAATTTGCACACACGTGCAAGGAGGGGTTGAATTTTAGACGCGTGAAGTAAGATCTAATGAGAGAAGCTGGGTTCCTAAGCAGCCGTCTGCATCGCCTGTGCTGCAGATGCTGCAGTTATTGTGGCTAAACCCGACCAGATTGAAAGGTCAACTGTCAAGGCTGAAGTAGCACTAAATGTTCGCTGGATGTAAAGGCTTTAAACTTTCTGCACAGCAATAACTCAAGTCAGTGAGTCAGCTCTTACAGGTCTTAGCCATCACATTTAATTTTCCTTTTCTCCCCTAATCTAAACATTTATGCAAGACTGTGTAACAAATAGCAAACTGTACTGGGAAAGAAGGCAGTACATAGCAACCAAACGCTTTCCAAACAGTTTTATGTTATAAATCACTTTTTTTTTCCTAAAAATAACATTTTAAAATGTAAATCATCCCTTGTAACATTTTTAATCATGGTTTTATAGATGTTTCTTTTTCTTATAAAAACAAAAAAAAAAAAGAACAAAAAAATCCCAGTGACTCTGTCACTCTAGAAAATATATAATTCTGTTTTATACATGTCTCGCTACTAGTTAAACACGTAATCTGCTTTACCAACTGTAATTTTGTTAGCACTCTACTAACACGTGCGAGTGGATCTAGCAGCAGACAGAAGATGGTGTACTGAATATTTCAGCACCAAAATCCATGACACAAACCTCAAGTACTAAACTGTCATCAAGAAAGTGAATGTTGGGGCTCTTTTAGTGAGAGCCTATTTCAGGCCATTCACTGGTAATGCACACTAAGAGGATTAGTGGGTAGTTTTACGTAATGTAGAACTTAATCCCTGAATCTTCCTAGAGTACCTGTAAAGCAATAGACCTTGCAGCTATGGGCTCTTCCAAGAGAAAGTGGACCGTGAGAGTTGTATGAAACAAACCGAAGGCTGGGACTGCAGTTTAGCAGCAGGAAGTTTAACGACATCCCCAAAGAGCCCATATCTAAGGGGCCTATTGAAAACATCACATCCGAGAGAAGGAAAAAAAAAATACTTAAAAAGATTACATTAGTGAGTCCTTTTGGAGCTGTGAGTTCTAAATCAATAATTCTGTCAGCATCTGTGATGTGGAGTAATACAGATAAGGAAGCATCTCTTTCCTCCTCCACCCCCTCCACCCTTAAGAGCCACAGGCTCATTACTGTAAGGTTTTATCATGCGGTTGAACCCAAGTGGGGATACCTAAGCCAATTCTGTAGGTTTTGCTGAGAGTGATCTGACTGTACATTGCCTGCAAAAACCCAGGTGCAGGAAGCTGGCTGGTGTGTCGGGTGGTCTCACAAATATATGAATTGTTGCTTTGTGGTGCAAGGTGAATGTATTGCAACCAGACTCCTTTTTATAGTTTGTCGGGAGAGTAAGAGTACTTGAAAAGTTTTCAGCAGTTGGCACAGTGTTTGCCTCAGTCACACTATCTGGAAGGCGAAGAGAAATTGCAGGAGCCGTGGGGCTTGGACCCCTGGGAGGCTGCCTGCGTTACCCATAGGGTGATGAGGACATCTGTGGGCACAGACCCAGGGTATGCTTCATTGCATGAAACCTCTCTCTTAGCATCCAGTCCCAGTGACCCCCCAAATGCCCTGTGCAAAACCTGTAAATGCTGCCTAGTGAATATTAATTTTCAAGCAAAGAAATACTTCTGAATCCTCCTCAGTAGCAGAAAATAAGATAACCAGATATTTTTGCCCTGAAGCAAAATGTTACATACTGACTAGCAAAACAAGTTGGCAGTGCAGCTGGCAACATCTGCTTTCCCTCAGATGAGCCCCTTCTCTGACCAGAAGAAAAGGAAGCTTGTCTGGGAATGCACAGGCTCTTTGCTTGAACAAACATCATTTGCTGCGGTAGCAGCTGGGAAGCTGTAACAACAACTTCAGCCTTGGCAGAAGTCGGGCGGACACCTTGAAGACAGCCAAGTGAATGTGAGGTGAGGGGAAAGATCTGTTTCCCCTGTTTTCTTTTGACTCAGGCTTAGGGGTTTCCAGCCAAAAATCATTCCTTAAGTATGCTTTCGCTGTAGATTTTCTGTGATGGTCATTATGTCATTTAAATAACAATCACTCCATCTCCTGGCTGTTCAACAGGCAGCTGCAGTGGCTTTTAAACTTCTGAGGGTATTAGCAAATTAGTTGAGAGTTACAGAGGAATTGCAAACCACGTTTGGCAGCAGCAGTCTACTGGCTTGTGAGACACCTGGAAATGGGAGATGTGTGAAAGAGGTTGGTTGTACACTGCGGAGAGGAATACACAGCGAACACTGATTTTACACCTTTGCTATCCCTGATGCTATCACTTGCAAACACCAGATGCAAGGATGGCTGCCATAAAACTCTTCACAACTAATTGAAATGCATAGATAGGAGCATCTTTAAAGAGATGTCCAGAGACAAGCCTGTAGTTTCACAGGTCTCTCATTAAATCTCAGCATGTGAGGCCTTCAGAGATCTTCAAGAAAGGTGATAAAACCAGTGATAAAACTGCTCCTCTAACTCCAAACCTGTCAGAAAATGGATGTGGAGGCACTTCTATGGCAAAGTGCCACAGTTTGTGCTTGGGTGTCCACAGAAGACAGGGTGAGAAGTCCTGCAGCTTACCTCCTTGCCCCAAGGCAGAGCCAGCGGCATTTAAATAATTTCCGAAGGGTTTTTATCCAGCTCATTCTTAAAAATCTTTACAAGGGCAGATTCCTCCCCTAGCAGTTGCCTCCACTGCCATGTTACCCCACCAGTAACAAGTAACTCCTGCTGGCCACATGGGACTGGGAGGGGGAAAAGGTGCCATACCCCTTTTTGCACAGGGAAAGATAGAACAGGCAGGAGACAGTCTTCTGGGGAAGCCTCCCCACCGCCTCAGAAACCCGAAACAGAACCAAAAATTACAACGTACACTTCTCACCATGTTTCACCTCAAGCCATCACTCCGCTCCCCACTTCTAGGCTTGGCGAGATAAAGCCATGAAAACGTCCAAGGTGTACTCAGCCCAGGTCCGTGAGATTTCTGCCTGAATCCTGATGTGTCTGAGAGATGCACCAAATAGTCCTTCACTACAGGTAGCATGAATACCTCAACATGAACCAGAAATGGCATGTTCTCAAGGTTTCAGACTATGCTAACCCACTTTGGCCTTCCTCCCGTTTGACTTCTTCCTCTGGAGCAATTATCTTCACCAAAGTCAATTGGTCCTCACTGTGCCGATTGATGAGAGGTGCAGATGCTGTGCTCTGTTTTCAGTCCAAAGCACTCCCAGTGGCTAACTGTGTGTAAGATTTTATCCTTACTGGTGAACCTCCATTTTGGAAGACTACCTTAAGCAGGTTTTTTTGTCATAATCTGAAGTGGCTTTTTAGCCCAGGTATCACTGTGGTTTTGTTTGCAATATAGATGACCCAATTTTTGTATAAATTCAGTGAGTAACAGAGTATTATACACTGTCAGGCACTCACCAAAATTTAACAGCAAAAATTTTAACCAAGGCTAACAAAAATATATAGGACTGTGGCTCACTGAGCACATATATCTTCTACAAACATTAAAATTTCTATACAGTAAGGTATGGTGTACAGTATATTTTTACTACGGGGTAAGCATGGGGAAGAAGAACCAACCTAAGTGCATACAACCATCGAGATCAGTCCAGTTTTCTTGTAATATAATTCCCAACATTGGCTTAGCACAAGTTCACTTTCAATTTATGAGCGCTCTAATTGGAGGGAGAAAATGAAGAGAGAAAAGTTGGTATAGCTGGAATAACTTCACTATAAAAATTGATTGATGAAGCCAGAGTTTTCTGCCCAAAGCTTTAAGTGAAAATGTTCTGGTTAGATTAAAATTAGAGCTGTGAAGACTGAGAAAAACCAGTCTGGCAAAGAAAAGGAGCTTCTTTTCCAAAGAGAAGCAAACACACTTACCATGGTCAACTGCATGGACCTGGAGGGAAAACAGTACCAAAGTGGCCTGAGGTTACGTTGCGCCACGTGAGGATTCGCATCTGCTTCTCAGAAGTGTTCTGAGCCAGCGCTGAATTCAGGTAAAATGTGTACTGTAAACTGAAAGGTGTCCTTTTAAATGCTTGTCTCTAGGCTAACTGTCCTCCTTGCTAGCCACCAAATCCCACCTCAACCAACACCCTGTTTATTTTTATTCAAAGAGAAAACAAAAGCAAGTGGCAGCATGACTGGGCAAGGTTCAGGAGAGTCAGAAGGAAGACCATGACTTCTCTCCAAAACAGTGAGAAAGCCAGAAACAGCTCTTGAGCAAGTGGGTTTTGTGGGAGAAGAACTGCTTGGTTCAAAACTTAGCAAATTGGTGTTTCTCCTGTTTGTTAACTTTGGAAGCAGATAGAGTGTTCAAGAAGATGCAGGGAAGGGACGGCTCTGCTGCGTGGGTGGTGGGGGTGCCAGACCAAGCCCTGCGGTGGGGTCATTGCCCATGTCCCTGGCTCACAGCCCGGTCCGGTGGCTCCTGGGGGCGTGCGCAGCCCACAGTGTGCATGAGCTCCCGTGAGCGCGCAGCTATCTCCACACTTGCCTCATATTATGACAGCGCTGCTGGGTTTTGCTGAACCAGAGCTTGCACAAGCCCCATGGGAAGCCACTTTTTGGAAGACCCTGGTCAGAATGGATTACCCAGAGCCTTTTCCTCCCCTGCCTTCACAGATGTTAAAACCCCGATCCATACAAATCAGATTGTACGGTTAGCTACATAGGGGCAAATTATTTCTTCCATGGCTTTATCCCTACATTTATCACTGAAACTACTTGCCATTTATTTTCTTATAAATATTTTTAAATAAGTATGCCTTCCTGGGGTACAGACAGGTCTGATGAGAAGGGACATGGAGGGGAGAGAGCCCCTTCCCCTCCTCAAAGGTGGGCAGCAGCTTCCACCCATGTCCAGGCACCACACCATTGCCACGGGCACCTCCAGGGCCCCCAGCCCACTGCAGAGGCAGGGAAATACTTATCCCCCCTCACTCTCTCCCCAGCCTTGTTAGTTAGAACAGGGAGGAGCTTTAGCTCCAAATTGTGGCAAGGATGGGCCCCCAGGGAGTACTTGCAAAACACATCTGCTACCAGGAAAGCGCAAGGGAGAACTTCTGGTTTGGATTTGGGTTTTTTTTTTTTTTTTGAGAGAGAGAAATACGGCAAAGACATCCCAGGAGGCGATTTAACGATGTATTCCTACCCTATGGCACATAGGTTGGGACAGAGTGGCATGCCCCAACGTGCCACCACTCGCCCCATCATGGTCCTGGCACAGCTTCCTGCCTGGAGAGAGGGCACCTCAGCATCACCTGCGGCTGCCTGGGGCAGCTGCTTCTCAGGCACAAATCAGTCTGATGTAGTTGGCATTCTGCAAGTCATCACCTTTTTTTAATTTGGGAAAAAAAAAAAAAAAAAAAAGAAAAGAAAAAGGTCAGCATAAATAATTCTAGGTTATTTAAGCTCTAAGAAGTCTTAATCTGTGCATCAAATAAATGGCTTGCAAGATGTCAGGGGTTTTTGTTTGGGCTTTTTTTAACCTATTTTTACTATTTTTGTATTAATTTAGGGAAAAAAAAAATTGTAAAATGAATCTCAATGTATAGAATAAGCCTAAAATAAAATGGCTGTCTCTCTCTTTGCTTCCTGTGCTCCCAAACTGCTACAGAAGTCCCATGCCATCACCAACTTACCTGGCCTAACCCAAATAATCAGGCTGAGTGCTCTCCCCAATTCCTATCACTGAGGAGTGCTGAAGCAGTTCAGGGGCACGAAGCTTCAGCTGCAGCACGAAGCCAGCAAAGTCCCAAAGACACACACTGCTTCTCCAGTAGCCCCTCTTGTCCCAGGCTGCAGTTGCAAGTACAAGGAAAATGCATTCACTTAACATCTATTCATTTCCATGTTATTGAGATTCAAGTCTTTTTGGGGGGGCGTTCCTAGTTAATCCAGCAGCAGAATCCCAGCCCAAGCAGGAAAAGCAACAGCTAAGGAAAAAATCTCAAATTGATTTGACCAAAAACTATTGTTACCTGCTCAGACAAGAACTAGACCTACCAAGATCTGGTAGGTAGACCTGAAGTATTAGTATTGAAATTTTATTAATAACACCTTAGAATCCACAGTTAGGAAGCCCCATCATCACTGAGAGACCCACCTCTCCTGTTCCCCAGCAGAACCACAGCCACTGCCCGAGGATCTTCCAATGACTGTGGCCTGTCATCCTTTTCCTCAAGTACACCACCTATTTACACCTTTTCCCAGTATTTTGGGGAAGGGGAACAGCACCCTACAGGCCCACCTGGACCAACAGCTTAGATGGAGAAGCAAACCACTGCACTGAGTGACAAGGGTGATTGATAGTTATGGCTGCTCTGTCACACCTGGTTGCAGCAATGAGATAAAAATCAATTTACTCTAAAAAGCAGGTGAGCCAGACTCAAGTCTGGGTCACTGCAAACAGCAGCAGGCCTGAGAGCTGGTGGGCTTTTGGCTGCCAAGGGCTTTCGGCCACTTTAGTTTAATGAGAAGTTTGGGTCTGCAATTTAAAGGTGATTTCTGTCATCTGTTATGGCTCCTGGTCTTGTCCCTTCCAATTGTTCTTTCTCACGTTGCCTTAAATTCAGGATTCCCTAGCGCTGCTGGCAGAAATTCTGGCTGAAACAGAAAATCAAATTATATCAATTTTCTACTTGCTAATCTAATGTAAGAGAAGCTACATCTAAGCATCGCACAGGAACTCAAAGAGCAAAACTCCCATACGGGGCTGGTGCACCTCATTTGTCTGTGTTAGCAAGAGCTGTTCGTGCAATTCTCCATAGACCTAATTTAGGAAAATCAGGCTTTTCAAATTTGTAATCAGTACGTTTTATTCTGAAAATTCATCTGTGTGTATACCTTCAGAATACCTATCTGTGTGTATACCTATCAGAATAGAGGCATGTTATGTCTGATTTTCAGGTTATCAAGGAATACAGCTAAGCCCAACAAATATTCACGAATGGCACATCAATTGCACGTGCAATTCTTGCACTGCTGCCTACAAATCAGAATATTGTCATTCCAAAATATCACATTTCCTTATTGTACAACTAATCTGCACACAGAACTAGGCAGGATTATGGAGTCAAAACAGTGAAGTGTGCTGACATTTACATTCGTCCTGTAAACATCACTTAAACATATAAAGCTTAATGGCAATATAGAACTTACTGAGGAGAACTGGATTTATTTTGCTGATTTCAGTTTACTGGCAAAGAATAACTGATATATATGCCAAGCACCTAGCTAGAAAGAACCAGGGAATAAGACATCTAACAGTCCATCAGCAGAAATAAAAGTCCACTTGAAAATTTGTAGATATGCAAGAATCATGTTAAAGACCCTAGCAGCTGGCTGTCTGGACTATGTACAATAGAGTATGTTGTAAATGAATGCAGAATATTCTATTCTGATTCTCCTCGGCGCATTCAGTCCCCTTAAATATGATCTATTCTGTGAACAGACATACTTTTGAGCAAGACTGACACTTATTTTCCTAGAATTACTGAGTTGCACAGGTGAAATTTGCTGGAAGCAAAATTTTAAATGTATACAAGTTGATACTAGAAAACACAATTTGCAAAAAAATAGACCTTCACATACTGATGATATTTCATAATAAGCAATCTGTTCACTGATGCTACAAGTAAAAATCATTTTATATTTATCAACTATATTCAGAAAAATGAGATGCCCCAGTAATATATATATATAGTGCATACACCCCCATACCAGTTATGTATTTTTATACACCCAACTCAAGTTGGCTCCATATAAAGAGGAGGAAAAACCAACCCAGAAATGCAGTTGAAAGCTGGTAGGAAGGATGGTTTAGTTGTCCTGAAATTAGTAAGGAATCATCAGGAGGGAAGCAATAGAAAAGTTGGTAAGGAGTTTAGGAACAAAGAAACTAGCTGCAGAAATGCAGACCTATTGGGAATGGAAAATACTCAGGTTTTATTTTGTCAGGTGAATGGGAGAGAATTGATATAAAAACTGAGTTGCAAAGGAAATGAAGGTTTAAGGTAGAATGAGGAGTGAGTAAAATTATGTTAGCATATGTAAGATTTGAAGCTGTAATGTTTATTAATTCTGTCTAATAAAAGATAGGGTCTGTCCATATATGGAAAATAAAAATTCACAGCTGCCTAATTATATTAATTCAAATATAGATTCCATACCTCATTTCTTTGGAATAAAAGGTAGATATCATTCATAATCTAATCTGGAGCCCAGAGCTGGGGACTTTAGCATGATATATTTACAATACCATGCAGAAAGAGATTGGTCAAATAGATTCTGGCTCATAACTTACTGAAAAATAACAAATGGATCTTCACTCTCTTTTCACTACAATTCTTAGAGAAGAGCAGCTGACTTTTAATGTTTCTGAAATAGCAATACCTTCCTGATAAAATACTCATGTGTTGGAGGGATTTTTTTTCTTTTGAAGATGCGATCAATTTTCTTTCTGGACAAAGTGAGTGGGATTCTGCCGAGTCTCTCCTGGTGTTGGGTCCAGAGGCAGTGTCCGCATTATAATTTCAGGATTATTCCTGCTCATTAGCCCCTCTGTTGGGAGCCATTTCTGCCAATATCTCGGGTTGTAGTGGAAGGGTGGCTACAGCAGCTATCACAGGAAAGCCAACAACATTTTGCTGCTCTGACACACCTCTGATATATACAAGTGACATGTATGATTAGATCTAGAAAGGAGAAACATTCAAAACTCAGTGTCAGAACATCATATTGTATTTAATATCACCATCTGTGTGGATACTGGACAGGAGGTTTATAATATGGAAGCTGCAGAAATGGGGACAGTAAAGAGAGAGAGAGAGAGAACATCATTGAAACTACTCATTTGGCACTCTCCAAATATCTCCATCAAAGGAAGAGCTATTGCCTCGCAGTCAGTGGTGACACTAAGCCTGAAGACTCTAATTTACAGGAAAAGATTAAAAGAATTGGGCTTAGAAAGAGGAAATTTGGAGCTGAGACATGTGACTTCAGAATTACGGACAGTATTGCTAGTATCAGTGAGTTCCTCATTTTGCCCAGTGCGTGCTTCGAAAGCTGAGATCTTAGAATACAAAATGCTTGAAGAGAGAAGAAAATAATAAATTTATGGAGAATGTTTCATAGGTAGAAATGACAAATACGTATTGGAAATGGGAAATTCAAGGGAGACAAAAAGTCAACTGAGATGAGAAATGCCTAAATTTATTGTAGAGGACTCCATAAAAACCCACAGAAAACCAGAAAAACTCCCAAAAGTACTCACAGCCCTGGAGACCTCTTCAGGTGGTCTATTCCAGCACCAAGCTTAAAATAAGGTAAGGTTTTTAAATTATTGACAACTGCAACCAACAGAGCTTTAAAATGTGGAGTGTGGGTAAGGGAGAAATGGGAAAAAATGGTGGAAAAAATACTTTGCTGATGTACTCTGTGTACATCAATCTCTCCATAGATTTCATAGACGTTATAGCTAATAACACTTGTTTAAAGCATGGCCCATCATATTCCAGACAATTGTTTTCCTCTTCTCCTTGAAGGCAAAGGCTGAGTTTCATTTTGTCAGTCCACTTTCTAAGGCAGATGGTCCCTCTGACACTGCCCAAGTGACCGAGGACTTGGGACACAGAGGTGAGCACACACCAGTATGAGCGTAGTGGGAAACAACCCATACCTGAGCCACTGCGGGGCAGAGCTTTATTACTCCTTCACTAGAGAAACGTGCAAAAGAGGGCATTCATATTTTTATTATTCTTTAAAAGCTTATAAGAAAAATTGGCCTCTGTGGTACTCTGTAGATGCGCTAAGATGTAGATGTGCTATGGATGCCATCCAGGCATATTTATGCTTGCACTTTTCCAGTGCTTGGTAGCCCTCAGCCTTTGGCTTCATGCCATGCAGCCCATCTGAGATTCGTATTGCAGGTTTTATTGAGATAACTGTTTGGTGAAAGAAACTTTGTTCAGATCAAGCAAATCTTTTTTTAAAATATGAACTGTTTTATTCACCCCAGAAGGTTTTCTGCACCTGCTATCTCTATTCTCTCTTAGTACATTTGGAATCAAAGATGGCCACAGCGGGAAGGAGAGAATTAGAGAGCAAGTAAAAGTCCCATTGTTTTTGCTAAGTGGCAGCTGATTTTATGAGGCTCAATTACCAGTGATTTTGAGAGCTTTCTTTTCCACTGCCAAATTTTCAAACGGTGGTCAAAATTCCACTCCTAAGCCAGGAAGACCTATGGATTTTCAGTATACTCCAAGCAGAGTATAACAACTGGCTTCAAAACGTGTTGCCTGGTGGAAATAAGACATTGGAAGGGGGAGGAGAGGAGGACAGAGTTGCTGGATTTGAGGTTTTCAGGAGAAAATATTAGTTTTTCTTTTCTAAAAAGAAGTTCATATTTTTGCCTTTGTTCTGATAGGAAGGTCTTACTGAGTCTGACAAATTCGAAGCATATAAAATAATTTACAAAAACTTCTGTGCAGGAGGGGAGAGGCAGAAGGTGAGCTGAGAAAATATATATTTTCTGACTTGCTACTGTGGTGTCTCAGCCTTGTCACAGACCCAGGTAGCAGCAGTCTGTCCAATATCAAAGCAGCAGGTTATCTGTGTTTGGATACAATCGTTTTATGGGACAATAAAGTGTTAAATAGTTCCCCAGTAAGGCAGATACTCACCAAACTTATTTCCAAATACTGCTGAAGGGAAGGCAGGTATTGAGCTCTAACTCCACGGCCTGATGAAGAGGGGCAGATGAACTGCGAGTAGCTCTTCATAGGAACGCGATAGCAAATGAAAACAATAGCAAACTTGGTACTTGTATGGAAACACAGATTTGAATGCAGAATCAGCTAAATGTTATCAAAAATCCCCTTATCCAGGAAAAATAAAGCCAGGGAAAGATCACTGAAGTCCAAAACCTCTCCATGGTTTTTAACTTCTTGTTACGGTTTATGTGTAATGTCACCGGTTCTCTGGTGCTCACACACCATTCAAGTCCATAATTGTTTCCTTAGATGTAGTTCGCATTAATAGATACTGTCAGCCAGTGAGCAAATATAAACCATACTTAAGTGGCCAGTCATAGATCCCAAGTAGTCAACGGTCATCCTTTCAGCTACCCCCATTCCTAAAATATATATGAAATATATGTATTTCACAGAATAATGGGAAAAAATCTATATAAAATTCTAATTTACCTGAAAACAACAATTTGTTTTAAACATGCCAAACAGAATGCAAAAATTGTTTCCGGCAAATACTTATATAAGCTCATACTTATATAAGCTCTAGATGTGAAGGTAAAGTAGCTCTATTCAAGCCTTCTGAAGAGAATTAGAGAGAATTAATGTGAAAATGCACATGGAGCGCGGTTTAAAGAAGCAAGCAAGTAAATGACCAGAGTATGTCTCTAAAACCTTGGCAGTTGACCTTCACTGGGTGAAGACGGTAAGTGGTTTGGAGAATCAGCATTTCATCAAGTGATCGAGTATATTTTTACCCTTATCAAAATACGAACCGGCTCTTCAGGTAAAAACTGATCATGCAATGTTTGCCCGTTTGCCTGCTCTCAGTGGGCGTGAAAAAAAAATCATATTCCTAAATGAACCTGTGACCTCTGCTGACTTTGATTACTTCAGATATATTTCTGTTAAACACTAAGGTGAAGAAAATTGGAAATAAAAATGTTCCAAAGCTTTAATACTTTTCATTTTCTCGAGAATCTATCCTACCCCTCCCACTAGCTTCTTTTGCTATGCCAGACCTCTCTTATGATTCCCCAATTTCGGCCAATTGGCTCGAGCCCTCCCCTAATCCACTCTTGCAATTGTAAGCACTCAGGGGTTCCACTAAAAGGGTGGCTGGATGCAGCTTCAGGACTAATTGTATCCTATGAGTTATAGAATTATGCACCAACAGCTAAAAGGACACAATTACAAGGTGAACTATTGTGACACACACTGTGTAATGTCATACAATCAAATGCAATGTTTAGTAAACATGAACCTCTTTGTCATTTTGTATTTATTTATACAGGTTTAAAAAAAAAATAAAGCACACATTTAAAAATATCCCTTTCTCCATTGTGTCTCTGCAGCACTGTGCAACTTTCTGGCAAGGCTGATGGGTCAGCAGTGAACGGGCCAGTGCCTGGGGAATTAGGTGGTGGCTAGGGAGGAATATGCAATGCCTGTTCAATGGAATTACACCTGCAAAGAGAAAGCTACAGCCTTCCAGAGAGAGCAGAAGAGAAAAAGAACAAGGTACCAGGGGTTAGCTAGGAGCTGCCTCGGTGGTAAAACCAAATTTCTGAGACATAGGAGACATCACTAGGTCACTACTTAAAGGACTGCATTCTTCCAGCAATGTGTTTGCGGCCCATTGTGCCAGTAGTGAAACACCAAAGGGTTTCTAATGCCCCGGGCCACAAAGCCCACGGGGAAAAGGAAAGGGGAAAAAAGTCCTCCAGATGTAGTTGGAGAACATGTAAATCTCCAGCATGCCCTAAAATAGGGAGGTGACACACAGCTCTACAGAAAGCCAGGCTCCTGCAAGTTTGCCCAAGGATCCAGGGATTGTCCCACCAAGTCTCCACGACATGCAAAGGCACTGCTTTGCAGACCTCCAGCAGGACTGTCCCTCTCTCCTGTGGGAGTGACAATGCACATTTTGAGACAGCTTTGTCTTTCTTTAGAGAGAGATTTTTCTGGCACCTTGCCCTCCCACACTGCCATCTTCCTCCTCTCTCCTCATCTGTTCTCATCCTCATTTATCTCACACGCTCACCTTAGATATTCCAATGCAAAAGGGTGATCTTAGTCCATTCCCCTCCAGCTTAAGCCAACACAACTTCCATCGTCAAAGGAAAGCAATCGGTAATTCTGGCAAAATGAACAACTTTCTGCTTTCCTCACTGAACTACAGAAACGGGGAAAGATGATCTAATGACTGATATCCAAAATACTGCTGAGGGAGCAAGGGGCAAGCATAGTAGTATATTTTACCAAAAAATGTACTGTGAGTCTAGTGTAAGTACAATGACTGCTAGAATTAAATCCTATATGGAGAGGCCATATTATTTTTGTCAATGGTTATGGAATCATAGTATCTTTTGTGGTAGCAGTTTTGATCTGTGCTTTGAATACAAAGCAATTGCAGTGTCAAATGGCACTATTTGGGAAAAAAAAAATGAGTGTGAAATTTAATTGTGTTCAAATCCCAGAGTGATTGTGGCACAATTGGAATTATGTCAAATTTCAATTCCATCTCTGTACTCTATCGCTACACATTTGTACTGTATGTGTGTGTATACATATATTTTGTGCACTCAATGTTACCCTTAGTAGATACATGAAAGGGAGATCCCACATGGGCTGTCCAGGGCCAGCTTTATTCAATGTTTTCACTACCACCAGTATGGACAGTGGAAGGGAGAGTATATTAATAACATATTGTCTGTCTAAGTCAGGAAGGACTGCAGAATTTCAAAGATTGAGAACAGAAGTCAAAATGCACTTGACCCATTGGAAGAATGATGTGAAATCAACAATAAGAAATTCAGAAAAGGCCAATTCAAAAGGGAAAGAGAAATCAGTGGTGCAAACACAAGATGTGGAAAAACTGTTTAAACAGCAGTTCTGCAGAAGAGCATCTGAGGTTGCACGTGGTCACTGCTTCATCACAAGTATAAACTATGGCAACACTACAAAGCCGCCACATCTAATCCTTACCCAGTATATTAAAAAGATAACACACAGATAGAATCACAGAATCATAGAATCGTAAGGGTTGGAAGGGACTTTTAAAGATCATCTAGTCCAACCCCCCTGCAAGGAGCAGGGAGGTCTCCAACCAGATCAGGTTGCTCAGAGCCTCATCCAACCCGGCCTTGAATGTTTCCAGGGATGGGGGAAGACAGTTTTTTGCTGTTGTCTTTGGAGCTGGTGAGTCTTCAGCTGAACACTGTAGGGCATGACACTTGGAAAGAGTACAGAATGGAATGAGAATGAGAGGTCGGGAAAATACACCTTCTGCAGGAAAGCCGCCTTAGTCTAGGAGAGATGAATTTGAGCAGAACCACAGTAACACTTTTCTGTATGAAAAGGATATACAGGAAGGACAGGTATCAAATGTTTCTTGTGTCCCCTGAAGGTGGGACAAGACAAAATCAGCTTAATTTGCAGCAAATATAATTCAATTTGCATATCCTAATTCCAAGAATAGGCATGCACTGGGAATACACTGCCTAGGCTGGCTATGGAACCATCTTTAGCAGGGTTGAAGAAAAGATTATACAAAAAAACTGCTTGAAACAACCTAGATACTGATTCAGACCTTTTTTTTTTTACAAGAATCCAGTATTTTTCAGCTTGAATATCATATAGCTATTTAGGTTGGCCCAAGATATGTCACTTTAAATTGGCTCAGATAGGGTATTCAGAAACAGAGGCACCTAGAATTGCTTGTCATATTACTTAATGTAAAAGCTGGATTCTTGGCCTGTAGAGGCTGGGATGTGTTTGAAAAAGTGGGAGATTTATGTATCTGTAGCTAATACTTTTAAGTATGGCAATTTAAAAATTTGTCGCAATTTAGCCACAAGTAATTGGAGAAAATAATATGTCTTCTACTGTTTTCTGATGCACTTTAATATGTAGCTGTGAAATTCAAGCTCTTTGGCTCACAGAAAAACTCTGTCATAAAACATTCGGTAAGGACGGTCCAGGAAGTAGAGAATAACAGCAGAAGAAAGAGACAAATTCATTTGCTGGAGAGACAATTACTGCAAGTTCAGGAGAAGAGAAGTACCAGACTAAAGACTTTCTCCATTTCTTTCTTCCAAGTCAGTCTTGAGGCGTTTAATGAGATCCTATCGGCCTATGCAAATAATTCACAATGAATAATTTATCTCACGATTTTTTTTCCTATTTGTAGGATATCTAAAAGCAAATTGGTTTCCTCTCACACATTTATTATTCAAAATTAGGTTAGCATAGCTTTAGGTGAGAGCTTTTTTGCTGCACTTGCTTTGCTCCACAGTTGAGTACCACCTACCAGAGGCAAGTGTCCCACCAGATTCCTTTTATCCTCAATGCAAAGATTCCTTTAAGCTGAATTAAGGTCTTGCTTTCAACAAGATCTGCAGGATCTCCCTCTCCCCTGATGCAGTGGAGGGCACTAACCTCCTAACTTCAGCATCTGAATTAGATGCAGGCATCTGGATCAAATTGGCTAGTGGGAATTTCTGTGGTGCCAAACTGAGGACCCTGTTGGGCTCCCACTTTCCAGATTAGCTGGCTGAAGAAAAGCAGGGAAACACAAGAAGAACTCCTCCAGGCATCCCATTTCTGCCCTTTATGTCCCCCATATCTTCCATAGTTTTGACTCATTCACCATTATCATAGAATCATTTAGGTTGGAAAAGACCTTTAAGATCATTGAGTCCAACTGTGTATTCTGCATATGCTTACACTTGGTTTGCACAGAAATGGTAGGAAAAGATTATGACTTTATTCTCAAATCTGATTTTAACAGTCCATACCCAAAGGAAACTACCACCGTACTGGGAGTCTCCCCCACTTCAGGTCAAAGAGGATGGTAAGGTACAGTACACAGACCAACAGGAGGAACTCTCCTCCTGCTCTTTGGAACAAAGAGCAGAAGTTTGTGTGGAGCAAATGTTTGTGTGGAGAACTTTCAATTCACCTCTGTCATGAAATTTAGGTATGCCAGACAGACCAGCTAACACAGCAGGCATTGTTTATGTTGTATAACACAATAAGGATGCCATACAATGGCAAAGAACTGGCAAGGTCCTTCAGCAAGTAAATTTTGAAGAGGAAGGAAAGCTTAAACAGGACTACAGTTGTTTTTCCAGAAGTACTCAGATCTTTTAATAATCACATTAAATGCATGTAGTTCTATAAATTTGCCTGTGACTTCAGTGGAGACAATTAAGGGGTTCAGTAACTGAATGCTATGATGTATTTGTATTACAAGCAGCACTTGATAGCAAGACCCACTGTTTTAGATGTTTAATGCATCCAGCTCCATCAAATGCCTTCTTTAAGCATGTAGTCTTTAACTTTTTCAGAATGGAGAATGTCATATACAGCACAGCATTTGCCTTTGCAGAATGGTCTTCCTCACAAGCCCACCTCGGACTTCCTCTTTCACCATTTCAAATGGCTAGACAAAGTCATTCAAAGTTATCAAGAACATTTTTATTCACAAATGGAAAGGCTTCTTTACTGCAGAAGATAGACCATCTAAAACTGCTGACTGTTTGTGGTTGATCTATTAATGTAAAAGTGGGAGAGCTTGCATGGTGGAGATAAAAAGGGGCAAATGATAGAACAGAAAGCATCCAAGAAAGGAGATTAACAGAAGAGGGGTTAAGAGAGGCAAAGAAATAAGTGGAATGGGAAATAAAGCAGAAAAAGAAGGCAAAATATACCTTAGTGATGCTCAGTAGAAAGGAAAAAACAGTGAACAAAAAAAAAGGATATTGGGAAAATACAGAGATGACACCAGATCTTAAAATAATTCTGAGAAAATAGGAAGTGATGTAAAAAAACTAATAATTGAATTTTTGCCTTGAAAAGCCACTGACAGCTTTGCTTAAATATTTAGCTACATAAAATCAAACTCCACATCTCTGCACGTATTTCTCAATGAAGTCAACAAGAATCAATCACAAGAGCAGCATTCAAATCTATGTTGTTTTCATTGCAGAAAATGTAAACACAATAATCTTTCCACACCTGCACCATTTTTCCTTCTCTTTGTAGCCTCTAACGCACTTCTAATATATATCTATCCCAAAAGCATTGTTGTTAGCCTTCCTCTATTGATAGCATCCAGCTGAAGAGAAGCCAGAAAGGGAGAGCTCACATATTGTCTGTTCTTAATAAATAATCATTAAAAGATAGATCGGCAGCACCGCAGCATTCCCCAGCACTTAGTCTATTTGCCTTGAGTCAGCTGCTCTGTACTTTCTCCCTGTTCTTGCATAATTGAATACTACAGCTTACCTTTTTTTTTTTCTGCACAAGGACTGCTCTTATCTGAAAAATACTGTAAACTCATTCAAATTTCATTAATCCACACTGGGCCTAATGCAAACTAGCCAGCAAGCAGTACAGGAAAATCAAATAAATGAGTGAACTGACACCTCTCCACTACCCATCAATAGTTCTTCTTTCGCTGTTTCTTTTAACTGCTACCCAGGCCTGCCTAGCCTCCCGCAGCCCCTTTGCAAAGGACGCTGAAAAATTTATGAGTAGTCAAAAAACTTACTCCATCATTTCATCCTCTTCAGACTTACAACATTCTCATAAAGTGTGTATTCAAACGCTTGAGTCATCACACTGAGACCACATTTCTTGGACCATTGATGTTTCCATCCATCCCCCTGATGGGTCTGATAAGAAAACCTGCAAAGAGGGGCCAGATAAGGTAGCAGTCGTGTCACGTAAGAGTTAGAGAAATGCTTAGTGGTGGCACCCGTTCAAAGATTTCTTGGCAGTTTAGACAAAAACTGAATGTCACTATCATAAGAGCAAATGAGCAAGTAGGTCTCCTTTCAGACAGCAGTGAAACTCAGATTTTGGTGGTGGAGGGCTGTGGGTAAGGGAGCTATGGGCAGGGAGCCGATGAGATGTGTGGCAATCTGGAGGGGCTGGCAGGTCACCATAGGGTTTCTGGAGTTTGTGGGCATGCCCATTTCCCACCTTCCCATTGACCCTACAGACACGAGTGCACAATCTCCCAGCTTATTTTATCTCTCTAGGGGGGCTCTGGTCTATAGTAGTGGCTTGGCACAGCACGAGCGCCCCAGCCCTGCTCCCTTGAGGTCCTCAACCCATGCCCTGTGGTGGAGGGGGCCGGGCTGCCAGGCTGCCCTTGCACTGCCCTATCCCAATGGTGCAGCTGCCAGAGGGCAACCACACTTCATCCCAGATATATGATTTCCACCAAATCAACATATGTGCTCCATGTCAAGAAGCAGACAGGCAGCGGCCCTGTGGGCACTGCTACTGGTAGGCTGCTCGATTGCCCTGCCTGCCTGCTGGCACACAAGGACATCAGCACATGACACCCCATGCATTAGCATCAGCGAGAAACACTAATGTTTTAAAGCACACACTAAAATGTGATGGGTTTGGGTCTTCAGGGCCATCTTGTCAGTGCACAAAGCCTAATGGTTCTTCATTTTAGCATTAGTCTAGATACCAGACCCACGACAATCCGTAGGGAGCCATCAGGCCTGTGGGCTTCTCTGTGTGTCTCATTTGGGATGGGAAGATAGATCATATACAATCATGTTACTTAGCCAGAAGGAGTGACTTACAGTCACAGTACTGTGTGCTTTGAATTCTGACCACAGCTAAGCAAAGGAACAAATTCAGACACGTTCCTGAGTGGCCTACACAATCCAACATATCTATATCTAGGCCCTAAAACAGGAGGAGGATTTGTCTCTCTTTTAAAAATCAAGGTCCCCAAGCACATAATATTGAAGGAAAGATAACTTAATATTTCCATCTAGAAGTCTTTTAGCAAAAGAATGTGTCACAATGATGTACAGTAGGTAGGGCAAGAAAACAAATTTGATAGAATAAAAATACTGAATAAAGATTCTTTTTAAGGACACTGTTGCATAATATTTTTGGTTATGATGCAAAAGCATATCTTTGATTTGCACGATATGAGCCTTTCCAGAAATACTGCATTAGTTATAAAATGCCAAGTAGTAAAGCAGAATCATCCATCAAAAAGCAGAACAAGCAGGTTTCTTATTCAGAGAGGGATAGAGTTCACCAAAGCTACGAGGTCAGGTGAAATGAATAAGCAAAATTCTCTGGATTTTTCAGTCACTGGAGTTGTGAGAAAAAGCCTTTCTGAATTCTTCCCGTTTGTGTGGCCGTTGCATACCTGCACATCTCGAGGTTTTTCATTCACAGAAAGCAGGATACATTAATCATGAGGAGGGGAGGGCCTGGAGCTGCACTGTGCCTCTCCACATTAAAAAACTCTAAAATATGTTCATGCCAGATCTTCTTGGGCTGAAAATTCTGTACTGTTCATGATATTACATCTGAAAAGAGTAAAATTAGTTGTATGCTCTTGGAAAATTTGCTACACATCTACTCCCAATTTCTTGCCATTTCTGCCCTACCGAAGCACTACAATTTCAATATCTGTCTTAAGCGTGCTCCTCCTTATCTTTCACCAGACCTACACAGGTCCCGCCTGCCTTTCTGATGCAAGTTCACCTCAGCAAAATCACCAAGGTCAATAAGGCAAACAAGATTTTCCCATTACCTCACAGGGAATTCATCTGCTGCGGTTTCATTCTCTGCAACCCACAGCTTCTGCTCCTGGCCTCCTCCACGTGGTTATGCACCGAGGCACAATGATAATCTGACTTTTTGATGCACAGCTTTCTCTTCATGCACACCTGCCAGATGGTGGTGTGTATTAGCTCTGAAGGCAAGCACTAAGCAATAAAGCCTGCTTGTTGTCATACTGGAGCAGGAACAGCCTCGGCCACATTCCCAAGCATTTACTCTTTGTCTGGAGTTCCTCAGATATTTCAGTGCCAGCCATACATCACAACTTTAAGAGCTGAGGTGACAATTCAAAATACGAAAATCATTGCAGAGTAAATGAAGCAAATGATCGTTTTTGACAAATACACATGAGTGTGGCACTCAGAAATCTGGCTTGAATGTCTCTAAATAATTAAATTTATCTACCTCAGTAACTACATTTGAATTGCAAATTAGTTCTCCAACTCAGCCCTGTCGCATATGTGCGTCCCTACTGCTACTCTGAGCTCTCACTGGCTGCTATCTCCAAGGTGCATGAGCACCTTTGGGCAAATGTGTTTCGGTGCAGAGAACACCCAAGGGTGAGGACACATGGCACCGCTTGGCAGAAGCATGTGAGCGCTGCTGTATGGCGTTTTGTCAGTCACCCTCCTTGTGCTTTCTTTGGATGCCTTTAACTCGGCTCTGCATTGTGCAGCACACCCATAACCCAAGAAGCAGCTGGTAGTGCCGAGCACCAGGGTCCCGAGGCAAGGCCTTGCAGACCTGGCTTAGCTGCATCATGTGTGTGTTGTGGTACCCTTTAACTACCTGGTCATACACTATCCTCCTTGCAACACTCCTGTCCTTCCTCTTTATACGCAGAATAGACGGGGCGTAATTGCTCACCTGATATTCCTCACTGGGGGAATGGCGAAGGAGCATCCATCGCTGTTGGAGTTAATTCCCTCTGTTGTTTCCATCTTTGTTCAGTGCTCCACCAATGCCTCCCTTATTGCAAGTTACTTAAATTCTGCTGTAGAGACAGAATTATCCATCTCCTGACATACATATGGGCATTTTTCCAAAAACAATGACTTTGTTCTCCCAATGTCCTGTGAGATAAGGAGACTTCCTTACATCCATTTTACAAATAGAGGCTTGAGGCACAAAGATATTAATGTCAACAGGGCTAAGTCATTTGAAACGTTTACAGTTTGACTTTTTTAGGGAACCTGGCATTTTATTGCACTATATTTCTCCAGAGCAAAGCAGAGCTCTCCTGGTCTCCATTGGAAACTCCAAGTGTTCATTTCAACAAGTCAGACTGAAGGGCTCAGATAAGAAATCCAGAAATTGAAGAACACACAGATATCACCTGTGAAAAATGTCAGTGAAGTGATGTGATTTAAATCCCGGTGGAATTTTGGCAGCATGAGAAGAAAATCAAGTTCTCCAGGGTGGTATTTAACAGCCTGTGTCAGGAGACTTCCCCTTGCTCTCTCTTTTTCACTGCACACTTTCCCAGTTCCTGCAGTAAATAATGCAGAGGTCCTGGAAGTGACAACCTCTTTCTTCCCATAGCTGTGATACATCTCCCGGCCCACATACGCTGAACTGTTTGCAAGTCTGTGTTGTGTGTGAGCAGGTAACCCTGCTTGCGACCGTTCGGGATAGTAAAGTCAGGTGTGCACAGGCAACTTGAAAACTTATATTCTTTCTTGTCCCATATCTCCTTCTGGTGCTGTAAGCAACCCCTGACAACAAGTGAGGAAGGGTCTAGGAAGTTCACAGGTTGCATGCTTGAAGCCCCAAACTGCCCGATGAGGCAGGAATAATCCCCTGCTTGGGTGCCACAAAAATGCCAATGGAAAATGTCCACTCTGATTTCTTAGCAAAAGGAGCTACGCTCTGCAATGGCTGTAAGTGCATTTTTACTCTTGAACCCCTTACCCTGATCTCTTCTACTCCTCGGGCCCGGTCAGGTTCAACTCTCCTAGCAGCTTTTGTATCCCGATGCCTCTGGCTCAGTCGCACTTGAGCCACCTCCCCATCCCTCCGTCCTGCCTCCTGCTCCTGCCTCCTCATTCCCATCCACCCCTTACCCTCTCCCATGTCCCTCTCCACCATGGACATACAGACACAATGAGCATGCACAGCCCCATGCACGCAGAATGAAATAAGACAGCAGAAACCACAGTCCTTCACGGGTATTTTCACATGGAGACTAAGGGACAAACCCTGACACCAGCCCCGTTTCTCACCCAGTTTCCCAGCCCCACTCTAGAGCTCTACCTGTACTAAAATGTTTGGAGATTTTTCAGTTGAGCATCTCTTTCTTGCAAACAGCCAAATTGTTTCAGAGAATAGAAATTATGCAGACATTTTCATCATAGAATCATAGAATGGTTTAGGTTCCCAACTGAATCAGATGATTGTGCCCATCTGTACTGTGGAGAGACTTACAGACAGCTTCACTCAACCTGAGTAGCGTCTGTTCTGCAAACATCATACCTGCTATCCACACCTAAAAGCAATTATGGCTGACTGACAAGCATTATTTTTATAATGTTAGCCCAACTGTATACTCTTTATTTATATAATCTGTTTTTTATGTATGTACTTAGTTTTTTGTACTTAGTTATTTGAAATTAAGAAATAATATATTAGAATAATATCATAGAATAATAAATTACATAGTATTTATATTTCTTTATTTATATCATTGATTTATAATCTGTTAGCTCAACTATAGATTTAGGTGTATACAGAAGTAGGGGGCAAGTATAGACTGCCTGGTGCCATCCTGATACCACGGGCACTACAGAGATCACGGTTAGCCTTGGGGAGGGGAGGAGGTTCGTGTGGGTGTGCTCTGTGTATTTTTAGAAGGAGTTTTATTAGATCTGTCAAATCAATCATATGAAGAAAGGATGTCATACCAATCCCAAGTGACTCCGTTACTGCAGCTGGATACAAAGTGCCAGGTAGCCACGCTGCCTGATCACGGCTCACGGTCGCACACAAACGGGGTTGCAGCATCACCTTTCAAATGCAGACAGCCTCGACTTTCCACAGCACATCTAGGTTGCCATTTAGGCCCAAGCCTGAGGTCTGGGACCAGAAACCAGCCTGACAAGGCTCCTGACCTGCCATGCTGCTGTGACATCCAAAGTAATCAGCACACACCCAGCTTAAGACAAGCCAATGCTGTCACTGGACCCCGTGTGCCTGCAGCTTCAGGTTGCCTCCAGCAGCACAAGGGAAGCTTTGGAAAACACTTCAAGGTGGGCAGATGTTCCTTCGCAAAATAACCTGTAAGGAGTTGAAGGAGTTGCTGTCTCAACAAGGAGCTCCCTCTCACTCATCTGGGATACCATGACCATCACTGAAACAACTCAAAATTCCTAAACAGCTTTGAGCTCTTTCAAACGCTGGTGCCCGTGCTCCAGGTTCATTCACAGTTGATGGTTACTGCCCCAGCACTGCAGGCAGAATATTTAAGGAGAGATTTCAAACTCCTCGTGTGTCACCAAGGTGGGGTGGTCCAGCAGGAGCTTGGGCTGGCAGTCTCAAGGGGAAAACAGATGTGAAGTCTGGAGCTTGCTCCTGAATTCAGGGCAAAATTGCAGTGTATATTCACCTGAATATACAGGGTTAGCAGCAAGCTAACCAATAATGGAAATAATGACACCTCATCTGTGCTTACTGAATGCAACAAATACATATCCCTTAAGGCTGTCCAGCCCTGGCTCTGCCACATTTCTGAGGACGGTGGGGAGGGGAAGGACTTGTCACAATCACAGTAGCAAAGCCCAAGACGAGCCGTGCCCAAGACGTAGACTGGCTGGGCTCATGAGGTTTTGGTGCAGGCAGCCTCTCCCAACCCTGACAGCAGCAGACGGTTGAGAGCAGGCATCTGGAGCTGCCAGTCCTCTCCCAAGATTCATGACTGCCTGTTCAGCTCAGGGAGAAGTTGCAGTTGCCCCATCACTGCAAACATTCCAGGCCATGTTGGACAGGGCTCTGAGCAACCTGATCTGGTTGGAGATGTCCCTGCTTCTTGCAGGGCGGTTGGAGTAGATGACCCTTAAAGGTCCATTCCAACCTAAACTGGTCTATGATCCTATGAGTCTATGATTAAGTACAGTGTTGACAATTATTCCATTGTTTGTTATATGAAACACTAGAGTGTTTCATATGTAAGTGATGCCTTTCTGGAAATATTTACCTTTTTGACATAATGTTATATATATGCTTCCTGTTTAGGCATCCTGCAGATTAATAAAACCAAGATCCAGATGCCTGAGACAAATTAGCTATTTCGTGTCAATAAAATGTAATGCTGCACACTTAATTTACAGGAAACACTGATGCCATTAGATGCTTTGGGCTGCCTGTGCTACTCATCCCCATGGAAGCGCTGTTGTTATTGCAGCCCTACTACCACATGGCATTAGTCTGTAAGCATAGAAGGGTTTATCTAAATAAGAACCATAACCAATACAAGATGGCTCTGCATTGAAAAGATACATCTGACTTTGAATTTGGTTGGTCACTTTCCAATTCGTTTTTCATCTACAGGATTCACTATATTCACTCATAAAACTGGGATGTTTTTACAAACATTTGAATAACATCAGTGCTCTGCAGCTGTTTGGTACTGCTTGTGAACTGGCATTCCTGTTGGTAAAGATCCCTCTGATGAGACTAAACGCTCATCTAAGCAGCCACATCGTTGTCAATAGACAACTTGAGAGAAGAAAAATTGTGAAAAAGCAAAAAAAAAAAACCCAAATCTTTTACCATCCTGTGTTTTTCTTGCATATTTATAACTTACATATGAGTTGTTCTGTTCTCTGGGCTTTGGTTAAGAAATGTTCATGCTCCAGCCTACTTTGAAATAAATCAGTGAGACTCATGTGCAACTAGCAGAGTTAATTATGGAAGACCTGTTGCCATGCCACAGTTAAGCTGCATTACATTTTATCATGTTGTTTAACATGCGAAACACGCGGTATCACCCTCAAATGTTTACCACATACTCTCATTTTAAAATTTGACATTTATAAGGTGTTTCAAGAAAAACAGTAATTTAGGCTCTAAGTGCTAAGTAATTAAAAATTAGTGCAAAAAAAGTCCATGTTTTGAGTTTTGTGATTGCTTGAAGCCCTTCTACATTGACAAGGACAAAACAGAAAGAGCAAACATGCAAATATTGAACTTTGGTGTCTTCTCAATGGCTCTTTTTTACTCTCTATGGCTCTATTTTACTCACTAACAGCAACCTTCAAAATGCAGGCTTTCAGCAGCCACCCAACAGAAAACAAAATTTCTGACAGTTTTTCCTATTCTTCAACATGAGAAACCATCTTAACCAGATCAAGAGAGAAGTATGATGCAACCACTCACACAGGACCCTCACTAAGACTCCTTGCTTCCAAAACCAAGGAGATTAAAAGAACCTCTGCTAGGCTTTTCTTTTTAATATAAAAAAAAATTGGGGGGGGGGTGGTATTTGCTGCTGGTTTCTGTGGAAGATCTGAACTGGCTAGCAATGGGCTTAAGGAAAACCTAGAAATCTGTTCATTCGTCAAAGCTTATGATTCCTGCAGAATGCCCAGCCCCCCCCCCGCAAGGATTTATAGCACCTTGACTTGTGCCTTGAAACAACTGGGTTCTTTGTACTCCCCTCCGGAAATAACTAAACAATAAAACCAGCCAATAAAAACAAACACAAATATCCCCTTTAAAAAAAAAATAGTGACCTTTACTTGAGAAAATAATAATTTTAATAAAAGTTTATTGTTTTTCCCAGACTCCTGGTGACCAGGGAAGAAAAGGTCAAGTTCCCACTAAAGCATTTTTCATCTGAGCAGTCCTGAGAGGACAGAGAGCTCAGCTCACTGAGGGCGAAGTCCCAGAGGTGACCACGCCAACCCGAGCGCTGGCTGCTACCAGCAGTCCAGCCCCCTCCCTCTGGCCTTGGTGCCCACCACCGCCATCCCCCTGGGCTGCCTCCCGTCCTGCCACAACACAAAGCAAACCCAGCAAAACACAACCTCACCTGTGTCACCCTGCTGGAAAGCTCAATGAGCAGGAGAAGCCCTAATAAAACCAAAGACCCTTTTTTACACAAAACAGAAAGGTCTGCTATGAACTATGTGGCTCTATGAGGAAAATCAGATGTTGGGAAAAAAAAAATCCCAAATTTTTCCATCTAACTGAGTAAGTGACGGTTACGATTAGATGGACCCACTTAGAAAATTATGGTATGTGGTAAGGACATGATACCATAATCCTTTCAAAAATACTGTTCGTCCTGACAGGGACCCCCAGAAGCCCCAGTCCTCCCAGTTCTGCTCTGTCCCCTTTACCCTTCCCCACATTGAGACCCCCCTCATCCACCTCCCCGCTCCAACACAGGGCACTCCCACGCGTTGTGCTGGAATTGACAACAGCAGGAGGCTTCACGGCTCACCAACCTGAGCCCTGCAGCAGGAAAACAAGGAAGAAAACCCAAGGGCAAAGAATATAGCAACTCTGATGGAGCAGGAGAATGTAGGTATCAAATTGCAGCAGAATATGGTTTAAAAGTGTTTTAATCTGGTTTGGCACGGAAACTCATCTGTGCTGCAGAGGCAACTATTGCCTCTGCAAAGTTATCTCTAAATTATGCCTGAGTTACAGATGGATACGCTTCGGGCTGACAGGGGAACTCTTTGTACCCTTATACATCTGCCTTTTAGGGTTATTAGGGGAAGGAAAAAGCTCACCAGTACCTTTTACAAAGTAACTGGAATTTGTTGGTAGAACCTGCCCACACCAGTCAAATCTCAGTAGAAAGAATACGTACACAAACCAACAGGTTGACTTCAAAACCCCAGAGTATCCAAGCTATGAATGGAAAACAATACATATATTTACTGCATGATGTCACAGTGTTCAGCTTGCTTCCAATTAAACTTTCTATTTTAAGGAAAATTAGAATAGGATTTTAATTAAACAGCATCTCTGGAAAAAGATTTATATACTTCATAGCTTCATACTTATCATGTTGATGGGTAAAGACAAAGGAGCATTGTCACATTCTGTCACTGAATAAAATGTCATAAAAGCCAAATGACACATTTAGGATTCACAAATTTTTATTCCAGGAGAGAGAGAAACTGTTAAATACAGTTAAGAAAAAAAAGTAAAGAAATCAAGACAATTAAATAGAGGAAATTTTTTAGCTTTATTGCCTCTGGAATTCCCACCTCTTCTATTTAACAGTTAGGGAAACAAAGACGTGTCATCCAGTATCTTCACAAATTACAGTCTGACCTGTAAATACAAACTGAACACTTGAAATGATGTTGAGGTGTTTCTATTTTCTATTTAATACTGTTTCATGCATTCATGTGCTAATAAAGGTTGAACTAGATGACCCTTCAAGCTACCCTCTGCACTTTATCTGCCAGAGCTGTAAAAGCCAAAGAAAATTGGTGCATTTGTATTGTAAAAAGAGAAAGACTCCAAACACTGTAATGAAGTAGGGCATCTCTTCTAGTGTATTATTTCAGCAGCAGTTGTTTACAACAAAAATATTCAGTCAGAACTGGATTTTTATGAGAAATCCTCATGTGTTACTAATCTTCTGCTGACATCAGACTGATTCCCCTGGATCTTTCATTTGGTCTTGGTGAATCACCCTGCTCATAAAGCAAATTGCCTTGTCCTGATTTTGATTTCCACATTGATTTTCAATGTGGCTTCAGGTGGAGTATACGCAGAAGTTTACCCTTGAGAAAATTCAGCATAGTCATGGTAGCACAATCTTCATCCTAAATTAACACACACAACTATTGTACAATGAATGAAATAAAATTTAAAATGGGAGGAATTAATTCTTAAACACTTCCACTCTAGAACAGCCTTTTAATCTCAGACTCCAGAAACAGAACCAGATGCGAAATTAAGATAGACCATATAACCACGGATAAGAAGCAGACAGAAGTTTCTGTCAAACTATCTCTTATCCCCTGTAACTTCCCAGTCTTCCCTTCAGCCTCCCTAAAAGACCAATTAATCCTCATTCATACTGCAAATACACCAGCCCCTTTTTAGTGTAGTGTGAAATACATACCAAAAAACCTCCTCTGTAGAGTCCCACAAAGGACCTGTAGGCAAAAAGCAGGTGACTAAAAAGTCACCTTTTCAGATCTCCACATCCTTCAAAAGAGCGCAGTCATGAACATAATCGGTTGGTTTGGCTGAGGAGTGACAGATTTGTAGCAGAAGTGCTATAAGGAAAAGATTTAATGAAGACTTTTAAAATGCATAGAAAAAAATCTCAGATTGCACTATGGAGAGAAAGCCAACACAAACTATGGATAGAGAGGCTGGGTTTAGCAGAAATGTTTCCAGTGTTTCACCAAGGAATGTTTAGCTGAGATAAACATGAACTAGCAAATCTTGATGTGTCCACTGATCAGGTTAGATAAAGAGTTATCGACAGGACTAGGGATAATGGTTTCAAAATAGAGGGAGGTAGATTTAGATTAGATATTAGGAAAAAAAATTTTCACTGAGGGTGGTAGAACACTGGAACAGGTTGCCCAGAGAGGTGGTGGATGCCCCATCCCTGGAAACGTTCAAGACCAGGTTGGATGGGGCTCTGAGCAACCTGATCTGGTTGAAGATGTCCCTGCTCTTTCAGGGGGGTTGGACTAGATGACCCTTGATGGTGCCTTTCAACCCTAACCATTGTATGATTCTATGATTCTATGACAGAATAAATGGTATTCCTCGTTGAGTGGAGGTGGTAAATAGCAGTCTACTGGGAAGAAAAAAAAAGCAAGCATGCCCATTGCAAAGGAATGACAATAAAACCCCATGTGTTACTGTAATGTTTCATGATCACATAGCATGAGTCAACACCAATTAAAGGCCAAGTTCTGCTTTGAGAGTACAAGCTAGCCTCCCATTTACAGCAGCAATGACAAAGGAGGCAAATTTTGGCCACAATCTCATCTTTTATTAAGACCAGGAGCCAGATTTCCAAAGGTATTTTTTGAGCTAAAATGGCATATGGGCCCATTGACACAAACACGGGGATTTGCAGGAAATCCTCACGGGATGCTGGAAGTGACTTTTTAAATTTTTAACCACAAACAAATGAATCATGATGGAAAGAGTATACAGAAAGAGAACTACTACCGTCACGACCAGCACCAAGAGTTTTAAGAAACCTAAACTAAGCTTGCCAACTCTAGGCACTGGAAGTTCCTTCTCTCTGTAATTTGTATGCACACACACAGGCTGACAAAGCACCCTTGAAATTAAAACACAGATTTAAAACCACACAATGCCAATTTTTAGAAAAATCCACCATAGCACAGTAAAGTTCTTTCATTATTTTGTCATCTTTTCAGTTTAATCTGAAAAATGCACATCACATTAAGCCCTTCCCTCAATAAGTTTTCTGTGCATTCAACATACAGTAGGAACTACTCTTTTTTAGGCATTTTGCGATCTACAGTTAAGCTGAATCTGAGTTTTTCCAGAATAATTATTCTGAACTACTTCCTTCCTTTTTCATATGCATATATTGACTTAAGTTGCTTTTTGCATTTGAATAGGAGCAACTGAAATTGGAATTGAGGGAAACATTTAATTTTCTTAAATCAACAGATTATTTACACTTTCCAAATATGCTTCTATTATTTTGGGGCAACAATGAGAGCTACCCTTATTAACTCTGACTGAATGTGGTAATTTCCCTGTACAACAGGCTTATCAGTGTCTCTTTAGTCTAGAAAACAGCTCATCTTTTAAGATACTGAGTTATACTTTTGGAATTATATATTTCATTGCATCACACTGGGGTTTTTTTCTGCTGAAATGTCTTCCTTGAATGCTTTTTGACCTAAGTTGGTAAAATGTAGATTACCTAAGTGCCTACAGTTGTCTGCATCATCCTTTTCTTTATTTACTGTAGTCTACAGACCTTGAGATTCTGCATTTGACAGCAGTGCCATCATCCAAGCCACTTATAGAAAAAATAAATACTACAGCTACAGCGAGATCTTGAACCCATGCTAGAGGGTTTTTGCATTTCATAACTATTGTCCTTTGTTTCAAGGTGGTACCTACAGTTCCCAACAGCAAACTGATCCCTCCTAGGTATCAGGTGATGTATGATGAAAACTGAAAGGGAAGCTGGGAATAATAACTTGTTGACTGGTATTTTTTTCCCCAGCTGACATTTATGCTCACACCCATGCTTTCTTTTCTGTTTCCAAGTTAAATGTTTTAACTTTGACCAAGCTTACACTGAAATTCAACACTAAGCTATTTAAAATATTTAGGGTCTGATCTAACTCCTATTCAAGGAGCTGGAAAGAAAGATGGATTTCATTTCTCTAAGAGCTGGGTTCAGAATAGAAAATGTTCCTGTATTTCTGCTAAGACAAAGGCCAGAGCAATATCTCAAACCGCTACATTCAGTCATGTCAGAAGCATTCCCCATACATGTCTTAATAACGCTGCATACTGATGAACCCAAAAGCCCTTTTCCCAAGCAACAGCACCATGCGATTCCCGTCCCAAGCTTCTCCTCATTCCTTCCTGACCTGAGCCAGTTGCTCAAAGTCTTGTCCACATTTTTGTCTATTTACTTGCCTTATATTTACTGCCCAATTTATACTGGCCTTGCAACGAAGCTGGCCAAATTGTTCCCTTTTGTTGTGAGAAGAACAAGGTGGGATTTTTCTTTGTAAATCAATTTTACATGCACAATATTGACAGTCCTAGAGATGAACTGAGAAATCTACTGTAAGAACTGAGCAGCAGCTATTAAATGAACTTGCTTGGTTTTATCGTTGGTGCTTTCTTTTTCCTTTCTCCTCCCTCACTGTCCCTGGCACGTTTTCCCTCCTGACATCACACTGTAATTTAAGAAAGCTCTTGTTCTATAGTTTAAAAAACTATTTTTATGACCGCAGCTATTAAGATACATCTTCTCCAAGTCTTTGTGCTACAGCTATTGAAGCAAGCAGGAGTCTCAAAATGTCTGTGAAAAGTGCTTATTAAAATTGTTATATCCAAAAAAGACTTGCTAAGACGTCTTTTCACAGGCTTTGATTCCATGAAGCAGCCATGATCTTTCTCCAAATTGATCAGAGAGACAAAGAAAATACTTTGAGAGAAATTAAAAAAAAAAAAAAGAATAAAAAATATAATACAAAAAACACTACCCTGAAGCAGAGTTCACGCTCCAGCAAAGAAGAAACTCTGAGGACTGCGTAAAATTTACTAGAATGCTTGTTGTTGGCATTGCTGTACAAAGGCATATCTTTGGTGAGATGAAGGATGGTAGTGCTGACCTTTGAGAGAGAAATAGGGCAAGACCTGCATCCTTTATTTTAAGCATAGACATATGTATTGCCCTGAGCCAGGCCCCAAGCTGCCAGGGTAGCTGTGTTCGAGAGAGCCTTCCCACCACACTGCAGCAGGGGCTTCCTTCCACAGCACAGGAGAGGTGTCTTTTGAGATACAACAGCAGGAAAGCTGATTGTGTCCTCTTGCATGAAAAGTGTTCTTTAGCAATGACCCTGTCACATGTTCCGAGGTGCAAATCATCTATCCCTACATGTCAAGAATAATACAGAGCCAGACTCCTGCAAAGTAGGAGCAAGAAGCCCACGGTACAAGCATTGAGGTGGTCCTCAAGTACTGAGCACCACCAGCTGTGGTCCCTCCACATCACCAGAGCAGCTTCTTCTGGCTCCCTATCCAAACACAGGACCCCAGAAAGGGAACAAGGAGATGAAAGGCAGGACCTGAAAGAAGCTCTGCTGCCAGAGCAAACCAAAGCATCTGGGGAGATTCAAGACAGGAGATGAGGCAGGTCTGAGTCCCCACCTGTGCTGTTGTCCCTGCTTGCACACTGAAGGAAGTCCAGTGCCCACATCTGCCTGTGGCACAGTAGCCCCTGGGCTCCCACTGCAGCAGAGCAGCTTTGTTCTACCCCTTGCACAGGTCTGCAAAGCCAGGCTGTGCTGATCTAAAAGAGTTACATACAAAGAAGTGTAATTTTAAGTTCTATCTGTAACTCACACTGAGCTATTATTAATTACTTATTAAAGGGGGAGCATTATCCATATGATAAATGTTACATGAGGAAACCAGGAATATGAATGAGATCTATTTATCTCAATGAGTGCGTCTCTCCCGGAGAGTGTTACAAAGCCACAGGATGTCCCCACGTTTCAGATTTGCATTCCCACCTCTGAATTAGATGAAAGACTTGCAAAAGCATATGTATCTAGATAGCTCCTTAATGACTCTGCCTCTCAGGGGAATCCTGTGCATTGCTTATTCAGGAGAAAGACGGCAGGTTGTACCACGCACACCTACCAATAATAATTGCTATTTAAACAGCTGTTTTCTTCTGAAAAAAAACTTAACAAGCACTTACTATCAGTCCTCAGAATGAGGGAAGGCTACTGATATCCCAGAGATGCAGACAGGGAGCCGTGGGGTAGCAACAGAAGCCATTTTGATAGCCTAAGGCCATGTCTACACTGCAATTAGAAGATACACCTGCAGATAAGCAGTTGGTGTTGAGGACCTAATGCCCACATTATTAAAAAAAAAACAGGGCAGGCAGGGAGAGGGGGATTTACTTCAGACGAGCTCTAGTCTGGTCTGATGGACTGAATGACCATTAGTGGTAGGAGTGCCTGTCTCATTTTCATCCAGGAGGATCTGAGTTCCTGAGCTCTGTGATTGCCCTGTAACGCAAACCAAATGACGTTAGTGCAGGCAACTGGAAGAGCCGTTTCAAAATGCATTCCTGACCTGAACAAAACCGCTAACGTAAATGCTTCTTCATCCTGTTCCTCACCACCTTTGAAAACACCGAAATAAGTCATACACAAAGGCACAACTCAAGGAGAAGAAAGGTTGCACAGTCATTTCTCATTTGCCCAAGTTCTTATACCTTTCATGTTGCTTTGATACTAAAGAGAATGAAAGTCTGAGGCAGAGCTATTCAACTAAACTACACTCCATTGCCCCATTCTAAAGAAAGATATTTCACACTCTTCTACATTACCTGTTCAGTTATTCTAAGACAGATTTTTTTCTATCATTTTAAAGGTTTTTTTTAAAAATTTTCCTCTGCATTAATGAGACAATTTTCATTTTATTTCTCTCTGAGAATTCAGCAGCTTTCTCCAGATAACCGTTCCACCTCCAGTTTCTCTAACACACTTATTTCTGCACAGCAGACAAGAATGAGCTGCATTTTGTTAGGAAGCACCTTTCCGATAGATGCTGCTGCTGCAGTGCTGAGCACCTCTCACAGCAACACTGAAATCTTCTTCACGGACCATCAGTGCCAAAGTTGCACATTCTTTTTTCCTGCACCAGAATTGCTGCAATTCTGCAACCCTTGTTACAGTTCCTGCCCCAGAACAGGGCTTCCCCTGTTAATGCTGCAGGGAGGATGCTTTGGGAGCATTAATTCTGGCATAGGCATCAAGCAGTTCCTCACTGACTCTTCCCTTGGGAGTCGCAGTTTGCTTTTGAAGATGCTGTAGCCTCAACCTCAACCCTGCTGTGGTGTGGGCAGCTCTTTCCTCCTGGCCTGGGGAAATGGCTCAGTTCTGGTTTTCACATTAAGCTGCCTGTCTGACAGGTTTCTAGGGGGCTGGACACCATCACAAAACGTCCTGGCTACATCACCGAATTTTTTACACCTAGCTAGATTAGAAAGTTAGGTGGAGAGCAGAGTGACTTTTTCATCTAGAAGTCAAAGGAAGGGACATGTTTGGCCCCGCTGTGAAAGAAGCAAAGGATTCACACTGCTCTCTGACCAGGTCTTTCCGTGATGCCAACCTGAGCTTCACAAAGGAGTGGGGAACATCTCCACTGGCTTCACACGATCCCACCTCAGGACCTTAGATCCAGGTTTATTATGCTTTTAAAAAAATCCATTGTATAGGATTGGTCTGATTCTGCTCTTTCGTGATATGCATGATAGCAACGCAGCAGAAATACAGTACATGCCCTTAATTTAGTCTCTGTAAAGCTCTCTTGTTATTGCTTAATGTAATCAATTACTGAGTAATCTAAACTGTGCCCACAAAATGAGCATAAATTGGCATCAAAACTAGGACAATGCAAGCAGTGGTGTTAATTCCCAACCATCTATTGTAATCCTGTATTCACTGGAGAGATTTCTCTCCTGGTAAAATTTAAAAGCTCTTTACACAAATGACTGCTTTTCTTTGATGCAGAACAACAAGAAATGTCTTTTTAGCACTAAAATTATACAAAATATACTATGCATATATGTACACACGCAGAAAAGAACAGAACAGTATTTATATAGATTCTGGAGTCATTTCCTTTAGCGGATAAATACTATTGGATGTTAGATAAAGCCCATATACAAAAGTACATGACATATCCACATTCCTTCAGTCCAGAAAATCCCTTTAAGAATTATTTAGAATTGCACTTTGCATTAATTACAAAATAAGCCGTTCTCGCAGATGACAAACAGCAAAGGGGGAATGAATCCCATTATTCCAGAGCAAGGCAAGGCAAGCAGCCTGGGAGCTCTGCCCTCTTCTTAGGTACTTTTTCTCTGGGGAAAGGAGGGAGCCAGTGATATTGGGAAGACTACACGGCCACACTCACGCACTCCCTCGCTCCCTCTTCCTCTCACTCTCGCCAGCCTTTTCCTTCTCACACTGCTGCAGAGCTTTCCAAATGAAGAAGCTGTTTCCATGACACCAAACCCTTCTTTTGAAGCATATATATAAACAGCCTAGGATTGTGATCACAATGCACCATTTATATTTATTTTGTGCTTTTTTGGTCTGCTTTGGACAGAGACAGGCAATCCTTGTGAAACCCAACATAAAAATTGCTGTCTATAACCAGCAACCACTTTCACCTTTAGTGTTTTACAAATACCTTGATTTTGATCTCTATTAAATTTCTTGTCATGTTTAATAAACCTAAGAAGCAGACTAGTTGATTAATCAGACTCCTTTGTGTTTGTGCTTTGTACTTGTAGCCAGATCCATCTCCCTGGTGCTTTTTTCTTTTGGTGAGGTCTTAGCTCAAGGCATCCTTTCTCCTCACTCTTTAATTTCCTCAAAAGCTATTTTTTGGTCTCTTCTTTTCTTCAGAAAGCTGTTATGATAGTCTTCTATCATGGCAAACATACAGTAAGAAATTACAAATGTAAATATTCTCTTCTTTTATTTCTCTAAATATTTGTCTATTTATCTGAAAGATAAATAAAAGGACGTTCTTCTTGCATATGAAAAGTGTAAGAAAATACATGCCACCTTAAGAAAGATATAATCTTGAACTGAGTAATGAACAGCACCACCATCAATGGAACATACTCCAAAAAGCCATTTTATTTTTTAATTCCTTAATTCTGTCTATTTAATCACACAGATTTCTTTGTTTCTTAAAGAAAGGCTTTAGCCAAAATATCCTTGAATTTAAACATTGTAATTTTTTGACTCCCAGCAGAATGGAAGTTGAAAGTAAAGATGGCAGGAGGATGAAGGTTTTGTGCATCCGTAACATCCCCTCCCTCACCAAACTGCTGCTACAAAGGAACTACAGTGGCAGAAGCATCATGCAATAGCAGTCAGGTATTGCTCCTACTTAGCTTTATGAACAAGCCCGAGACACCTACGGCACATACACCTACACACACGCTAAGTGAACAACCAAGGAAAGCATGCATTTGCTGAATGCATTATTTCACATTGCTCGGCGCCTGCGAGGTAGTCACCCGTGGGACGCGCTGCCCTCAGCTCGCGTTTTGAACACAGCAGCTCGCGCCCCGCTGCCACGGGGTATGAATTATGCTATAGCTGCAATTCGGGTGGCGTTCCTAAGTGCACGGGGATGGGGGGATGCAGGGAAAATGACAAGGTGGCCCATTTCCATCTCGCTGTCATTCGTATGCTTGTTACAGAGCAGCAGCTTTTAGCTTTGGGCCAGATGTTTCACTGTCCTGGAAAACAGGAAGCAACAAAGAACAAAAGCATTGGGAGCAGCATTTTAATATGGAGGCTTGGAGACTGCTCCCAAAATCAGCACACAAAAAATGGCACTAAATAAATCAAGTGATTTGATGTAAGACCAAAATCAGCACTGCCCCTTTTTCTGTCTCCAGATTATCCAGAAATTCCTGTGCACAAAGGAAAGAAGCAAACTCCATGGCTTTATGGGACAAGAAAATCACTGATATACTTGCAAGCAGAGTGACATATTAGGTTACAGGATGCAAGGAAATTTCAGAATTGGAGCTGTAAATCATTTTATTGATATTTTTTCCCTATCTGTGAAGGCTTCCTTATGACATAGACTTTCCCTCCGATATCAGCCTGTTCCAAAGGCCAAAGAAGGCAGCAAGTCTCCCTGCACTGATGACACCAGACATCCCACCAGATAAAAAATGCTGTGTGTGATTGGGCAGATGGCTGTATCACCACCAAGGGCACATCCACAGAGCTTTGGAGGAAACAACAAGATGACTAAAGCCTGAAATCCCCTAAATAACAGAAAACACTCAGGATGTAGAAATGCAAAACACAAGAGCAATCAACAAAGCCTAGGGGATGGCACCCAGAGCTGAAGGGGACAAGATTGCTAGGTGACCACTGGAGTACCTTCACAACTGTGCTACTCCCTTCTTCCATGTGGCTACTTCAGCCAAGCACGATCTCTCCTCCAGCCCAGTCACCAAGAGCTGACAACAGCAGACAATGTCCTCCAGTCCCAGCACTGCCATGGTGAGTCTGGCACTCGCCACTAAGGGGCACCCTAATTTGAGTAACTTGTTTGTAACACAGCACCTTCTTCCCTCTCCAAGTCAGGTCCATCAATCCCAGGATAAAAAAGCTTACCAGGGTAGAGATGGTCTTAGGATGGCAGCAGTGGATGGTCAGACCCATCTCACAATCCACTCACACAAGGGTCTGTATGGTCTGCAGAGGTTGTTGTGGAAGAGGGTCGGTTATGTACAGTCTAATGAGTCTTCATGAGCAATGTCATCCTCTCCAGGCAATTCATGGCAAGCTAAAGGCTGGTGGAGTCGCTGACCCAGTAAACATCACTTTCTAAACCTGGCTGGCTCTGGGACATAATCACAAGTATTTCTGGGCATTGCTACCCTATATATATAGACAACTGCTGGATTATTTAGCCACTGCTTTGTGGTAAGGCTAAAAGGAGAGGAAGTAGGCTGCATCATTTTGGGCACTCACGTGAGACCACAGAAGAGCCAGGCTCAAGCCTGATCAACTCCACATTTCCTCTCTAAACCTCAAGCAATTTTTTTGGCCATCTGTCAGAGAAAGACAACAGCAGAGCCACACATCACAGGGGTGGGGCTCCTACATATTTGTGGGAGCACATACGAACGGGCAGCAGCAGGTACTAAGTGATACAAAAACCTCAAAAAAAGCAGCAGGTTTGGGGTTTGCAGCATCCCCATGACTGCCTTACAAAAGGGCTAACCTCAAGCAAAAAGAGCACCAAGCCTAGAGGGAAAAGTGCAACCCAAGCCTGCTGAGGAGTCTGGATGCTGGGCCATGTGTTCAGAGCTTCTTCATTGCTTGCGGAGAGCAGGACAGTCTCTAAAGATAATTTGGGATGTGACAAGGAAATGAGATAATGATGCATTTGAAAGTCAGCTATGGGAAAGAGACAGATGACTAAGAAAGGACAGAGTTACTTACTGGATCACACAGACTGGACAACACCAGAAATAAGTGATTTGAACTGCAGAAAAGGTCTTTTCAATTGTGGGGTAGGGTTTATACCATTAGGATGCTGCCATTCTGCCTGTTATTCTGAGGACTATTCATGCATCTCTATCTTTTAGCTGAATTATATTTTTTCACTTTAATAAACTTGCTTATTAAGTCTCACTACCACACCAAAGGAGTAATTTGGATTTAATTTATCTCTCTCGGTGTGCTCTCTGTAGCCATTGCTTCTTTCACTTTTTCTCCCCTATCTGCCAGTCTTTTTAATTCTCTGTCTTTTGTGTGAGCCTTGTAGGGCAAGGATCATACCTACTTCTATTTTTGGAAACCATCTACAGGGAATAAATTATGGTAATTAAGTCCAGTAAAATTAGATTGTAGTGACTGCCAGACATGGAGTAGTTACTGTCAGATATCCTCAGAACAAGATAATCTGTTTTTTGCCCTCAAGGAAGAAAGGAGCAAGGAAGATGCACCAAGTCAGTATTATGAAAGTGCCTTTATCTCTAATCTTGGAAAAGTATGTGGTGAATGAAGCCTATAGCCAGGGAATGACAGAGAGAGCACCAGACATTTGTGCTTTACACAGAAAAGATAATTCATAATGGTAGTGACTGCTGAATTTGAAATGGAGTCCTACTAAAGTTCTCATTTGAAGCCATATTTATTCCCTTGATCAAGGCTTTGAGGGGGGTAAAAGAGTGGAAAAAAGCTTTGAATGCAATTTTCATTTTGCACATTTCTGATATGAAATGCTTCAAAATGATTAATCCTCTACACCTGGCCTCAGTTCAAGCGGTGGCTTATCTCATGTGTTTATGAAAAATTTGAAAAGATGAAAATACTATTTCCCATATATTCCAACTAAAATCTGTCCATTTATGTAACAGAAGAAAATGATTGAGTGTCCTAACATCAAAGTAAGTGTGTGGCATTGCCCTCCCAGAGGAAGAAAAACAGATTCCCATGTGAAGGGGCTCAGTTCAGTAGTTTTAAGGTGAAGGATGCTGAAGCTGAAGTGGCCACATATTTGACTCAGACGCTGCAGGCTGCATTGGCGTGATGCTCTAGAGGCAAGGCAGTTTAAGAAGACAAGGTGCAGACTGAATTACCCAATCTTATTCTTGACTGCTTTAAGCACTTGTCCTCTACTAGTGCCTCTAAATGTTCAAAGATGGCTTGCTGCTTCTTGGTGTGTTAAAGACAGCTTTAAGAGCTGAAAGTCTGGCTTGTTTGTTTTCTGCTGTCTTTTTGTATCCAGAATGCAGGTTTTGCTTCTTGTATGAGTGGCAGTCGTTTGTAACCAGGGCCATAAGAGTGCCACCGACTCTCCTGGAGCCTGGCTTTCACAGCTGCGGAGCACTCTGTCACCCCGGACCCAGAGCAGGACCGGGTGTCTGCATATATGAAAATTAGATTATTCAGAATATGTTTTGCCTGATGCAATGACAATAATGTGGATTAACATATCCGTATTTATCTTCCTGTAAAACGTATCACTATAAATGGCAGGGCTTCACAGACTTTTACCATAGTGAGTCTGTTTCTGTGGCCTCTCTTCCCAGGTGGATGCTCCTGAGTTAAGGAACTGATATCCCTGGAAGGGCTTTTCTTTCCTGTAACAAACCACTCTGCCACTGTAAGAGGAAACTGAATACTCCAAATATTTTTCTTCACTCCGAGAATCACAATACACAGGTGACAGGACCAATGAAGCATCACGAGAGCAGAAGGGAGTAAGTATTTTGGGAACGTATCAGATATTCCTTTAGGCTGTAGCATTGTGAGACATGCCTAGGGTGGTTTTTCTTCTTGACCAACTGCAGACAATTCCAGAGCAGCAGAACTCCTCCGCGGTGCAGCGCTCCGAATGAACCCAGGGCAGAGCGGTAACCACCTGGAGTACTCCCAGATGAAAGAACCTGCCAATATCTGCCTAAAACCTCAACATTTCTAAATAAAATTCAGAATGAATATAGAGATGCATCCCTTTTTGTTCAGGATTTGCATTCTCTTGCATTCATGCAGCAAATGTTTTTTTGTGAACAACCACTTTGAGAAGGACTCAGAGATTTCCATAATGGTTGAAATAAAAAGAGGATTCTGGGCAACACCTGACTGTTGAAATCAGGGGCCTGAACCCCACAGTCTCCAAAAGGTCAGCATCTTCCACTGTGAATCTGTGACTGATTGCAGATACTGTTGTCTCCTCAACCATGGATAATAACCTTCAGTAAGGAAGCATTTCAGGACATCAACCACAGGAATCAGTCTCCTGGATCACCTCTTTTAAAGGACATATACTGAAAAAGAGGCAATAAAGAGGTTCAAATAAACTTGTCCTTTTTCCTATATCTTTTCTTGCTTCCTCAGGCTGCCAATAAGGAAGAGAAAAATTTCACATCGATGGCTGACAACCCTCCAGTTGTTGAGCCTTTGGTCAGCTACTCCTTTCCCTCTTTTAAGGAGGAGATAGTTTTTTGGCACCTGTATAAGTTGTTGTAGATGTTTATTTCAATATTTCTTGGCCAAAACAGCCCCTGATGTTTTTCTTTTCTTCTTCCAACGTGCTTTCAGAACAGCTTTGTGTACACCTGACAAAGCAACATGTACAGCCAAGCATTTGGATAGCTCTGCCCAGCAGCCCTCTCTTCACCACTACGTAGCAGGAGGAAGTCTCCATGACATCTACATGATATCTACAAGGCTTTTTACCTTATTTGTTATTGTCAGGATTGGTGAGTAGTTTGGAGGAAAGCAGCCAAGGCGGCAGAGTCCAATAAAAACTCCCCCATTTAACAACTCTTTACGGATCACAGATTTCTGAATCATCCAGTTCGTTCTGTCTTAATCCATCTTCTGGCTCCATATCACCCCAGCTAAAAAAGCCCGTATTGGATATGAACAATGTATAAAAGCAACCAACACATCTTACTATAACGTCATAGTTTGCATGTGTCTGGGGACAAAGAGCTGCAAAAAACACAACACACAATTTATAAGAAAGCAGCATCGTCTCTGCACTGTGCACACACATGCTTTCCCTTCATAAACACGAATTCCTGAGATGCCATTGTGTGAGGAACATACAGCTCAGGCTCTGTTGGAAAATAGTGGGAAAATCTGTTTTCTCCAAGAAGCTAATACAGTCACGCTCATATGGAGTTATTGAGTGGCAGATACCTATCTGGTGAGCAGCACCAATGCATTTTTACACTATGAAACCATGTATCTTTTTAATTTAAAAAGGTTTGCTGCTTGAGGCTATTTGCATCCATATTTCCTATGCAAATTTTAATAGCCAAACAGGAAACCACCTGATAAAGAGATTTATAATAGCAATGCTGACAGCGCTCTGACTACAACACCCTAAACTGTGGCATCGTAGCTGTGTAGAAGTTTCTATGCCCACAGAATTTCTATGCCCTAGCCCAGGTCTTGGGACTACTGTATTCCACTTTTCAGAGCAAACGTAACATTATCTGGATACTGAAGGATAAATCTGGACAAGTTACATGAACATTTTAATTAAAGCACATCTTTATGAAAGATCAAGAAGAGAACAGTGAGGTAACATCCATTTTAAAAGTGTGGAGACAGCTCTGATATATTTTCCAGTTGTAGAAAAGGCAATTGGATGAAGTGAAGGGGAAAAAAAATTCAATGTGATAAATGTAATAGATATTTATTGCTGCAAAAGGATTAGCTGAAATTACCTTCAAGCACGAGCTTGATGCTAGATATGATAATTTGATAAGAAGAAACTGCCTTTCCCTTTCATATTATATCAACTTCTTTTATTATGGTGTACCATAAAGGGAAAAAAAAAATCACATTATGGATTTGCTGGCCTGTGGGATAACCTTGAAATTATGCCACTGAACTTCTACATCTTTTTTTAGATCTCCAGGATGGGACCAAAATAGTGTTGAAAGTACGTGGAAGAATAAAGTGAGGAAGGATGTGGGTAAATACAGTGTGACCTTTTCTTTTTGCAGAGAAAGCCCCTGTGACCGTCACTCACTGGGAGTCAACGCACAAATGTAAGTGCCCAATGGGAGGAGAAAAAAAAAGGTACAGAAAGACAGTAAAACTTTCTTAGCCAGGACCATTCCTTATCAAATGAGAAAATCTCACTTCAAATTCTCTCTCTATACATATTATGTATATGTAAATATGGGTGACACATTCATTTCGCACCTGTACCAGTTCCTTGCCACAGGTTGTAATGAAGCACACTGCATTTGCTATTGTAAGCAATGACTTATGTGCTATCTATAGTAAACTAAGCAGAGGGGTGGCACAATAACTACAAATACAGAATAAATGTGTGATTTTTATAATTTCTGTCGTCTTGTAACTGTCCTCTTGTGTTCTCCCTCTAGCAAAAAATCATAAGTAGCCATTTTGCCTGAATAAGGAGTGTTAATATAAGTTAAGTGTTATAAACAAGGAGTGTTATAAAGAGTCAAGAACCTATATTTTATCTGCAAAACAGGCTTGCTGACATCTGTAGAATTACAAAGTAATTGGATTCTTTCTAGACTGCAAGTTTTGCAGAGGTGGGACCCATGTCTGTAAGTCTGTTCCTAGCACAGTGGGGTTGCTACTACAATATTAATAATGAATTATATACATTGCCCAAAGGGTGGGCCCTTTTGCTTAAACTGAAAAAAAAAACAAAGAACAAGTGTATGACACCATCAGACACACTCACTCCAATTTATTCTAACTCGGTATTAACGTTTTTCTCCATTATCCATCACATCCATGAGATTTTAATATAATTATTTCAGAACATTGCTAAGCTCGTCTGCTCTTGGAAATACACCAAAATAGCCATAGTTATTCCAAGATGGTTTATTTCAATATAAATCCCAAAGCGGGCACTCTTATTCCAAAATAAGAGTTCCTATTTCCACTTTAATTTAATCTAGTTCTAAAATATCCTCCTGAGAGCTTACTCTGGAATAGCTATTTTGGTACATTTCCAAATGTAGGCAAGCCCAAAGGCAGGAATTGAAGACGAGTTAGTTGAAGAGAAAACTCTATTTCCACTTAAAAAAAAAATGCAAACCAAATAAGCTTAAGAAATCCATCCATTTCAGAAATAAAAACCCTTATACAAAAAAAGATAGAGGTCCTATTTCAATAAGAGCAGTTGCTTAACTCTGCATATGTTGAGATCAATTAATGTTTCACATCACAAATCCTCATCAAAGGAGCCACTCACAAGCCTCCACCACTCCCTTTTTTTCATTTGAACATCCACTGTCAAAGCAAAAGCAGAGGAGCAGAAAATAAGAGTCGGAAACTAAACCAAGAAAATAATCAAGCTCAGACAGCCTTCTGATCCTGAGGAAAGAGACATGCCAATATCTGGCTGGATGAGGCTCTGAGCAACGTGATCTAGTCAGGGATGTCCCTGCTCCTCGCAGGGGGGTTGGACTAGATGACCTTTGAAGGTCCCTTCCAACTCTAGCCATTCTATGATTCTATGATTCTATGATTCTATCTCCACTAGCTCAGACAGAGGCTTCATATCAGCTGTTAATTTTACAGACAAGGGATTCAAATGCTGAACTGCTAGGCAGCATACAAAACCTACAACACAAACTTTTACAGAAGTAGAATGAAGCTAGTACACCTACATGGGGGGAAAAAAAAAGGGATATTTGTTGCTTTTGAAAACCAACTATACCTTTTACTACACCAAAGCCTGAACTTTCTAAAATTTCTAGAATATAAAAAGGAAATTTGAAAAGATCTCAGTTTTCTATATTAGCAGAAAACTTCTGCACTAACTTAATTTCTCACACAACTCTCCTAAAATCTACAGAAAGTCATAAGGTAGTAAGTTAAATACTTGGTACTATTCCTGTAGGATTTCCACTACATTGCATACTATTCCACTCATTGCATACTACAGGCATTTAAGCAAGCAAGTAAAACAAACAAAAAAAATCAACAGAGCTTCCTAATTCACTAAATGTAGACATGTGATCCAACCGAGTTGTCTCTATTACATCTGTCCCACGGATGTTACTGAGAGCCATGGTCTATTCTTTCTGGATTTTGAAAACTAGCAACAACACACCTGTTTTGTTAGCTATACTTGTTAGCCTAACAAGAGAATTCAAGGCTTTCTTAGTTTCTTGAGAGCTCTTTTTGCAGCCTGACCATGCACAAAACATACAGAGCAGCATTAATCAACACTGCCACCAGCACCCCCCAGAGCCAGAACATGTCAGATCTGTCTTGCATCCCATCATCACCTCTGAAATCTGTCCCGGGTACCACTGACATGTGGATCCCCCGTGCTTGCGCCTGTGCTCTCCTCTGGGATTTCCCAAAGCCTGCCCTAACCCAGCAGCTCCATGAGGGCCTGCAAAGGCCACAGCGCTGTCCTTGCGAGCCAGCCTTCTCGGCAGCCCAGCTTCACCCTGGGTCACAGGCCACAGGCAGCCAAGACCTTGGAGTCAGGGAAGGAGTCTCCTGCTTTGAATGACATCCCCTTAGCAAGCCAAACATGTGGAAAGGAAAGGAGTATGAAGGGCAGCTTCAGATCCCTTCCCCACCCCCAAAAATACATCAATGACACCTGCAGCAGCAATGCTTTAGGTCCTTGAAGGGAACTTGTCATGGTCTCGACTCTCCCTCTTCTGCAGGTAGGATTTGTCCCTTTTTCCTTGAGCTGCAGAGGAAGAGCAATGGTCATCCTCTCCCCCATGACAGTGAGCTGTGTCTCACAGCCCAAAGAGAGACCTCAGCGTGTCTGGAGCTATACAGTCCAGCTCTGTTCGAGACAGAGACCAAAGAGCAAAAAATAGCAACAAAAACTGTATGTTGCCCCATGAGTCCCATGCAACCCTCTCTGATCAATCCCTTCCTTGGGATGCCGCCATCCTTCCTTGGGATAACTTCCACCCGGAGTTACCACCTCACAGTATGCTGCTCACCTAAATGCCTCAGTAGCATCACCAGCACCATGCCAAAGCTGTATGGGCTACAAAGAGTTGCAAAGTGAGCAAATATCCCCATCTAGTGTCCCTGAGTACTACTAAAGAGCATATTCTGCTCTTCTCCATCTCTTCCATCCCTTTCCAGCCATCCTGACTCTTAGCAAGAAGGAAGTTGGTGGATTTTTTTTCTCACTGAATGAGAGACGAAAAATTACCACTGCCCAGTAGATGGGCATCGCGCAAGCTCGGGCATGCAAGCAGGTCCGTCAGTGCCCTGCTAATTACATTCCGGCAAGTCTCTTCCGAGCTTTCTCCTGAGCAACAGCTGCTTATTATTCCATCTCGCACGGTCGATCTCTGTGAGGGCTCTTTCTTGGCTCTGTTCTGCTAATCTGACCACAAGGAATTGGCAAATTAGTTCTAGAGGATAAATCAAAGGGGTTTTCATGCGGCCCTTGCCCCCGTTTTGCATACAGAGCTTCCAGCTCACGACTGTCTTCTCAGTTCTTCTAGAAAAGCTCTCTGGCTACAGCAGCATGTTATTTGAGGGTGAAATGCATTAGCCTCTGTTTGCTCCAAATTTAATTCATCTATTTAAATAATTTAATACAGCATCCATCAGTATGAAAGCTGGGCAAATTGAATCCAAAGGATTTGAAGACACATAGATTAAATAAACTACCTTCAAATCCTGGCTCTCAAATTATCATTGTCCCTGGATTAATTCTACCTTAATTAGACCAAATAATCTTCTCAAACTGATTAAATTAGTGAAATAAAGATTAAATAAACCTAAAGCAAAAGCAAATGGAGTATAAACAGCCAGAAAGCATAAACCATAATACAAAGCCTTAAATCGTACACTGAAACTCATTTAGTTTAGGTCCTCATTAGAGTTCTATAAAAACATGAGTGGCATGAAGGAGACAAACAAGGAATTGTGCTTCTCAAAATGCAAGAACTATGGGGGCATCACATGAAATCTTCAGTCAGGGCTTTAAAACAAACAAAAGTGAAGACTTTCTGACAAAGTAAATCATTAAATTGCCTAACACATTGCCACAAAATGCTGCAGACGCTGAAAGCATAAGTAGGATTTGACAAATTAATGGAAGCAAAGTCCACAAAGAGTTATTAAGCACAAAGATCAGAAAATCTTTAAGCCGTAAACTGCTGAGGGGTGGGAGAGCATATTGGGGAAATATCACTCAACACTTTCCCTGCCGTTACACCCTTTCCTTATTTATCAGCTACTGTCAGAAACAGGATACTGACCTCGATGGGCCTTTGGTCTAGCATAATGGGGCCATTCTTATGATCTGACATGTCATGAATTGGATATACTTTAAAATGTTGACACTGGCTTCAGAGTCTTGTGTCAGAAGGTGACTAAAGAGCATCCAAGCTAAACTCAGCTAACGGAGTTTGGGATAACAATTAGTCTCTCAGGCTTATCTAGCTTGCAAGAGTTGTTCGTGTTGCAACTCCAGTTAATTGTCAAATCCATTAAGCATCACTACTGTAAATGCTAAGGCAGACATTTTTCTACCGCAATAGCTTGTGATGATAGCTAGTCAGCATGCTACAACAGAAAAGGCAGTACTACTCTAGAAAAGGTCCAAGGCAAGCAGCTTCATCAGCAACAAGGAGTTTCAGGACAAAAAAAAAAAAAAAAAAAACAAAAAAAAAACACAGTAGTATTTTAAAAAAAGATGCCATAATCTGGATAATCTGGGAACAGAATCCAAATGTTTTACAAATCTATCCCACCCACGTAGATAGAAACCATGGTCAACACTTCCTTGAAGTTTCTGGATAGTCATTTGGAAGAAAGCATAGAAGAGCACATTGTCCTTGCGGTCCCATCTGGACCGTAACAAACAGCAACACTTAGAGATGGGGCTTAGAAAGATGTTTGCCCAAGCCAGCCCTCAGAAACAAGAGGAAGAGCAGATCACCACTCCAGAAGACAGTGTAGCCCTGGAGCTAAATTCAAAGAGAGGTAAGGAAAGGCACCATTTTTATATCCTTGCAGTAAGGGGTGCAGACCCACACCCCATGACTTAACAGGCACCACCACCTGTCAGATTGATCTTCCCCTCTTTGACCCCAATGCCAAAATTTCAGAGCAGTAAAACATCAAGGCAGCTCAGTTTTAAGCCAGCTAGCCTAAATAACACTAGCAGAAGAGTTGCCAGGAGTCTGTGAGATTGCATAAATATCTGCCCTGCTTTTGCAGTCTGTGCTGAGTTCCTTCTTGCCACATACCTTGCCAGATGTACCTGAGCTTGCTTACAATCAGCTCCAGTGTGGATGCATCCCATGATTGAGTGGCAACTGGTTAACCTCTTTCGATCAAGGAGAAAAATATGTTCAATCCGGAGATGCCTCTGAGGGGAAGCAATCCATGCAGTCCTCCCTCAAACCACGAAATGGCCTGAGAACAAACGCAATGGTTGATAATCAATATTGCCATGCCCTAGGTCTCTTGACAGAGCTGGATCATCAGAAAAGCTGTATTTTTCAGAAAAGCCAACACTTCAGTTTTAGCTGCTAGAAAAAAAAAATTGCATTTAATAGGAAAAAAACCTTGATTCAGCTCTCATTTTATTCAACAGAAAGACCCCTGATGCTCTCCCAGGACTGGAGTGCATCCTTCAGAGTCACCTGGAAATGTAAAACCCGACAGGACCACTCAGAGATTGGAGCTGTTCTCAGAGGCCAGGTGAGGACAGCCTGAGGCCTCCACAACACAAAGCATATGGAGAAAGAATGACTAGCAGGAGCACCAGAATGAGCTCACTGCCTTTTTCACCCACACCAAGAGCCCTCAAAAGCCAGGCAGGCTGGTGCTCTCAAAGGTGGCATCGGGGCATGCAGGCTGATGGCTAGTGTGGGGTAAGTGTCACCACTCTGACAAATTTCATAACAACAGCAAAACAAGCTCTTCTTCCTAGCTTTCTTCTATTCTTCCTCCCACAGTTCCCTATGTAAGGTCTGTCCCCGTCTTCTACCATCGTCTTGCCATAGCAAGAACAGCCAAATACCTTAGCCCAGAGTCAGCAACATATAATGCCTACCCTGCTGACTGTCCCAAGCCAGCTCTCTCTTTGCATCTTCCTTTGGGTAACAGTTTTCAGCCATACTCATACATTTCCTCTGCCAGATCAAGCACCACTTTTACTGGTACTGACCCCTGCTCTTGAAACAGCCTTCAAAAGCCTTATCAAAGGCTTCCCTCCTCCAGCCCCTGTCCTGATCCGTATTCACACAGCCTTAAAATGACAAAGCCTGGATCCCTGCCAGCTCCAATAATGCAGGTCCAAATGCCTTTAAATCTCTTTTCTCCTCCCTGCATTTTCCATCCAGGGTGTTAAGACTCACAGAAGAGAACTCTGTCTCCCTGCATTTTCCTGTAATTTGCAATGCCACCCACCAAATGGTACAGTAGAAATAGTTAATCATATAGGCTTGGGATATGCATAAGCTGTGCTGTAAAGATACTAATAGATATATTTGAATTCAAAAGAGATCTGAGAGGTGGAAAATAATACCTTATTAGTATGCTACATGTGTGTGCAAAGCAGCAGCCTGTTCTCTAAAATATGTGAACAAGTAGTAGAATCAAAACCTTCAGCCTATCCTGTAAGAACTCATTAAAATCAGTAATCTTTACCACTTTTCTCATTAGAATTATTAAATCCATTGATTTCCCTATCAAAGCATTTTGGACCATTGCAAAAATATTACACATAGTAAATCTGTGTTTCTACATGTTCACAACCACTCATATCTATGTCTGGGTCCAGCCTCAGGTATCACCATCCCACTGTTCCTACACAACTCGCTATTTGCCCAGCATTTAGTGAAATGTGTTGAACCTGGATCAGCATAGGAATTGAGTCCTCAAAATGGGCTATTAGTTCATCTCCTGAATACGGACTGAAAGAATGCAGTACAAGTTCATCTTCAACTTGGTTACCTTTATTTCCGAGAACATATACTTTCCTCAAATAAGCTTAATTTATGTGAACTCCTGTTCCTGTCTTCAACATGCTTCTGGTTTGCAGGTTGTTTTCTCCTGTGCTCTTTGCCCATTGTATGAGCAACAGCCTTCACAGGACATATACAATTGCATGTATGACTGAGCGCCCATTTTAAGGGGTCAGGGACAGAGGTTCTCCGCAGAGGTAAAGCAGAATAAGAACTCTGGAGCACACCAATTATGGTAAGGCAGGATCATAAGTAAAAAAAAAAAAAAAAAAAAAAAAAAAAAAAAACAGACAAAACAAGTATACCCAAGCAACTAATCCAAGTTTCATTATGGCTACTTAATGTGCTCTTGCTGGTCAGCTCAGTACATCCATCACATCCATCACATTTACATCTCAGCTACAGGATATGGAAATGATTCCGCAAGATGCAATTTGAAAAAAAAAAAAAACTTATCATTTCTTTTTAAATTTTGATGCCTGAGGGGGAGAATAAATACTAGGCTATTTGAATTTAATGAGAGTGTTTTCATTGACATAGGGAGGCATAGAATTTCAACCTGTTCTCTTCTTAAGCTGAATTTCACCATGAAAAATGTATAAATGGGTTGTGCCACCCACTGTCACAGCACGCTGTGGAGGCCAGGGGCATGATTAAATTAAAAAAAAAAAAAAAAAAAAACATTAGGCCATTTAGTGCTCTAATGTACAAACTGGTACAATGAAACATGCCATTTCCACAACAAGGGGCTACTCTTGCAGTAATTCTTCATGGTTAATCAGGTCTCAGACAACAAACTCAGGCGAGGTGAAGGTTGCTTCCATGGACTTCTACATTTGTTGCACTTTCATTTGTATGTAAATAAGTAACATAACAAAGGAAATCCCCTCGGGTATATTCCAGTCTCTTGGTCAAATCCAGGTCCATTTGGGCTGTACAACATAGAACCACAGAATCATTGGAAGGTCAGATTTCCCAGATCATTCAGGTTGGAAGGTCAGATTTCCCAGAGAGGTGGTGGATGCCCCATTCACCTGGGGACATGGAAACATTCAAGGCCAGGTTGGACGGGGCTCTGAGCAACCTGATCTGGTTGGAGATGTCCCTGCTCCTTGCAGGGGGGTTGGACTAGATGACCTTTAAAGGTGCCTTCCTACCCAAAGTATTCTATGATTCCACAAAATTTTTTATTAAATTATGATTAAAAAACCCACTGCTGTTCTGCAGAACATTTAAACCTCTCCTAATCGTATTCAAATCTCTAAAATTAACATCTATTTAATATTTGGCTCATTATTTTTTTAATTAATCACAGAATTAAAACATTAATTCTTTCTATACCGGGTCCTCTGTATCACCCTTAGAGAGTATTTCACAAAGGATGGGTGTATGTATATTAAAAACATACTTGCATAAAGCCTGTAGTGTAAAACATAAAACTCTCAACACTTGTTCACGTATATACGAGTTTTCAAAGTTGAACTGCATAAAGCCTCAGTAGAAATGCAAAACACTGAAGACCTGCTTACCATTTTTGCATTAGTATATCTTCCAGGAAGATGCAACATTTTCTGTTAGTCTTTTTTGGTTGAATCTTTATTGACAACATTATTATTTTGCTGACACTGTATTGGTTATCATCTGTCCACAAAAGTTTCAATTTTGATTTTGTCATTTTTAATGTTAAAGCTAGAAATTGTAGGGCTCCACTTGTCACAACTATCATAGAAATCATTTGATAATTTGGGGTTCTTCTTCCATATCTGGGTTTACAGCATAGGCAGCTTCACAGCAGAGTATAGGATCTCCTAAAAAAACCAATCACTCAAATGAGTGAAAACTTTTGCTGCTGGGGGAGCTCAGTGACACACTAGGTCCTGCTGAACACTCAATTCAGAGTGTGCATTGGGCACAACTGGAATTGGAAATAATTAGATGACTATTTCAGTTCTGAACTGTGTCTGTTCCTCTAATCCTCTCTGTTGCAACTGTATTCACTGCTTAGTGATATCAGTTTTAATACCCAGTTCCTAATTAGTGTTATCAAGCACCTCTTTCTCAATTCCATTATGCAGGACTGGATGAAACGTTAGGTCAAGTGTAAACCCCAGGTGAGCTTATATTACACTTTGCCTCCTGGTTTCTTTATGTACTTTTGATATTCCACCTCAAGCCATGGCAGATTCCTTGTAAGCACTGAAATTGTTCTGCTGGGTCCCCAGGGCACCCCAAAACACAGCAGACATCACACAACAACTGTCACCGCCCTGACTTGCAGAGGTATTTAGCTATGACATTGCAGCTGATAAAAGTGAGTAGTCAGCCTATTAGCTGATTAATGCCGCCTGGGTTAGCTGGGAAGGAAAGTTAGGTTAAAGAGAAAAAAAAAAGAAAAAACACAAATCATCCTTCTCTTAGTGTTCTTCCCATTCTTGCTATCCTCTTTCCTGACAAACACTTTGAAATTAAAAAAAAAAAAAAACAGTTCTCATTTATGCTTCAACTTGCATAACAAAAAAACTGGTAGCTCATGTCCATGGCAAATTATGAGCATGAAATATGTGACGACTTTACGTATTTACGAGGCTTGGAGGAGGCATTCGGATCATCAGAAGCCTTAACCACATGGTTTTTAACATGCGTTCCTAACTTTCCCAGATATGATGAAAAGTGTTTTACTGCTGGCTGAACACTAATGGATTTAGAGCTGTTAGCTGCAGTCCACGGGCAGCCTGAAATGGTGAGCTAATATACATTTAATTTTGCTCATTTGGTTTTAGCAAAACCCAGCTTAGTTATAACACTGTAGTGTCGGCACCAGCAATCTGGGGGCTGAACACCACAGGGGAAAGGAGTGCGAGTGCTCGGTGAAACCCTCTGAAAAGGGGAAATTTAAAGAGAAGCAGACGAAAAACAGAAGAGAAAAACGCAGGGAAAAGAAATAGAAAAAAAAAAGTTAGAGAGACAAAAGCAATAAAAGGTAGTGCTAGAATAAGACCCAAAAGGGAGTGTCTTGAATAAACATTGACGCTTCTTGTTGCTGGGTAAACACTGGGTGCTGCTGGGGAGCTCTCTGAAAACATTTCCTTAATATCACTGAACTGAGAGATGCCAGCATTCCGAACTTTGAGCTCAGCCCTCAAATAAGGATTTGGGTACTGGATCCTCGCCTAGAACAAGAGCAATCTTGAAACCGTTCAGTTAGTCCTGGAAACACTTAGGAGCTGCATGGCCATTATATTTCAAAACAAAAGAGGTGGAAACACTTTTCAGAGAGGAAACTTAACATTAGCTACTTTGATATTTTACTGTGGACTTTCACCTCTAAGTTTTGGAAGTAATAATGGGCTAATGGAATGTTGGCAAGAAGCTAAAGGATGACAACCCTGAGCGTGTACAGAAAAACAGGACCATTCTAAGGCTGGCAGGAGAGTTGCTACCAGCAGGAAGAGAGGCCAAGGAAGCAAAAGGCTAAAAAAGTAAAAGGAGCAAAGACTAGAAGATCTGAGCAGCAACATCTCTTCTGCAAACCAGGAACACGACCCTCTTCCTCAGCTCCAGCTGTGCACCTAAGGCACACCGTGGCCTGAAAGCCAGACCCACATCCCCAGGGGGAGGAAGGATCCAGGAGAACACAAGCAGAAAAAAGTGCCTCCCCATCTACTGCAGGGTGAAGGAAAAGCAAGAGGGTGTACTGTATCCTAAACTGAATCCACAAACCAGCAACCAGGCTAGCACCAGTTCAGCTGACTGGCACCAGCACAGGCCAGCATCCTGGCAGCAGACCATGAGCCAGCGACAGCCTGAACAGCTCTTGGCGTTAACAAATGGGCCAACCACAGAAAATCACAATAGTTCATTTTCATCCTCATAAATTTTGTTACTAACGATTTCACACCAGTTCGAAAGGGCCTTCCATAGCTCTCAGCCTGGCAGAGCCTAAAGCAGGGCTAGCTCTGAGCACACGGTAAATACATTCCCCTGATTTTTAAGACTAACTATGTAATAGTATTTTGTCATCGCCAGCAACAAGGACTCTCCCAAAAGACAACCTTGGAGAGCCTGGGGGAAACTTTCGGAATCACATAAAAATATCCCCTCTCTTTACCACTGGCCAGAACTTCACCATTTTTCCTGTGGGAAAGTAAACTGAAGAAAGAGAAAAATCCACCATCTCTGAGTGACTTGCAACAAGCACCAGTTTAAACTGTAATGTCAAATGTGCAAGTTTTTACCTGGAGTGTAGATTCAGAACTTGCTGGTAAATTAACGTTTAACAGGAATCTCAGGACATCAGAAGTATGCTGCGCGCTACAGGCTTCCTTATAGTAAATAAAAGAGTCTAAATACCATATAAGGTTTAATTATGCGTTCATACACCTCCTTGTCACGGGACATTTTTGCATACCAAAGTACCATAGCAGTTTAAGACATTTAAGAACAAGGCCCACAACACAGGTGTGCTGCCCTCCATCACGCTAGAGCTGTTTCTACCTGAAGCTGTGTGCTCCTAGGGCAAAGCTAATAATAATAGTAATAATAATAATAGAATCATAGAATCATAGAATGGTTAGAGTTGGAAGGGACCTTTAAAGGTCATCTAGTCCAACCCCCCTGCAAGAAGCAGGGACATCCCCGACTAGATCAGGTTGCTCAGAGCCTCATCCAACCTGACCTTGAACGTTTCCAGGGATGGGGCTTCTACCACCTCTCTGGGCAACCTGTTCCAGTGTTCCACAACTCACATTGTAAAAAATTTTTTCCTAATATCCAATCTAAATCTACCTCCCTCTATTTTAAAACCATTACTCCTCGTCCTATCACAACAGGCCCTACTGAACAGCCTCTCCTTATCTTTCTTGTAGGCCCCCTTGAGGTACTGGAAGGCCGCTATCAGGTCTCCCCGCAGCCTCCTCTTCTCCAGGCTGAACAGCCCCAACTCTTTCAGCCTGTCCTCATAGGAGAGGTGCTCCAGCCCTCTGATCATCTTCATGGCCCTCCTCTGGACCTTCTCCAACTGGCCCATGTCCTTCTTATGTTGGGAACTCCAGAACTGGACACAGTACTCCAGGTGGGGTCTCACCAGGGCAGAGTAGAGGGGCAGAATCACCTCCCTCGACCTGCTGGCCACGCTCCTCTTGATGCAGCCCAGGATGCGGTTGGCCTTCTGGGCTGCAAGGGCGCACTGCCCACTCATGTTGAGCCTCTCGTCCATCAGCACTCCCAGGTCTTTCTCCTCAGGGCTGCTCTCAATCCATTCTCCATTAATAATAATAATAATAATAGAAGAATATAACTACAATTTTTTGCAGTGCCAAATCAGCTTGTTCGGCTTGGGTGCTGTGACGGTGTTTTTGCAGTCAAGATTGCAGGCAGATCCAGAAGGATTAGTGGCTGGAGAGCAGGAGTTGAGCTGAGAAACTTACTCCTCCTGCCAAATAAACGTAGCAAATGAGTCACAGGGAATGAAAGTCAAGGGTGCTGTGCAAAAGCAATGCATCTCGCTGTCTCCTACAATGAGGGCCCCAAAGGACGGGCTGTACCAATTAAATTAAATCAACTTCATCACTAATATCACACTATTGCGTAATCATCTTTAGACAGTCATTTAAATTTTCTCTCAGTTTAGATTAAGCCAGTTCATAGTAATTTTTTAAAAAAATTAAAGTAAATTATTGCTGAAGTGAAATCAGGGCCTTGACAGCACACCACTGGCTGATTTCATGCAACTTCTTAGCAAGATACATAAAGTTATGAGCGAGGTTTTTGTTTCCTATGAGAAGATTTATTGCTACCACTACTATTTCTAAAATTCATTTCTAAAGCATTGTAAGACTTCACTTCAGTGTGGATGGCTTTTTGCTTGAGTGCTGCAAAGCAGTTTGTCTGAATATTGAAAAGTTTTTTTGCTGATAAAAGACACCAAGAACTTGCACTCTCTTAAACTTGGACTATTAAATGGTCATTGAAGATCCAGTAGTTTTCCAAGAACAGGTTTTTTAAATTAACTTATGAATTTGTATGACCAGTCATTAGATAGCATTTTTAAAACTTCCAGGATTTTTTTTTTTTGCTATGATAGGAGGAAGAAACTCTTGAATGGTGAAGCTGGAGAATGGTGTTGGTAGGTGAGATTGTCCATCAGAAGCAAGAACATCCAGAATTAGTGTTAAAGCATTGTCAGACTGACACAGATTTACTGCAAAAAGTGAAAGCATACAGACATTTGAGTTAAACAGCCTAGTGGGAATATCTGTTGGAGTTTTCTTTCCCTGTAGTGAGGTTTTATTGTCACCTTTTCTAAGGCAAGGTCCATTCTGGAATATTTGCCAGTATAATAATCTCCTATGTTTATATGGGAAAGGAGGGAGCAAGGAGGGGATAGAGGGAAGAAAGAAGGGAGAGGAGAAATGAGATCATATTATATTTTTAGACTTGACAGCATAGAAGTACTGTTGGAAAATTACTTTAGCTAACCTCATTTGTTTTATTCATATACCTGGTATACATAACACTGCCAAATGTAACTTTTTGTTGTTAGAAGCTTATACAGCTATATTACACAACTGTAAGCAATGAAATTACTACTGCTCAGCGAGAAGTTATATCTGAGATGTAGTGAACAGTTTTGCGCATATCCTCAGTCCAGTTTAGTACAAAGTGCAGTGGTTTGGATTACTCCAACTCAGACAGTTTGAGACAGCACTGATACTGAGGGAGAAATCACCACTCCCACACCCTGAACAGCTTCAGCAAACAACTTTCAGTCTGAGAGCAAGCTAAGCAGTCACAGCTTCTGCGCTGAAAACCTTCTGAACCACTTCAACTTGGGATTTTGCATTTGTCTGATGATACCATAGGAGGGCTGGGCAGTAAAGCTATTCCACTACACTGTGTGTCTTCTAGAGTAGCCTATGGCCATGACTCAAGAAGATATATTCTAGGGCTCCACTTGCATCATTTTGTCAGGATTTATGGTCACTTCTCCATCCCTCCTTTGAACAGGCAGAAATATCAGCCCCCAAATCACAGATCAGCAAAGATTCGGTCCTGCCCCTCTGACCCTACCAGACCTCAGCTCCCTGGCCATAGCACTTCTTTGAAGCTACACTGGTATACGATTTTTGTTAGCACCTCCAGCCCCATAAAATACCCCCTGCAGAGTTTTCCAACCTAGAAAAGTTGATAGTATCTTTATTTCAGTTGAGCATTCATTAGGTTTCTATAAGCAAGCTACTGAGTGGGCAGAGAAGAGCCGAAGAAAGGATGTGCATGAAGAAGACACAATGTTCTTGTCTGGTAATATGGAAAGACTAGCACATCATAACATTCAGGAATAATAAATGCATTTGAAAAGTAACCACCAATCCAGATACACAGAATGTGTAGGTCAACAGAGGAGATAAAGGAAATGGAGGACAACTCTTTAAAACTACTTGATAAAAATCTTGATTGAAAACAGAGAGTTGAAAAGCAGGCTACTCTTTCTGACTTTTGTTACAGAAAAACAACATTTCAAATAAAGAAAAAAAAAAAGAATATATTTTCATCAAAAATGCTGTCAAAGCAGAACTAGTAGCTGTAATTTGAACGACTTGTGTTGCCCCTGCTGCAGGCCAAGATCTGTGGTCCGGCTGCATGTCCCATCATGCCTGAAGACATCACTCGCCCTCACTCATGAAAATCATTGCTTCTGGGAAATACGGCTGACAGGGGAGAATGGAGGCATGAGGAAAATAAATGACAGCTTTCCTAAGGATTTGGCACAGCACTTCCAAAACCAAAGGCAAGGTTTTGGCTGGACTACCTCTGTTTTCAATGAAAAGAAGTACCTATTTCTGCTATTGAAGACTGAGTGATTATTGTATTACATCTTAAAGATTGAAAATGTTACCTCCTCAAATTTTGTGAATTGCCCTCCTTGAACTATAGAAAACGGTGATGGACTAATCTTTCTTCTTACATTAAAAAGGAGAAAATGTGGTGCTATACAACTTGACTAATTTTGCTAGATTCTCAAATCTAATAATAGCATTCTTCATAATTGATTTAGTCTTTCTCAATTCCACTTAAATTAGCTTTCTGCTCTAATTAAATCGCAACATATTTTATGCCAGGAGAAAATTGGTCATTTTGAACTCTGGTATAATTACAAAATATCACCGCAATGCACAAGAGAATCCTGAGATCTATAGTTATAAATAAGCTTAAGAGTTAATTTTACGCTTCTGTTTTCCCTACAATATTTACAGCAAATTTGCATTCCTGATATGGTTTACGCTGCTATGTTTTATAGTGTTTTGCAGACAGTGCCGCAATTCTCAGCATGCAATAATAGGAATTAAATATTTATGGTTGTGTATAACTTCAATTCTCTCTGCAGTTTTCAGAGTTACAGAAGTCACCATTTGTCAGCTCAGAGCCTGCGCTGGCATCAGCAATGGTTGTATTGGCACCGCCTTGTGCTACAGCAAGGACTCTCTCTAGCCTCAGCTCATCCATAATTTCAGTGCATTTCTTCCCATCTTCTTCACAGAAAAAAAAAAGTTATCAAAGTCAAAAATGTTGCCCTACTTTTCAAGCCTGAACAAGACACAGTCTTAGAGATAAAATTTTGCTTTGATTTCCATGCATCTCATGCACACCTTGGAACGGGAAGTTTGACTCCATGTGGGACATTTGTAACTCATGCACGTGATCAGGCCAAGACTTCAGACTTCTCTTTGCCTGAAAATAGGTCACATAAAACATGCAAGGAAGAGAAGTACAAGCACTCTCCATGGCATTTGAGTCTCGCTAGAGGCTGCAGTGAGGGACGGAAGGAGCAAGTTTTCAGGGAGAGTCACTCTTCTTCCATCCAGAGCCACAGCAGGACAAGACCAGAAGAATATCCAACCTCTTAGCAGAGCCAAAGCTGCGGCTGACACACACAACAGTTGAGATAAGCCTTTGCCTACCACTGTCTTGCTCCCTTCTGGGTCTGGTCTCACTCTTAAAACCAGTCCTGGCAATATTCCCAAACTTTAAGATCCTTTTCTAGCTAATAGACAGAAAAGCCATTGAGGAATTTAGATGACAAAGGATGAGAAAATGGAGACGGTAACTTCAAGGAGAGACATAATCTATCTATGGATTACTTCAAGTCCAGTCCCCAGTAATCACAGGTACTGTGAAGGACCACTGCTCCCTCCTGGTCACCGCAAGCCATGAAGCACTCCAGCAAGCTACAGTGAACTTCAGGTGTGTAGTCAAGAAAACCAAAACCCATAAAGGATCACAAGTCTCAAAAAATGGTCAGAAGGATCAGGATCATCACCAGTGTGAATGGCACTGCCATTTGGGCTCAATGGCCTTGCCCTGTTAGTGGCAGGCCATTCCACACATTTATTCTAGAAATATAAAAATTAAATAAGAATAAGAAATCAGGTAAGTGCTGTTAACATCTTTTTTTTAACTGTCTAGACTTTTTATTTCTTTCTCTGTTCTTTTATCTGACTATCTGTGCTGATTTAAAAACAGGAACTCAAGTTGCTGTTATCCGCACCGTACATGATTGAATGGACCTCAGTAAATCTGCAGGCCTCTCCCCACAACTTTTGCCCTCTGCTATGTAAGTGATGTTATTTTATGAAGTTATTTTAATGATAAAATGATACTTTTACATTAGGCTTAATTTCCTTTCAACAGGGCCTCAAAAAAGGGAGTTCATTTACAGTGTTCAAAAGCACTTGTATTTCCATGTTGCCTGAATTTTTCTAATACAAATTCTTGCAAGATAGAGCACAACATGAATTATCTGTATCTGTATTCACTCATGAGCCTATAAATATTTTTATCTATTCTCTTCTTGGTTTTTCTCCTTGTTGGATTTGTTGTTTTCTTCTCAGCATAATCTGTTAGGGAACCAGTAAATCATTTGCATCAATACATGTAATTCTCAACCTTGACTGTAACCTTCTAAAGAAAAAAAAAAAAAAGAGGTTAAGAAAGTCAAATATTCCCGTACTGTATGTAGTCCTGCATACTGTTCCTAAATATAATTTCCATTTTTATCTGCCAGAAGCTAGAAAGGGACAGCAACGATTTCTCAAAATTAACTTGAGTTTTAATAAACATTGTGAAACAAAAATTGCTAATTAAAGTCAAAGTAACTTCTTAGCTTTTAGGTTCTATCACTATGACCACAAATAAGTAGCAGAATTCAGTCACTGATCTTAACGTTTGAAATCACTTAGACATCACCCAGGATGTACTGCTGTAATAGCTGAAGACAAAATAAGTAAGGTGCAGAAAATAATTAAGCAAGTCATAATAGATTACTGCTATACATATACACAACATATAATTAAAAGAAATCACATCAGCAAGAACACATAGAGGAAACATACATAGTGCTTTTCCTGAAAAATTGTCTAAACTTCTCCCTGTAAATCTTATTTGGGAGCACACTGGGTTTTAAGGCCAATGTTTCTCACATATTGATAATGTGGGGATATTGATTTTCTTCATTAAGGCAGAGCTATAATCCATAGGACTGACAACAAAAGAATTCATGGTACTTCATCCAATTTTCAAATGATTATCATCCACTCCAAGCAAAGCTGCAGTAAGCAAAAAATTAACTGACTCATTCAAAAACAGACCAAACTGCTTTTCTATCAAAAACTAGAATGTCCTTCTTTGGGAACACACTAGCAAATTTAACTAAGAAACTTATTTGTCCATGATGTGCTCAGCATGTGACTTATTTCATATATTATTATTTACCTGAAGTAAATCAATCTAAGCATTGCCAATAGTCAAGTCTTTACTAATTGAACTCCTTTGGGCTTGTACCTAAAAAATCATAATTTATTTTGGGAGTCACAACTATTTTTAAAAACTTGTGCAAGTCTGTCCTGTACTTCTTCTAGAAAGGACAACTTTGCTATAATCATTTAGCGTTATTAATACGAAGGAACTATTCAGGTTTAATAATTGGCAAAGACTGACTTATACAGGTGATTCTACAACGACTGTCGACAGTTTCAGGAATAAACAAGTGTGCTTGAAACGAGGCGAGAAGGCCCACTTCCACATGCTGGAATAGGCGCTGTAAGGATTTCCACCTGCAGTTACACCGTTGAGTTGGGTCGGATCAGTGTCAGGGCAGATCACGCACTTCCCTGCAGGGATGGTGACCAGACCAATCGTTCATCTGCGGTATGGCTTATAACATTTAACATTTGGCCTTCTCTGCCTCACAGCTCCAATTGCTCCTCCAGCTGGGCCAAGATCAGCATTTTTCACACAGCTGGAGGTGATCTTTCCGCATCATGGGCAGGGGAGGTCTCCAGCACGGCCTGTGACATACAAGAGGCTCAAGTGCTCTCAGCTTAGGGCTTTTTCTGCAGCAGGTCTGAAGAGAGTTTTGACTTCAGAGTACCAAACCACAGACTTAGGGTTAGGCTTGCAGTGAGGCAGACCCTAAGCCACAAATCCCTAGCATTTGGGAGAGTACTCCGGGAAGTATCACTGTGTACTTTCATTGGTCTTCCTCTCTTGCTCAAGTATCTGCTCCTGGACAAAAGGCAGGACACCTGTTTAGGTGGTCCCTGGTCTGCCACAGTATGTCTTTGCTTACATTAGGTAGGAATACTCACTATAATTTGATATTCAGAATACAGAAAAAGAATGAGGTAGTATCAGTTTCCCTAGATCCCTTTTCTCCTTCTTTTTTTTTTTTTTTGATATTCCAAGGAATGCAAATAACTCACTACTTTTAAGAATTCAATAAAGACTGTCATGTCCCTGCAAGTAAATGAATGACATTTAGACTTCCCACTATACAAGTTTGAATATCTGATTGATTTTGTGCTGGAGAATTTAGTTTAGGCAAGCAGCACCACTAAAGTCTCATGCTTCAACACAAGACAGACTTTCATTTGAGATTTCCTGAAAAAAAACAGAGTGAAAGTCCATGTCTAAACTCTTCAAGTACACTCGAATTGCTTGACCTTGTAGGAAGCACTCTGAGAGCTACTTGTATCGCTCAGGGACGTGCAGCACAGAGTGAGGCTATGCTTCCATCTGTCTGGCCTCCTCTTTGCTATACACTTCTATACGAATGATAAAAATTATCTCAGGAATGAAAGCATAGATTAAAAACTAGGGCTAAGATGTTCTCAGAACAAGAGCATTAATAGCAGAGCAGCAGCTAGCAAAGCTTACCAACTGTGCCATCAGAAAAAAAAAAGCAGCACAGAGACTCTTCAGCTAGAAAATTTACTGGGGAAAGAAGGTGTTCAGACCTCAGGCACATCTGAACAACACCAGCCCCAGCCCCACCAGAGACTCCAGAAGGCCATGGAGAACAACAGCTTCCATCCCAGTACCCAACGGCAGGTGTCACTCATCCTGGAGAAGGAGTACCCGAGAGATTTCTGCCCACTGAACACTAAATCTAAACCCCACATTTGCAAATTACAAATAAGAAACAGGACTGGACCCTAGCTCATAGTAAATGTATGCTTAAGTCCCCGTGAAGGCAAGTGCAGGTAATCCATTGGGAAGGGACAGACCTATGCAGGGAACATCTTAGAATCATAGAATCATTTAGGCTGGAAAAGACTCTTAAGATCATAAAGTCCAACCGTTAACCTAGCACTGCCAAGTCCACCACTTAACCATGTCCCTAAGAGACACATCTACATGTCTCTTAAATACCTCCAGAAATGGTGACTCAACTGCTTCCCTAGGCATCCTGCTCCAATGCCTGACTACATTTTTGCTACAGAAATTTTTCCTAAGATCCAATCTAAACCTTCCCTTGTGCAACTTGAGGCCATTTCCTCTCGTCCTATTGCTTCTTACTTGGGAGAAGAGATCAACACCCACCTCGTTGCAACCTCCTTTCAGGTAGCTGTAAAGAGCAATGAGGTCTCCCCTCTGCCTCTCCTCCTCCTCTTCCCTCCACGCTGAGCAACCCCAGTTCCCTCAGCTGCTCCTCATAAGACTTGTTCTCCAAACTCTTCACTAGCTTCATTGCTCTTGTCTGGACACACTCCAGAGCTTCAATGTCTTGTACTGAGTGAACCAAAACTGAACACTGTATTCAAGGTGCAGCCTCACCAGTGCTGAGCACAGGGGGACAATCATTTCCCCATTCCTGCTGGACACACTGTTCCTGACACAAGCCAGGATATTGTTGGCCGTCTTGGCCACCTGGGCACACTGCTGGCTCATGTTCAGCCAGCTGTCAACCAGTACCCCCAAGTCCTTTTCCCCCAGGCAGCTTTGCAGCCACTCTTCCCCAAGCCTGTAGCATGGCATGGGGTTATTGTGACCCAAGTGCGGGACCCGGCACTTGGCCTTGTTGAACCTCATACAGTTGGCCTCAGCCCATTGATCCAGCCTGTCCAGATCCCTCTGCAGGGCCTTCCTGCCCTCCAGCAGATCAACACTCCTGCCCAAGTCTCACGTCTTCATTGCTTGTGGGAGAGTAGCTTTGAAATTTGGATTTGAAGTATCAGTAGGTGTCAATGTGATTTAAATGCAAAATGTGATTTAAAAGCAAAATATTCAAAAAGCAAGTCGACTTATTACAAATTCTAATTAGACTGGAAATTGATAGAAAACTTCTTAACTTGTAGAGCTCAAATTATGTTCTTTAGCATTCTCACAGTGACAGTACTGCTACTTTTGTGTCCTGGTTTTGGCTAGAATGGAGTTAATCTTCGGTAGCTGATGTGTTTTGGATTTCATGTGTGAAGAGTGTTGATAAACACACTGATGTTGTTAGTTGTTGTTAAAGAGACCAAGGTCACTGTCTGGATTCCCAGGCTTCACTAATGTGCAGGTGCAGGAAGCTGGGAGGGATACAGCCAGAACAGTTGACCCAAACTGGCCAAAGAGAGTGTTCCATGCCATAAATGCCATGCTCAGTACTTAGCAGGGGGAGACAGGGGTGAGCGGCTGAGCTCTCTCTTTTTTTTTCCGATTTAATTCTGCATTTTCAGATTAATTTTATGTTTTCTTACCAATGTTCTGTCACTTGACTGGACTTCCTGACCCTGCTTATTAAGGAGAGAATTTGACTTGAGTTTTAAATTATGACAGCATTCTTCCCTGGAACTTTGTGCTGATAAACAATGCTATGCAACTTCTGTAATTTTTTTTTTTAGACACTGACCAAAGCAATAACAATTTTATCTGAAGAGCACAAATATGTTTGAGGTAACCTACAAAGACAAAGCAACATTTTATTAACTTAAATATTCTACAGAGTCAACAAAATAACAGTGGGTTGACTGAAAAACACATCAGTCAATAAAGCAACAATCATTATTTCAAATCACTCAGGGAAAAATATGTTTATCTGTGGCTGCTTTTAAGAGTGGAAATTAGTTTAGCCAAATTTCAGAGGGGAATAAACGATGTTTTGCCAGAGCCGCCATAGCAAAACTGTAATTACTTTATGACTTCTAGCATGATGGCAAAACCCAGAATCCCACAAGGCACGCGAGTGCAGACTCCTATCAAACAGAGATCAAGCAGAGGATCTTGTATACAGCCAATGCTAGTCCCTTTCAGTCCCTTTCAACTACTCTGATTTGGACAAAGAAAAAGAAAGCAGAGCAGGATGTGCTAGCTCAAATCCACGATAAGGTGTGCTGCTGCATTTTGAATGAATTGCAAGTGGCAGGTCAGTTTTGCCAAACAAGAAGGGAGTCACAAGCGTTGCATCTCAGGAAAGCACGGCTTATTATTATCAGATCAATACATGATAAATACCTGTGTATCCCACACAGACCGTCTATCTTCAATCAGCCCTGCCGAACTATGCCTGTTGAAGCAGAGCTAAAAATGACATTGAAATATTTCACGCGGCTTGTACTTCAGAGTGAATCCATTCAACCCAAGGAGACATAAAGCAGGAGCAGATCCTCTCAGAGAAACTGCTCTTATCTAGCAGCAGCATTCCTGCTTCTCCAGGGCTGAGGGCATTTTTAATGCATCTAACCAGCAGCGTCACTCAAGCATCCCTTCCCAAGTCCTAATTTGACGAGTACGTGGAGCGTAACATGCAGAAACGAATCACGACAGCTTTATACCCCGTGCTCTGCTCATCTCCCCCAACATCTCCACACGTTTGTATTCAGTGACTGGTTTCCAAACTTTTCTGACAAATGAGTATCTACCCATCCACCCACGTTTCTTTCAGCAGAAAAAAAAAAAAAGAAAAAAAAAGCCTTGTGCAATTTCCATTGTGCTGAGGGATAGCGATACAGCTGTGAAAATGGCTATTGCCAGCAGGTCGCTGCTCACAGAGGGCATGGGACCAGCATACAGGTCCATGCACCAGCCTCTCCCAGGTCACAGCGTCTGCAGGCCACCACCCAGAAACCCCCACCTCAAATAGAGGGACAGGCTTGGCTCCTCAGGACCCACCGTGCCACGTTTTTCGGTGCTGAGGAAGGTTCACCCATTGCAACTAAGTGGTCACATGAAGCCAGAGCTGCAGGAGAGCCGGCCTCACCTGCATTCCCTCCCCTGTTTATTTTCCCTATTATCAATGTGCTTCTGCTTAGTCTCATTTTAAAATTAAGTTTTCATGCCAGTTCATTAAAGTATCTTGATCTAAACTTACTCTGTTGAAAAAGAAGTAAATGGCATTGAGCACATTTGCAATTTCTTGTGCAAAGTATAATCTGACCTGAAATACACCTCTAAGGATTTCAAAGCTGCTGCAGCTCCTTGTTGTATTACACTGATAGTAGCCCTATCAGCTAATTAAAGATTTTACCCTCTTTGAAAATGTGTGCCCATTTTTTTTTGCTGTTTTCTCAGACACAAAGTTCTGATTTTTTCAGTAGCACCTGATTTTTTTCTGGAAGAAAATTCTACTAGACAGACATTCTGGAAACAGGAGCGATAATTTCTGACCTATTATGGGCAAATCAGCAGTTCTAAATGATCTTCAAAACACTTCTGTGGATGGTGCAAAATGCATATAAACTGCTGCAGCCAGTTATTGACAAAATTATCTACCTTCTGGTGCCATTACACAGAACAGCCTCATATGCATAATTACAGTAATTATGCAGAGTACAGCACAAACAAAAACAAAATTATATGCTGCTTCACACTGGCACTCTTTCAGTCAAATTCATTTTCACGTTTATAGTATTGCAAATATGGACAACATTATTAAAGCAGAATTTGAACATAATTATGAGTAATGACTCCACATTAAATTGGTGTTTTCCATCTTCAGTAAGTTGTAGGTAGCTACCGTGATGTCATTTTGATGGTACACTAAACCACCTGACGCCTAACAACCTGTAAGACTGTCTCTGCTGTTCTTTCAACAGCATAGCTGAAAGTCAAATATTACAGCATCTGTAGTCATCTGCTGTGTTCAAGCTAACAGTCCCTGCTTTCCATAGCACAAGGAGCTCGTAGGAATTATCAGACAAGAAATCTTGACTTTGGGACCAAAGAGCTCCAAAATCACATCTTCGGGTAATTCTGAAAAGAAACATCCTTTCTGGTGTAGAATTTAAAATATTCTTCTTCATTTTCCCCACGAAAAGGAAAAAGTCTAGAGAAAATATTTTAAGCACTACTATTTAATTTCATTTCAATTGTTTCAATCAAAATGAAACCTTAGAGCCCAAGCTCTGAGACTTCCCACACCACAGTAACAACCTGCATGAGCACAACTGTTTCCAAAACATACATCCTTCTATACCCTCTGAGAAAATTTCAAGCTGCCGTTATTTTAAACATGCAGTTATATAAAAGGAGAAGTCCCGTTGGGACACAAGATTGCTCAGACTTTGCGGCTGCCACTTTGGCCAGTGGTTTGCAGGGACCTACACTGGACTTTTTCCTCTTGCCAGCCCCAGCAGCTGGGCAGGGCTCCGGGGCAAGGACAAGAGGGAGCCAAGGTTTGCTGGCAAGTATTTTACAGGACAGTGTTGAAGGTACCTGCAAAAGGCTCATCAAGCACCAGCGATAAGACACCACTGTGGCTGAGGGAGTATCCAGAACCCATCTAGACGAGAAGTAAGTGGTTATAGCTCTGGTGTGTGACTGTAAGCAGTGAGTAATTCCTGGCACAGAACATCTGCACTTGGAAACTCAGTAGCTGGAAGAGGAAGATTAAAGGATGGCCCAGTTTAAAGCCTCCACGGGAAGAGCTTGATACCAGCAGCAATGCCAGAATTGTTTCACCTTACTCTTTGGATATCAGGTCTTTCACAAGAGGTTTCATCTACTCAGGCTTTTGATACTTGGGAGTGGGAAAGGGGAGAAAGAAGGATCGTTGCAAGCAAGCTGCTGAGGAAAGCAAAACTTTGAATATTTTATTAAAGAATTGAATTAGAGGAACATTTTCCACATTGACACATGCTAATAATGTCAGCTCAGAGTGGATACCCTGGAAGACATTAAACCCAAGTCCACCAGGAAATGTAGAACAAGGGAGAGTCAGCAAAGACTGCAAATGTGAGGGGCAACCCATGGAGCCCTGCTGTGAGTCAGCAAGTCAGCAGGGACAGGGTGATGTTCAGATTTGCCCAAACTGATCAAGCATGGGAGAGGAGACCTTGACACCAGCAACCAGACTTCTCCAGCCACTGACCTGTCCTGCAGGTCTCCAGGTCTGAAGAACAGCATGAGCAGAAAAGCACCATTTCTTTCCAGACATTCCTTCAGTCAGCTTTGGTCCTCATTTTAACAGTGAAAGCTAAAATGTTAACATTTCTTAAAGAAACAACGATCTTGGTGTCTGCATCTGTGCCTCTCTGTCTTTTGTTTAGGTGTCTCTTCCCTAATCTTCTGCGAGCCCGTTGGTCACTTTTGATCTAGTAAGACAAGCAAGAAGTCTTAAAGATATTAAGTTCCTACACATTTCCCAAAAACAGGGTGTGGGCGGAAGAGAAAGACCTCATTAATGCTGCCTGTGAGGGAAAGACTGTTGAACAGTCTCCCACCTCTCTAGAAACCACATTGCACATGAGAAATAGAAAGCAAGCAGTTATGAATATCTTAAGTGTGGGAAAGGCTTCACGGAGCGCTCACACCTTAGTAGGCTGCAGAGGATCCAGACACAAAACCCTAAGCCACAGGAATCCAAACTTTCCTTTTTCGTATGTTTTGACATTCAGTCTCATCATTTGGGATAACTCCATCTTTTTTAGTTCCAGGACCTGAAACGAGAAGGGGACCAGATGTGTTTGTGCTTGGGGTCTAAGTGTGCACATCTGTGAGCTCACACAAGCTTCATACGAGAAGAAAACATGCCACAAATAACACACAAAATTACTCATGTATTTTTAGCTGTCCTGAGACTGGGGAACTACCATCTGCAATTGCTGATAATTGATGACCATTGATAAAATTTATGGAGCCCTGGCTGTTGAGTGGGCTGTATTATACGGGCAGGGCAACAGCTTACAGGAAAAGAAAGGAAGCATATGCTTACCATCAAAAGTAAGATGAAAGCTTTATAATCGGAGTTGTGGTTGCGGTTCACATATTAGATATTCTCCTTCTTTGTGGAGATGTTATCCAGCTGAATAGATCAGCTTTGACTGTTTGATAAAATTATCTATTTAATCAAATTTAGAATCAGATAGCAGCCAATTTCTTGTGAACTTTCTCACTGTGAAAGTGGTTTTGATTTTTTTTTATGCTAGCATGTTGCATCCTGTGTGGTCTCTGACTGCATCTCCACCAGGTGCAGGGACTCAGGCTTTCACTTGTCTTGGCACAAAATCTCCTACAGTTCCCCTAAAGTTCAAGCCTCAATTCTCACACCCCTGCAACACTCTGCCTAAGTTGTCACTTAGGAGCTGTGGCAACTGCTTGAGGACAATGACCCAAAGCAGCTTTTCAAATATCTGCTTTTTATCTTACACTTCTTTTAATCTTAACATCTACAGAAATAAAACATAAAAAGATAAAAGTTTTTAAGTAGGGCAGATGATACTTTAATTTAATTTCTTTCATCACAAGATTTTCAAAAGTGTGTCCATTTCAAAGGAAAAATTTCCACTGCAAATGCTTGGAAAATAAAATGCATTACATAGAACATTTTCGGCTTCTGTCTTAGAGTCATGATATTTAATTTCTGTATCTCATTTATTTTATAGGAGTGTTTTGTCCACTTTACTTTATCCCATGATGTTGTTACAATGAATTAATTTTATGCTTAGACCAAACCACCTCCCAGGTAGGTTCATTTATCCTTTTGGCCACACTCCTGGTATGCCAAGGCACAGTGATGAAACTGCTGAGTCAGCACAACCGGGACAGTGCAACACTTATCAGCTCCGCAAAAACAGTGCAGCCACAACAGTCTTGCATTGCACTTCAGCCAGGTGAGGTGAAATATGGTGCTCACACTACTGTAACAGCTCCCTCTCTGCGGTAAATGTGACAACCACTGGCTCCGTCATTTCTGCACGCGCAGAAAAGAACAGGCAGATCTTTCCCTTGGGGAAAAAAAAAAAAAAAAAGAAAAAACAAAACCAACCAACCAAACAAACAAAACCAAAAAAAAAACCTACCTGTGATGGGATTAGATGGAAATTAGCTTTCTACTGACCCCTGTAGGCACTTCAGTCCAATACTGAGACCCTGAAAAACTAAAGATTGAGGATCTCACTCGCATATTCAGAGTCTAGTGCTACATTCTGTCTATAGGTAACTGAATTTTCAGCCTTAACACTCCTCTGGTTCTTAAAGTTCAGTCCTTGAGCATGCCCAGACAGTGCTAGGCAGACAGGGACTAGCTCAAACTCAGGCTCCCACCAGGATTTACAAACCTCAGCATCTGTCCATTTGCACGTCTCACTGCTTTTACCATTTGCAGGTGGTGCTATTAGGGCCACTTGAAGATAAATCAGCCCACAGTGGTTAGGGACACAACAAAAACCCAGTACACCCAGGGCAAAGGATGATGACACAAGCACTCCCATGGGAAGCCAGCATCCTGCTTCAGGACCAAGGCAGGATAGATTAGCCCAAGCTTCTTCACCCAGCACCAAGTGCAGAGTGACAGCCCCGTGATCCACCACCAAGAGACAGCCAGTGGATTTCATGTTGGCCAAGAAGGAATTTTCCTAAGGAGCACTGATTAAGAGAGGCTGGAAGGGTTTTGCTACCTCCCTTGTGACATTTAGAGAACAAGTCTTATGAGGAGCAGCTGAGGGAACTGGGGTTGTTCAGCCTGGAGAAAAGGAGGCTGAGGGGACACCTTATCACTGTCTATAACCACCTAAGAGGAGGTTTTAGTGAGGTGGGTGTTGGTCTTTTCTCCCAAGTAACAAGTGATAGGATGAGAGGAAACAGTCTCAAGTTGCACCAGGGGAGGTTTAGATTGGATATTAGGGAAAATTTCTTCACTGAAATAGTTGTCAAGCATTGGAACAGGCTGCCCAGGGAAGTGGTGGAGTCACCATCCCTGGAGGTATTTAAAAGAAATGTTGATGACGTGCTTAGGGACATGGTTTAGTGGTGGACTTGACAATGTTAGGTTAACAGCTGGACTTGATATTAAAGGTCTTTTCCAACATAAGTCATTCTACATTTCTATGATCTTAAAAGACATGGAAAGCTGGCATTATTTACAAAATGATGTGAGAAAGGAAGATTGCTCTGAGTGCTAGTCACTTATGGCTAAAGACAAATCTTTCACAGTTTTCATGGATGGCAGGTTGGAATTTGGAATCACAGCCAGTCCCCAGGAAGAAAGTTGTCTGAAAGCTGCATGGGACTTTAGTTTTTCAGGAAATGGGCAAAACGCTAAAGATCTTGAGGAGCTCAGTTTGATTCAACAGAGTTAAACTCTTTGTGGAATCTTCTTCAACTGCCCCTCAGGACACCTGGGCTTTGTTCTCTGCTCTTGTTCCCATGAGAGCAGAGAGGATCCTAACTGCTGAATAAAAATGTATTCTGAGTTCACAAAATACAGGTTGAGGTTGGAAGATAGATTATCCAACTCAACATTGTGCTCAGAGCAGGGTCAGCAAGAGACAGTTGCTCAGGGCTGTGTCCAGTCAGGTTTTTAATATCTCCAAGGATGGAGACTCCACAACCTCTTTGGGAAACCTATGCTGGTATTGCATCACCCTCCCAGTGAATAAAATAAAAATAAAAATTATTATTATGTTTAAATGGAATTTCCTGTATTTCAGTTTGTGCCTCTCATCCTATCACTGAGCACCAATGAGAAGAGTCTGGCTCCATCTTTGTTACACCCCCATCAGGTTTTTAGACACATTGATAAGGTCGATCCTGAGCATTCTCTTCTCTAGGCTAAGCATACTTCTCTCTCAGCCTCTCCTAGTATGTCAGATATTCCAGTTGCTTAATCATCTTCACAGCCCCTCACTTGACTCTCTCCAGTATGTCCATGCCTGCCTTGTACTGGGGAGCCCAGAGTTGGACCCACCACTCCAGATGTGTCTCACCAATGCTGAGTAGAAGGGAAGCATCATCTCCCTCAACCTGTGGGCAATATGTTGTCTAACGTGCACAGGACACCATTGGCCTTCTTTGCCAGAAGGGTGCATTTCTGGCTCATGTGCAACTTGGTGCCTGCCAGGATCCCTAGGTCCTTTACTGCAAACCTTCTTTCCATCCAGTGTATACTGATGCCTGAGGTTATTCCTCCCCAGGAGCAGGACTTGGCCTTTCTCTTTGCTGAATTTTATGAGGTTCCTGTCAGCCCATTTGTCCAATCTGTTGAGGTCCCTCTAAACAGCAGCACAACCATCTGGTGTATCAACTACTGCTCCCAATTTTGTAGCATCTGCAAACTGGCTACACTTGGACACAGATGCCCCCTTCTTGAAGCAGTTCCAATTTTATTAGTCAGTCACCTAAAAGCACTGAAAAAGTCTCTCTCTGGGTAGAATATCAGTATTTACCTGTCTTTTAGCAGAAAGGCATGAATTTGCCTAGGGGTACTTTTTCCTATAAAGTTCAACATTAACAGAAGTGCTACTATAAAACCTGTATCCATTGATTTTAAAAAAAGATGTCATCTCTCCCTAAAATGTCACATTTCCTAGTAGACCAAAATGGTTGCTGTGAGTACTACTGCTATTGCTACTATAAATTTACAGTCTCCTTTAATCTTCTTATTTGGGCTTTAAGAGTAGGTTTTACAGATTCTTTACCAGTAGTCAAAAACCCCTACCTCTTACCTCTGTGTACTTGAATATAGTGCCTCATATATTCTGCTGAATTATTATTAATCACGTTTATTACCTGAAAATTTCAGCCTTCATTTGAGAGATTCATATAGAGAGTAAGGAGGAAGGGCATTGCTGGAGGTGCACATTGCTGAGCTCTCTAATTCTTTCCATTAATGCAGGCACCAAAGGAAAGATCTCCACCAACACAGCTACACCAGTTCTCACCAGGCAACGATTTCCCGTTAACATCCGGAAAACATTTCTGGTTTAACAATGCCAGAAAATTAAATAATTAGAATTAAATAATCAGAGAAGCATATGCCTATGGAGAGACAGCGGAGTATATGCCTATGGAGATTGTTCAGTCCTAAGTGCAAGTGTGAGAATGGGGGTTTTTTCCCTGTAATTAGTATTGAAGCTAATTTCCTTCTTAACTCTTTATCTTACTGCTCATTTTAATTTCTCAGAAGCATTTGTTTTGACTCTAAGAAAAGCCACGTTTCAAATACTTGCACTTTTGCTGATGTTCGGATTAAATCTCCTTGCGGAGCAAAGCATTCCCCAGGGCGGCTCTGCTTAGCAGGACGCGGAGCTCGGTATTTGTGTGAATCAATCCAGACCATTTCAGGGTCACTTTTAGCAAAGGAAAGCCTGCCTGTTAAGACCAGATAAGAGTGAGGTCATTGATTTATTTTTTCCTCATTATCTGGCAAGGTTTCAGTTGAAGCCTAAACTCATTATCTCTGTGGAAATACAAACATAAGTTGGTCCCTTGAAGCAAGCTAATTTAGTTTGAAAACAGGGAGTTACCTTCTAAATTCAATTAGCTAATAACTCCTGATGGGTAAAGGTCACAGAAGATCAAGGCACCATGCTGGCTTAAGTTAAATGTAATTCCAGGTAATATCAGAGCAGCGCTTTTCCCCATCCTACTGAATCACAGCTGCAGCTTCTGGCCACCGTCTCCAAAATTTCCATCCATAAGAGAGACAAATTTGTATTAGAAGGGAATACCTTCAGGGATGAGAGCAGCGGTAGCAGTAGTACCCCTGAGCCACAGCTCCTTCCTTTCTACAGGAAGGAAATCGGCAGGGGAACAACTTGCCCATTCCAACCACACTGAATAAAGCCCCTCTACTCACCCACGTTATGCAGAGTAACACGTACATTAAAATCCAAATCCATCTGCAGGAAGGTTGAAGCCAAAGGCGGGATCCATTTTCTATTCCCTGATGTAGAGATGTTTCTTACAAGGACTCGTGCCGTAGGAGAGCTTGTGTTTCTGCAGAAGGTAAGACAGTTATGGATCACCCATGGGCCACCAGCTGCAGAGGCTGTCTCAGGCTGGGCTGGGAAAACATTTCCAGTTTAACGGTCAAGTTAGAAAATAACACTATGGTAGAAACACTGACAGGCCTGATCACAATATAATAACTGTTGGTATCGCTATCACGAAGGGGAAGTAAGCAGTGCAAGGGCGGCACACTGTAATTGTTCTCTCAAGGAAACACTGGGCTCTGAACGGCCCTGGGCAATCACAAGCTACAAGCGGCTCCCTCTTAGAGAAACGATTTTTCACATTACAATGTAAAAGCAAATTTCTTGCCAGTATTACCTCAGGTCATTAACTGGATTGTAATTCTTGTGTTTTTCCAATCTGATTTCCACCTTAATTTGATTTTGAGCACCTGATTTAATTTACCCTCCCTGAAGAAACAGACATTCAATTTAACTCCAGCTTGACATTACCCTCATGCCAAAATACAGTTCTCATGGTTGCACTTTTAGCTATGGGGTAATTTTGTCACTATTTTAAAGTGGCATTCTCTAACCAATGACAATATATTGGCTTGCTCCTGCACATCTGTGCTATACAGAAGCCCAGAAACAGTTAGAACAATACACTGTACAATGCAAAAGGTGGAGCAGTAACTCCAGAGAACTACAGAACATTCAGTTACAAGATGGGGAAAGCCATGCATCATGCATTACTCAACACACTTCATCCAAGTGGCTCTCTTCATCCCACCAAGATGCACAACAGGATAGTGTGCAAGGTACACTGGTATTCATTTTACTTCCTCATCCCACAAGGAACGGAATTCAATACCCAAAAGCACGGATGTCTCCCTGGTTCATTAGAGCAGTCCTCAGGGCTCCCTCCTCTTCAGGTAGCTGCAGCAGTGTGACCTTCTGGATACCTTCTCTTCCAAAATGCTGAGTGGACATCCAGGCTAGGTCTAAATTCTCTAAGTAGAGATCAAGCCTCAGAACCCTGTAGGTCTCTGGGATATTTTAAGTGCCTTTCTCCCAGGCTGATTCTTCATAAAAACATTATGCAGAAGAATTATATCGGATCAGATCAAAGGCCCGTTTAGTCCAGTATCTCACCACTGACAGGGACCAGCAGCAGATATCAAGGGAAACAATTTTAAATGGGGGTAACTGCAGGCATTTTCTCCATTCTGTCCTCCTCGTATCCAGCAGCCTGCCAGGCAGGCAGCTCCTCAGGTAGGAATGTCATCTTGCTGCCTAACGGCCCCTGATGGATTTTTTTTTTTTTTCCCATTAATTCATCTGATTGGTTTTGAGCCCATCTAACCTCTTGACACCTGGCAGATACTGTGAGACTGGTTCCAGTGTAATCACACACTGCGAGGACCAAGTTGTTTGCTATTGTTAGCTTAAGCCGCTACCCAGTAATTCCACCTGATGTCCCTTGTTCTTGTTCTGGGAGAAACACAAATAATAATTTGCTACTTATTTTCTCCATGCCACTCATGATTTTAAACACCACTATCGCATGCCTTTCTACCTTCTCTTTTCCCATCTAAAGGGTCTATTTAATCAATCTCAATTCAGAAGCCGTTCTCTATTTCTGAAAACATTTGTCAGGTTTCTCTGTCCCTTTCAGGCTCTGCTATACTTTTTCTTAGATGGGGAGACCAGAACAGCATGCAGTAATCAAGAGGTGAATGCACAGCAAAATTATTATTTTGTTTTCTGTGTCTTCCCTAGCAATTTCTGACAATCTATTTGCTTTTCTTGAGCATTCCTCTGCCCTCAGCCAGCATTTATTAGAATTACTGACAGCCACTCTGAGCTCTCTTCCCTGAGCGGTAAGAAGTAGTTTAAAGCCCATCTTCAGCATTGTACAGTCGAGTTTATTTTTTCCCATGTGCATTATTTTGTGCTTATCGGCACTGAATGCAGGCTGCCATTTTACTGCAATGCCACTCAGTATTGTGACATTCTTCCACATTTTCAAAAGTAGATTTTTATTTTTCCTTTCCTGAATAACTCCATTTGAGAAACATCCAGCATGTCACTACTTAACATGTTTTCCAGACCACTTACAAATATGCCAGACATCACAGATCTTAGTGCAGATCCCTGTGGGATTCCATTTGTTATCTCCCACTGAAACACCTGACGGTCTATTCCTACCCCTCACATCAGTGCTAGAGGGGATCTTTCCTGACATCCTGCTACAGTTTTGCTTCTTTAGGATATTCCAACCAAGGAGCTTATCAAAAGCTTTTGGAAAACCTGAGCACACTGTCCCAGCCAAATCACCCTAATCCACATGCATGCAATGCTCCAGACAAACAGCAGCAGCTTCCTCTCAGGCACAAGATTTTTCTTTATAAAAGCCACACTGACATCTTTCCAGAGTCTTTTTAAAAATTGGTGTCAAATTGCCATTTTGAGTTTCTGCAGTCCTTTAGTACAGTGGATTTTGAGGGAGGTTGTGTGTGTGTGCGAGTGCTCCTGCTCTACTACTGAAAGTTGCCCGAATCAGAGTATGCTGCGCTTGCAACGACCAAAAATCCCTCCAGCACCGACTGTGCAAATGAGGTGCCGCTTGCTCTTCCGAATGGCGCCAAGCACCGTTTCTTCTCCCGGGGATTCCCTGTTTAGCGGCTTCAACAAGCAATCACTCATGCTGCTTACAGCGGCAGTCTCCCTCCCCATCACGACGCTTTCCCAGCCTATCCAGGGCAGCCTAAGTCACCTACTAACACTCTGATTTTTTTTCTTCAGCTGCTGGTTTTGCTTTTGCAGGGGTGATGCTCCTGCCTTTCTCCCTCATGTTCAGCCACCCCGATGAACATTATGCTATAGAGCTGTCTTTTAAAAAGGGTTAACAGAAGCCTGACTTATAATTCATATGGGTTGCACAGTGATGAAAATTTTGAACCCACGCAGCTATACTGGCCCTTCCCTTTACAATTCTAGGTTTGTCATCTCAGTATTATGGCAACTCATTTCAAGCCTGAGACATTAATTAAACAAATGCCAGGGACAGAGTTCCTCTGATAACACCCAGCTGTTCATCAACAGATCTGGTAGTTATTCCAAAGCATTGTGATTATTCCAAATAAAATTTAATTATGCAAATACACCTTGGTTCTTTCTAATTTTACCTATTTTTATATTAACGGGTTTATTCTTGTCTTATTCTTATCCCTTTTCAGATTTTTCACTCAGTGCCTTGAAAAATATAAATGTGCACGTTTCAGTGGCAGCTTAACTTTTCAGAATACATCCCAAGTTCTTAGAGCTTTATACATACAATCAGTATAAAATCCACCAGGATCTTAGGCACTGCTTTGCATGTATGAGGTGCTATCTGTAAAATAATTCAGTCAGAAAATTCATTACAAAATGTGAGAAATGGCCCAGAACCTCTAGTCTAGTGTACGCAGAAGTTTATGAAGTAGTGTAAAGGGAAAATTGTTTCCAGAAGGCATTAGAGAGTTAAGACAGCAAAGATAAGGACTTCCAGACAAGAAATCAGAAAACAGACCACACAGTGATGCCCAAAAATATGCCATTATAATTCAAGATACCAATGCTCTAGTTAACAGGTAGATCTGTATCCACTCATGTGAAGCAAGACTGGGGATTAAAAACATTCCTGTATCTGAAAACAAGTATTATTAAGTATGTTAATGTTAATGGAGTATTCTCCACTGAAAAGGCAAAACTTTCCAGTGGAAGAAAAATAATTAATTTGAGTTTTCTCACCGCCGCACGTATGGTCTGTGTGTGTACAGAAAGATGCCCTCATGGCTCACAGAGCATTGTGAAAACACATGCTCTGAGCTTTGCAGTACTTTTTAAATTGAAATGTGAAACATGTAAGGTGGAACTACTTTCTCCTTGCTGAACTCACTGAAATGTTTCTTTTCAGATGAAATGCCTTTTGGACAGGACCATTTATGTCACTGGGGCTACCTTAAGTACCACCAGAGAGTAACTGGTATCATTTACTGCAAAATTTAGTGGACAAAAAATCTCCCTCTGCAGCACTCCAGAAGCCAGGAAGACAGATGTATAATGAATATTTCAGTACTTATCATTCACAAAGAGAGGAAAATCCAGCAGAGTTAGATCCCAAACCCAACCACATTAGGATAATCACTGCACAGAAGCACAGTTTGAATTAACAGTTTCCAAATGTATGAAAACCTAACGGCCTTAACAATGTTTCCAGCCCTGCATGCTTCACTAATGTTTTGGTTTTTCCACTGACATTTATTCCATATCGTATTTCAGCAATAGTTGCATCTCTTGACACATTGCTGATGCCCAGACTCAGTTCAGCTTCCTCAAGTCTTTATTCCACACTAACTCCCTCGGGTGCTTGAGTTAACCTTTCAGAGATGACACTCCTCCAAACCCAGGCCTGGCCCAGCTGGTTTCAGGTATTTCACCAGAGCAGCGGGGTCCATTGGGCCGACTGGGAGCACAGTAACGGCAGGCTCCTGCTGGTGATGCCTGTAACCCCCTTTTCTCTGATGAGCCTCCGAGAACGGCAGAGCCCTGGCCCTGCTCCGTCTCCCAGCGGCAGTTGCCTGCTGGGGAAGGGAGGGTGGAAGGAGCTGCTGGCCTCTCCTCCAGCCAACCCACAGCAGGACAGGGCAGAGGCTAAGTGGCTCCACGGATCCCCATGCACTCTGCTGTCACAGCTACCTTGCATAAGAGCCAAGACCAAATCCAAGCCATGGAAAAAGGGGGAGACTCCTCCAGGCTCTTCTGCCTTCAGCAACCCAAAGGCTGGGTGGAGTTCTTCAGGAACATCACAATATTTGCATATTTTCCAAAAATCTCTCATTTGAAAGCCTCACAATTACATGAAAACTCACCTTTCATTTAAAACAAATCACAATTTTGGGCCTCTGACACATGAACCCTATAGGCATACCAGGAGTCAGGCAGGTTTGAAGATCTCCAAATCTATTACTGTTACCACTTCCCATCTCCTGACTTCTTAGCATCTGGATTTGGCAACACTGCTCAAAAGCTCACAGCACAGGGCTCATCATTTCATTTCCTCCAGGCTCAAGGCTGTTACGTGCTGCTGAGAGTGAGGGAAAGGGGACAGTTTCAGTCCAGTGACTTTCCTTGCCAGTCTGCCAAGAAGCAGAGCACTGCTGTCCAGCGAAGCTCATGCTCTTCACCAACAGCAGGATTCACACCAGAGACATTCAGGCTAAAACTAAAATCTTTACACCTTCCGAAAAACAGACAGTGCCTGTAGCTACAGACAGGGTAGTCTTGCATTGTCTTTGAGTGGATGCAGAAGGATTCAGCACATTTACCGACTAGGCTTTACATTCTGTTTTCTGGAGCCTTCTTAATTTGTAATTTTTCAGAAAAACACCCACTTAGCATGGAAACAGGTCTAGGTGACATGTCCCCTTGGTAAGGAAGGACATACTCTGGGTTGCTGGAGACAGTCTTTTCCCTCCCACAATAACAACCCTACAGCGGCTCTCCTGCCGTTACCAGAAGCGCCCAGGAGCACCGAGATGGGAACATGGATGCGCTGAAGCTTGAAGCGGTGTGATATTACGAGCTACTGACCCTTAACAATTACTTTGGTAAATATAAACAGCAGTTACCTACAGTGACCTGTTGAAACATGCCTAGGCAGAGCCTAATTTGCAAGGCGTACTGCCACTGCCCAGGGAGGAGCCCAGCACAGAGCGGCGGCACAGCCAAGCCTGCTCAGTATCGATGCCAGCTCGCCACAGCTGTTTCTGGCTGTATCTGTGGTTTTCCAGTAAGTAAAATGACCTAACAGGTAATGAAAATGAAATCACCGTGGAGATTATGTCAGGCATTTTTAATGGGGTGTTTTTAAAATGAATTATTCCTTGCTAAAGAGTTAGAGGCTCCAGTCTGTTGGTAACACGGCTGCAGACTCACCAGGACAAAAAGCATCGCGTCAGCCCTCTGCAAAATGTTAGCAAATGTTGCAAATGACCTTGAAGTCAGTTTTCCTGCATAATGGAGATGCAACCTGACTTTTCCTTTTTTTTTTTTTCCCCCTAAGTTCTGCTTGTTTCATTTCCATTAAAAATACCATCTGGCAGAAATCTGATCTCAGAAATCAACAGCCAAGTCTGAGAGAGTAACTCTGCGCCATAAACTATTCTGTGTTATCAACTTTCTTAACTGGCAATTTCAGCTCACACAGCCAACTTTTCACAGCAACTATTTCAAAGCGTAGGCCTGAGGAATAATTCCATGTAACAGCTAGCTGTGCAGCAGGTCAACACATTATTTATCTCAGCAACATTTACCATCTTCAAAATCTTGTAGTTTTAATTATTTTTTTTTAATTGGGGGAATTATTTAGCAGTGCCTCCCACCCAGTTAATGGCAGAGATGACACAAATTTTGACAAGATGGCTGCAGCTCCGGAGCAGCTCAGACCTACCCATCGTCGTATCTGGGGACAGGCTTTGCTGTCTCAAACCGCACGGGGAGCAGCCCTCAGCAAGAACAGAATCTGTGCACGGGCTCAGCAGTACGATGCAGAATGGCTATTTTATTTTAAAATTACCCAATGGCATGAATGAACCTGTTGTCTTTTTTTACCACTTTAGACTTTATACTGAAGAAACTGCTATAGTATGTTAGTTTTCACTCTTTTATTGTAATTTAAGTGTGTAAGTTGCATATCAGGCTTTATTTTAGGCCTTGAGAGCAGCAGATAGGAGAAAATTAGTTGCACACAACTGTAGCAAGTATTAATATCTTCTACACATTTTCCTCCATTTTCAATTCAGTAATGGTGAGTGAGATTGTAGAGTATAAATATACACATGCTTTGCACATAGATAATACTCTTTAAGTGTAGTATCTTCAATACATATGGTATCTTGAAATCTCTATGGGAGATTTATGGGAAAATAACAGCACTAGATTTCAAGTTTAAATGTGGTAGATCAAATACTGGCTCTTGCACTGAGACACAGCTTCCCAAGGCCCCTTGGAAAGCTGACAATCCAAAGCAGAGAGGAGCTCTGACACAAGCAGGGATTATGTTAGTATTGACCTAAATCAATGCACAGTTCACTACCAACACAACTTAAATGCTAAATCAAGTTATGGAGAAAATATGAGCTAACTGAAGGAGATTCAAGACATATCCCTATGGTCTGGGGAAGACAAATATTAGATCTATGTCACTTCCAATGACTAAGAAATTTTGCTTTGCAAGAAAACCTCTAGGGCCTTGCACTAGACCAAGCGGACAAGCTGAATAGTTGGATCTCCAAAATGTATGCAAAATTGAACTGGAATGGATGAGGATGTTAGCATAAAAAATGGTAGTCTTCATTTATTTACAGCAATTCTAAATGGAGCACAGAGATTTCTGCAGCAGCAGAGAAGAACAAGGTTCTGTGCACTCCACTCAGCTTTGTTCAAGGAGAGATGATAGCTTTCTGGATTGCTATTTAAACTCCCAGAAAAATGTGTGTAGCTAGCAAAAAAAAAAAGGAAGCAGAAGCAAAAATCCAATATCGATTTCAGTACTCCATAGTGACCAGCTTAAAACTTATCTTCTGTTACAAATTTCCACTTCTTTCACTGAGTTTCATGGTTGTTTTTTCTTATTTTGTCCTCTTTTTTTTAAGAGACTACTTTAGTATCCTCAGAATCTTTCCTCTCAAAGGCATAATTGAGAAAAATTCTTACTGAAAAATTATATAATTATACCTTTAGTTTTGTAACAAGTTCACAGGAACCGGGGTTATTTATGATTATTGAATATATATTTCATCTTGCATTTCCTACACCTGTAGACTTTGTATTTTAGAAATAAATAAAGCTCTTCTGTTACCAGATCCTCAGATTTTAGGAAATTTCAGGCACTTGGAGAATACATGACTTAATTTTTTTTAATCGGTATAACAGGGTCTTACTGCCACCTAGTGAGGAATGTAAAAGCGACTACGACATTAAGGCATACGGCTATTTCTGGTCAAAAGCCATTTTTGTCTTTTACAAGTCCAAATACACAACAAAGGCAAATTTAGATACAGAACAGTGCTACAAAATAGATAATACAAAAAGCTTTTCAGGAGGAGACAGGAAAGAAGCAGGCAGGCAGGCATAACGAGAGGAGCTGGGAATTTTTTAAGACCATGTTATCCCAGTATCATGGGAATGCAGCCTCCTCTCCTCCACAGATCTTGATGTGATCACCCATGCTTCAGGTAGTAAGGTCTACTTTTCTGATGACAGCTAAACATTTTATTTTCCTCCACTTAGCCAGAATGCAAGGCAGCTAGCACACCCATAAGCTTGAGTGAGGCTTTAGTTACTATCCCCAGAAGAGACATACCCAGGTGTCATCAACAACCATCAGCAACATCTGTCTCTGTTCTGGTTTGAGAGAATAGGAAATTAGGTTGCCACAGGGTTGTGAGAAATTTTCCACCTTTTCCCAAAGGCTGACTGAGTTTGAGACTTAGACCAGAGTGCACTAGTCTCAGTTCAGACCCAAGAAGACAGAACCAAGGGTGGGACCCCAAGGGCAGGAGCCCGAGGGCATGATACTGATGGAGACCGCTACACTTGACACTGTGGGTGAAGGTCTGTCTTGGTCAGCAACACTACACAAAGCTAGCCAAGTTATTCTGGCTAGCAAGCTCCTAGCTGTGATGGTCTCAGGGCACATCAGCAGAATGCCGCCAAGGGCAGATCCAGACGTCGAGAATTGATTTTCCAGTGCAATACCTCAACTATCCTTCACACTCCATTGACTTGTAGAGGACACTATGTGTCTAACAGGTGTTGTTCAGCGTTCACTTTCTCTGTACTCACTTGTCAGTGAGACTGTCCAAAAATTGTGCTAATGCTCAGAGACATTCTGGGCATTTTCTTTGAACACATGCTTGTTAAAGGAACTAAAAATGTGATAGAGCATAAATACGCTTGTAACCCACCCCCCCAGGTGATAGCGAAGGAAAACTGACAGGGCCCCACAAGGACTACACTATTTATTAGGTCAAGAAGGTGGTTTCACAATATTTGTTTATATTCACAAACTTGTAGATTTTGTCAGCACTTGCAGAGGCAGAAAAAAGCTTGGAACAGGTGGTGCTTTAGGAACCATACTCCCCCATTGCCCAGACTCACAGTATTGATCGCCTCTTTTTGCCATGCTCAGTCAAGCATATTAATAACATGCTCGGTCCTGTTCCTATCACACAGGCCCCACAGGGTTTCTGACACTGATGCCTCAAGAAGCAGAGCCAGCTGGAGGAGAAAGGGAAAGGGAAAGAAATGAAGCAGAACTTTCCTATTGCAGGTGTGTTTGCAGAGGAAAAACATAAATTCATCTCCAAAACCAGCGTATTCATTCCCCAAAGGTAGGTTACGGGTATAAATATATCTATGATACCTCTACACTAGCGAGTGGCAGATTTTAAGAAGCTTGTGCTTATATCTACTCAGCCATACTGCTTCAGGGAGCTGACAATATTAGCAGCAGATAGAAGTCAGGATGAAGTCCCCGTCAAAGCAAACGGCACCACCCAGCACTTCTTGGCCTGATACTCTTTTTCTTTCAGGACCCTTTGCAGCCAGCGCACACACAGCTGATCCCATCAGGCTCTTGGCCTTACCAAGAGCCAAAAAGGAGAAGACTTCACTAATTGGTAATTTTAACTATGGTCATTCTGATCCAATGACCATATGAAACAGATGTTTTCTACCCTCCTTTCTCCAGCAAAGTTTTCTACACTATAGATTTTCTGTCATGCATGACAAGCAATGCAATATACTTGTTAAAATGTCCCCGTAAACCATGACAAGGATAACACCAACTGCTAGTCTCACCAGCACAATATTGAACATCTGCTCCAGGAAATGGCAACAGGCATCTTGCTACAAAATACTATACTGATCTTTCCAACATATTTTTATGTTAGGTCATTGAAATGATAGTGAGGTATTTTATTACTACAAGCAAGAGCAGACAGAACCTCCATAAGTATTTCTGAACTGCTTTAGTAGCCTAAATCACTTCCTGCTTCCCGAATTTTAGTGCCCCCACAGCAATGACACCCTGCCACAATTGAGCCCTTTGCCAAAACTGAACCATCCTTGCAGGCCTGAACATGACATGACACGCAGGAACACAGCCTGTAATGCAGTGGAGGAAAGGAAGCATTTAAGAGCTTTCCCTTTGCATGTGGTAAACCTTACCAACTTCAGAAGGGCTGTACAACTGGGTGAATGTAGCACACAGTGTTCTCTTATTACGTATTAACATTCCTTAATTTCATCAGTTTAAACACACAAATCAGCATTTGGTTCAAGCCTTTCATCACTAGGCAGAGAAAGGTGGCTGCCCATGTTCTCCATTTGGACACTGAAGAGAGATATATATTTGGATTTAATATTGGATTTCATTTACGACATTTTTAATGTTTTAATCACTTGCAGAAGTCTTGATAGTACAGTAGCAGCCAGAAAGTCTTTCTTGTTGCTCTTTTGAACTCTGTTCCATGTCTATATATACTTAATCACATTTGAACCTCAAATTGGTGCTATTTAACTAACATTGTATTCTGCGGATAAACTCTATTTTTGTCCCTTAGCATTTTCTCCACTCACAAGAGGCCTGATTCTTTTCTATTTTTACTGCATTGATTTTACTGCTTTGCTCTCTCACTTACAGGTATTTGGGAATATCTTTCGACTGAGGGATGTTAAAATTATGCAAAATGCATATCTCTTAATTGCTCGGTTTTTTCAACCCTACTGTATGACTACTTTTGAAATCACTGCCATTTCCTGTGGCTCAAAACACCAGCAAAAAGAGAAGAGCAGGGACAGTCAAAATAACTTTCTCTGCGAACTCAGGGAGGCCATGACAGTCACTCTCCTTACAAGCAGTGAGACTGAGGAAAGCTTGATACTAAATTCAGTACTACTAGAGTTGGATCATGTAGGACAGTAATGCAGCAACACATTTTAGCAACCTTAAATGTAAGGCACGCCTGAATCTGAAATCAGTGGGAGTACAAATACTGAAGTGCTTGTTTCTACCAGAGCCAGAGTGCTTAACATGAGCAAATGGGTTTTGCTTATCCTCCCTTTGACAGCATGCCCTTGATAAAGGAGGGAAGTCAAACTTAAACAGCAGCACTGAAAAGAAGATCAGATTTTATCCTGCTTCCGACATTTTAGGAGGTATAATCAGAGACTGTGAAAAAACAGGACAAGGGGATCTCATGTGCCATCAAGTCCATTTCCCCTGCAGGCAGACATTTTTTATAATTTCACACACGCTGATCAAGCGCAATAGCTATGTAGGTATCTTGCTTCCATACCCACCATACGGCTGTTCCAGAGCCTTACCCTTCCGACCCTCAGCAATCTTCAAACTCTCCAGGTAGGCAAGTATGCCTGAGTAAGATTATTGCTGTGACAGTATCAGTACAAACAGCATTTGGCAAGCATGATCCCTAACTTGTACAACCTCCACTGGAACTTAAAGGAAAACATGTCAAGAGATGGGAGAGGAAAAGGGCTCCCTCTGGAGAGGAGCCAGAGCTTCAGGAGAAAGGAACACTAAAATCACAGGTTAAGAAGTGCAAGTGTGCCTGCAAGGTTGTGTTTCTCCCACTTCTGTTAATTTAATTTTTTGAAATATCTTTTTAAAGGGTGAATTCTGCTGTAGGAAACCAGAAAAACAGCAGGATTTGTTCAAGACACAATATATAATGATAGGTGACTTGCTAATCCCTTTCTTCTTTTACAGAGCCTGTATTCTTTGAAAATGGCCCTCAGCATTTTCTTTTGGCTCTGCTCTTTACGTGCCTGTTCTGTATCATTTTTAAAAGAGAGAAATTGTACTGTCCCTTCTGGCATAGCTACCACACCATGCTGAAGGTACATTTATCACAAATCATCTGCAGAGACAGGATGCCATGCCGATGTTCCTCTGTTAAGAGCCTGACATTGTCAGCCTGGAGTAACCTTCCTATGGAACCACCAGTTTTCCCAGAGGACAGCATCCATGGTGCTCCAAGTGTAAAAAGTCAAGCGTCTCCAGTTTTGATAACGGATAGCTCCAGCTCTCTCACATCTTAACTTTTAGGAATCCTGGTTACAAGTTAACTGATACACTTGACAGACGATCTGAACTCTCCCAGTCAAATAGGTGTGCTTAGCATAACTTCGTTTGACCAGACATTGCACTGCAAAGCCTTACCTGCTGTTTGTCGCAGCCTACTTACTGTCTTCGAAAGCTTGTTATTAAATGCTGTCCTGGTTTCAGCTGGAGTAGAGTTAATTTTCTTCATAGTAGCTAGTATGAGGCTGTGTTTTGGATTTGTACTGGAAACAGTATTGATAACACTGGGATGTTTTAGTTACTGCTGGGCAGTGCTCACGCAGCATCAAGGCCTTTTCTGCTTCTCACATCCCCCCACCACTGAGTAGGCTGGGGGTGCACAAGAAGCTGGGAGGGGACACAGCTGGGACAGGTGACCCTAACTGACCAAAGGGATATCCCACACCATATGGTGTCATGCTCAGCATATAAAGCTGGGGGAAGAAGGAGGAAAAGAGGGATGTTCAGAGTGATGGCATTTGTCTTCCCAAGTAACAGCTATGCGTGATGGAGCCCCGTTTTCCTTGCTGCCAATGGAAAGCAGTGAATTAATTCCTTGGTTTGCTTTGCTTGTGTGTGCGGCTTTTGCTTTACTTATTAAACTGTTTTTATCTCAACTCGTGAGTTTTCTCACTTTTACCCTTCCGATTCTCTCCCCCATCCCAACAGGGAGTTGCTGGCTGGGGTTAAACCACATCAAATGTGCTACTGTTGCCCAGTACAGGTTGCCCAGAGAGGTGGTGGATGCCCCATCCCTGGAAACATTCAAGCCCAGGTTGGATGAGGCCCTGAGCAACCTGACCTGGTTGGAGATGTCTCTGCTCCTTGCAGGGGGGTTGGACTAGATGACCTTTGAAGGTCCCTTCCAACCCAAACCATTCTGTGATTCTATGATTCTATGAATTAAAAGGCACTTAGTAGTCTCATTTCTGTTTAACCACACTCTTACCGCAGCCACCACATACACTATGTGAAGCTCCTTCACCATTTGCTGCCCAGCGGCAGGAATTCCAGATTTCAGACTCAGGGCAGCGCACGTTTTCACATTCTGTGTGTTCATCAGGCCAGAACGTACCAGCTGCACCTGGCACGGAGTGCCATGACGGCGAGTGACGAAACGCCCACAGAACCCACGCTGCCACAGACAGGCATGACACCAGGCGGGAAATCTCACGTATCGCCAGAGAGTTTCCTTCTGCAATTGCAATCGCACGCACTGGACTACACGCACGCTCTCTCCCCACAGACACGCACACACGGGTTTTAATTTTTCTCTTTTTTTCCCCGGCCATGTATGTAATTTACCATTTCCTGCGGGCCTTACAAAGGGGACAGGCCGGAGGCGGCTGCCATGTGAGCCCCCGGCCCCACCGAAAGGCCGGGCCTGGGGGCAGCGGTGCCGGCCGGGGGTCCTGGGGCCGGCGCTTCCCGCCTCACGCAGCCGCACGGGCAGCGGCCCCGGGGACGGGAGGGGGCCGGCCCTGCGGCTGGGAGCGTGTGCGAGCGGGCCGGCCAAGCTCCTCCCCGCCGCCGGCGGGACGTGCAGTCGCTCGGCGGGATATGGAGGCGGCCCGGCGGTGGCTGCGGGCGGGCGGCGGGGCCCGGGCCCGGCGCTCCGCGCTGCTGCTGTTGTTGCTGGCGGCGGTGTTGGCGCTGAGAGTCGAGGCGGAGGCGGAGGAGCCGCGCCCGGCGAGGCCGCGGGGGGACGAGCAGTGCCATTACTACGCGGGAGGCCAGGTCTACCCCGGGGAGGCGGCTCGCCTGCCCGTCTCCGACCACTCGCTGCACCTCAGCCAGGCCAAGAGTAGGTGCCGGGCGGGGCTGCGGCTGCCGGGGGAGCGGGGACCGCAGAGAGGCGGGGGATGCCGGGCGGCCGCCCCACGTCGCGTTGCCGCTGTGGGAGGAGGGCGGGGGGGTGCCCGCAATGCGCGTCCGCTCCGTGCGGAGGGAGGCGGCGGCAGCAGCAGCGCGCGGGGCCGTTAACGGCCGGGGGGCGGCGGCCTCCCCGTGCGCGGGG